>CM028144.1:17631976-17716793 GCA_016403345.1 Corylus heterophylla | reverse complement strand
ACGTATAGTCTCTAGCGAAAAAGAGAAATTTAAGATCCATAAGATATCCACCATAAAAAGTTCCCTATCACTTTTTCAACAAAAATTCCTAACTCATATTTTCTCCACAAGCAACAGCCGATACTCTGCTCACAGTCAATACTGCAATAACACAACAATCAAAGTCCGAGCTAGTGTGGCATGGCAAACAATCAAACACTCCGAAAAACATCGTTAGCATGAACTGACGCACTAGTGCTTCTTAACTAAATTCAATCAAATAAAAGCTAGACAACTTTAACACACCAAAGCACAATCAAACGTTGGTTAAACTCATTAACACCCAAATTTGTTTAATTAACCATATGCTAAACCAAGGAAATCATCAATAACAACTACAGAAAAACCATGCCAAGCAATGCCAAGCTCCACATTGGTTAACTTAAGAAAGTAACTGAGGAGGCCAATCGCTGAACTTCGCCCTCTTCAAGACCACCATCATCGGCCTCTCCACAGAGTTGAGAGATCGTGTCCACGGCTCTGAAGTGATTCTCCACCGAATAATCGAACGCCGAGACCGGGACCCTGGGGCCATTGCTGCGATCCTCAGCAGAGCCTCCGATGTTATTCTTCTTCATCTTCATCTTCTTCCCACACTTTTTAATGCCCAATCGTTCGGCGATTGGAGGCTCCTCAAAGGCCTCGTTTGGTTTTTCCATCATGATTTTAACTGACGTGAAAGAAATCTTAGCTCATCAGCCTCCACGTACTCTTCCCTTTTTCCATTTATATAAACACATTTATTATTTATTTTTAAAAACTTTGGTTTCTATATGTTGCCCATATTTCTTTGAGAAACGCTTGGCTTCATTAAAAGTTCATCTTTTAGCCATTTTAATCATAAGTGACATGGTCCATTTTAAAATTAATAGATTTTAAACAATAAATTAATAGATTTCTAGAAAATGGACCATGTCACCTAGGATTAAAATGGCCAAAAGATGAACTTTTTAATGAAGCCAAGCATTTCAATATTTCTTTTTCTTCCATATCATCTTACAAATCGAGAAGTGTTAAATATTTTAAATTCTTTTCTTAAAAGTTGGTTCTCAAATTATATGTCACCATCTCATAACATTTATTATTTTAGGAAATGTGTCACCAACTCATAGAATTGTGACACATCATTTGGGAACTATTTTTAGAACAAAAAATTGAGATGTTTAGCGTTTCTTTAAGAATCAATAAGTTTCTCATATTTGACTCATATTCTCCTACAAATTTAATAGATCAACAATTAGATTTGTGATATCCACTATTGACTTATGTGGATTTCACAATTTAATTGTTAATTTGTAAATTGAGATGGGCCAAATATGAAAAAATATTGACCACATTTCTCTTAAGAAAATTAACAAATGATCTTTATGTTCAAAATACACGTGCATCCAAGTCAGCGATTCTTTGCCCTTTCTTTTTTTTTTTTTTTTTTTTTTTTTGGTTTGGTTTTCAATCTATTTTATTATAATTATGTTAAATGCCCTTCGAATATATGTGCTTTACGCCAAAATTAAATAGTCACTTCGGTTTTCAAAAATGTAACAAATGATACCTAAAGTAAACAAATAAAATCACCGGGTACTTCTATCACGATTCTGTTAGATTTTTTGACTGAGTTCTATGGATCCCTTACATGTGAACTGGCTGGTACCTGTGTTTTCATTGCCACATCATATTAAAAAATTAATAAAATAATATGTAACAAATATATATATATATGAAGAGTTTTTGGGTGGCTTGGTGTAACACCCCCTTCCTGTAGTAAGGTGATATTACGCATTTCTCATGAGGTTATATGAATTTCATAGACAAAACTATTCCGTAATTTCAGAGTTTCATGATATTGTTACATCAAATCTAATAAAACTTAAACCTTATTCCTTTCCTCTTCTAGAAGTGGCTTATGTCTCTAGTTTCCCTGGTCTGTAGTATCATCCATGACTTCATCTGGGTAGACTGGATTTTTTTTTTTTAGTATAAAATTTTGAAAAGAAGAAAGCAAGTGAGTCGAATAGAAACATCATACTGTATGTAAAATGGAAAATGTTTTTAAGTTCCAAAAATTAACTAAATCAAGAAAGCGAGTTGCAAGCACATGCAACGTACCAGATCCAAGGGGTGGCAACCAAAAGACTTAGAACTAGCCATTCTAATAAAATGCAAGAATATGCTGCGACAAAAACTCAGGCACTATTGGGATGCAGCAGTCACATGACATCAATGACATCTCATATCATCCATAAACCAGAGGCAAGATCATTCTATAGCACCCAACAACAAGAACTAAGCAGATAGATGGCTCCTTATACCATGCCACTACAAAAAACAGGTTATTTTCTGACGTGGCAAACAATGTCTATTTTTTGCCACATCAATAAATGTTGACGTGCTAAATCTGGCACGTCAACAAATTTTTTACTGATATGTCAAAAGCAGCACGTCAATATTTACTGACGTGTTAAATATGACACGTCAGTAAATTTTAATTCAATTTAATTTTTAAACAATTTATTTAAATAACTTTAAAATTTAAAATTTACTAATGTGTCAAAGTTTGACACGTCAAAAATTTCTGACGTGTCACTTTGACACGTCAGAAATTTCTAACGTGTCACTTAGGCACATCAAAAAATTATTGACGTGTCTCTTTTGCACGTCAATACTTTCTGACGTGCCAAATATGGCACGTCAAAAATTTCTTTTAAATTTGTTTTTTTTTTTGGTTTAATATCATGTTTATAATATATTTTATATATTTCATCTAACTTTTGTTTTTTATTAGGAAGGATTTTAAATGAAAATGAGACTCAAAATCTTTCCAGATCTTTATTAAATAAAACCATTAATGCTGCTCTTGGCTTTGATTTATTATTCTTCATTCGCTTAGTATAGAAATAAAAATCTAATTATCTCTATGTCTTTTTTTTTCACGGAAAAACACTATTTATTTGCATATAAAACAAACAAACATGAAATGAAATTGTCATTGCATCTAAATAGGTTTTCTTCTTAATTCATGAATTCTTTCTTCCTTGTCTTGATCATCTTCATTTCGATCTTGTCAATCAATCGGACCATTTTACAAAGTTATATATAATACGGAAACGATGACAACTTGATATATTTTTCTATATATATATATATATATATATATATATATATATATATGTTAAAACTTCAATATAAATAATGTTAATTTAATTATTTTAATTATATTCCAAATGAACGAGGAAAATGTTACATATCCTTTAGGTTTGAACCGCATGCACGTTACTAAATTATTATCAATTTAGTGATCATTAGTGTGGTTTAATTTAACCACATCGTACTTATTGAGTGGATGCATTTTTCCTTCACATTAAATTATTTAGACTATTCAATTTAATTTTCACCATCGATCACCTTACTTATTAATTTGATTTTGCCAAAAACATAAAATAGAAAAAATAGAAAAGAAATTTATGACGTGCCAAGGGATGGCACGTCAAAAATTTCTTTTATTATTATTATTATTTTTGTTTTTTTTTTTTTTTTGGTTTATACAATGTTTATTTCATATATATATATACTTCAATATGCTTAAGGTTACTTAATCTTATTATTTTAAGGAGATTCCAAATAAACGAGGATATTATTATATATCCTTAATTTAGGTTTGACGTACACATGTCATTTTTATAGCTTTGATTTGGGAAATTTGCTTTAATCCAATTTGAAGAAAAACTTTGTAATTTTATATATATATATATATATATATATATACACACATTTGATTAAATTACAGAACCAATCATTCCAAAACATATTTTATATATAAATGTACATGTCGTTTAACTATTTTTGTAAAAAATGACATTTTAAAATTGGAAACTCAAATGGACCAATATTTAGTATACTATATATTTTTTGTAAGAAAAAAGTTTAAGATGGGATTTATTCCTAGCGCAAGTAGCTGGCACGTCAGGCATGTGGCCTTGGGAAGGCCAGCTTGCTGGCCGTCCCATCGCCCACGCCTTCTTTCTTTCTTTTTTGGTTTTCTCCCTCTCTCCCTTAATTAATTACTCTTCCTTCTCTCCCGCGCGCCCTACCAGGTATTCTTCCCTCCCCCATTTTTTCTTTCTTTTCTTCTCTCCTCTGGCCCTCAGCTCCCCCTCATCTCCTTCTCTCTCTCTCTTAGCTCTCTCTCCCAACTCTATCTCTCAGCTAGCACTCTAGCTCTCAAGCTCACTTCCCATCTCCAGCGGCCAGCTCCATCACTTTGCCGTTGCCGTCTTCGGCGGTTCTCTGGCCGAAACTTCTCCGTCAATCTACTCCATCTCTCCTGCAGGCTCTGATACCAACAAGGGGAGGGGAGGAAGTGCAGTATCAAAAGATGCAAGGATTAGGGGAAGGTGATGTATTATGCAGAAGATAATTTAAAATAAAGCAGTAAAACCAGCCATGAGGCGGTAATGACAATAATATAATGAAATTAAAGAACAACTGAAATTAAAATAGTTGAGAAGCTGAAATCAAAACTTAAGATTGATAAGATATCTTACAAAAGTAAGTGATAGAACTTACAGAAGTGATAGAGGAAGAGATACAAGAGGAAATCGAAATAAGAAAGCAGGGAATGGCTAGAAAGTTTCTGAGAAATTATAAGTCTCTCAAAAAACCTCTGCCTTACAATGGGGGAGGGAAGTCCGTTATATAGGCAATTACAGAAAGTAAAACAAATTACAATCATGCAGCAAACAGTAAAAGTAGATTCCGCAGTACTGTGTAGTCCGCGGTCAAAAGTAAACAGTAGAAAGCACGTTCGGTGCCAATCTGGAACAGTAAAAAGTCTTCAATTTGAAATAGTGTTGTTGGCACTGTAGTGTTGGCAGACAAAACACGAATAGTGAGTGGGAACAGTAGTCTTGTACATTGTCGTTAGCAACAACGAACAGTAAAAGTGAACAGTAGTTTAGCGCAGTAATCTTCAAATAGTGGTGAACAGTAATCCGGAGAAAAAACTTTAGAAAATTCTTTTTGGAGAGGAAGGAAATCAGCCGTCATGAGCTAATCTGCAAATCTGAACAACAACTAGCCGTTATGGAGCTGGTCTGGAAACTAAGAAACTTAGCCGTTATGAGGCCAATTCATCATAAGTCTTCTATCCCTAGGTAGGGATAATAATCTTGGGAATCTTCGAAATATGGGGGAACTTGAACAAGACTTTGAGACGATGCTTCAGATTTTTCTTCTTCATCGTCATTATCAAAATCATCTTCAAGGGCAGCAAGGAGAGCTTTGATCTTTTCTTTCTTCTTGGAAGAAGACTTCTTCTTTGAAGAGTTGGATGAAGCAGTGGGAGAAGAATCCGGAGGTTTAGTCTTTTCTTCCGTTGGGGAAGAAGTGAACGTACTAGGAGTAATCAATAGAGAGGATTTATTTTGGTGCAAGATAGAAGCCTTGGGAGCTTGAGCTAATTCTTTAACAGAAATAACAATGGAGTCAACTAGTGAGCATTTATCCCACCATTTGGCATACCAATATCGTTGAATCTTATCTTCTGAAAGGATATATTGCCATTTTCAGAATCCAAGGAATTTTGAATTTTTTAACAAAGTGTAACATAGGGGGGAATTTGGAATTATAAGAATCAACTTTGTAAGCAACTTTAAAATTCTGGAAGCTTCAATTAATTGGAGGGGGAGAATATCAGGGGGAATACCAAATTGCATCCACCACCTGGAGAACCAAAGAGGAAGAATTCCGCAAAAGTTTTTATCAAAATTAATGAACCAAGACTGATCAAAATTTGAGGATTGGTAAAGCAAAAATTTAAACCAAGATTCAACATAATCATAATAAGTAAAAGGAATGCTAAATCCGTTAAGGGATTTTGGAGCAGAGGGATGATTTCCCCATTCTTTTTTCAGAAATAATTCTTTTAAAGTAAACACTATGGAAAAGCATTTTTTGAGGATTAATTTTATTATAAATAGTCTTAAAATAGACAGAGTCAGTCTGCTTTAAAATAGTAGAATAAAATGCTAAATTCTTTTGTGGGTGTTCATGTATCCAGTGAAAATTGGGGGGAAAATAGGAGAGGGCAATATCTCTGGCAGATTTAGAAGCAGATGACTGATTTAATTCAACAAAGAATAAATTCTGGGAATAAGGAAGAATCACATAGGTAGACGTTTTATCATACCTAATGAAAGGAGGTCGGGTTTATCAGCAAAAGGATCATAGGAAGAAGCAAGGGTGCTGGAATAAGAAACCTGGGAACCAGGATTAAAGGGGGAAAATGTTTTTGTAATAGCAATTGAAGAAATAGGGAGAGAAGTAGCAATAGTGGACTCTGGTTATCAAGGCCAGAGCCTTAGAATTAATCTTTTCTTTATCCTTTTTGCTTGCCATTTTGGCACTGCAAAAATTCAGAAGGAAAGAAATTAGGAATAAAGTTGTTAAAATCTTTAAAAATATGCAAAATAATGTCAAAATTATTTTGATGCAGTATTTTAAACTAGAAACAATAGTAATAATATGCGCCATGGAGCCACATCATAGTTGAAAATAACACCCTTATATATAAGACATCCAAAGACATGTAAAAAAAAAAACA
Source organism: Corylus heterophylla (assembly GCA_016403345.1). NCBI lineage: Eukaryota > Viridiplantae > Streptophyta > Magnoliopsida > Fagales > Betulaceae > Corylus > Corylus heterophylla. Next base: position 17,710,156 of record CM028144.1, on the reverse strand, counting down.
CGAGATTATATATACTGCTTTATAAAACAAACACAGTGGACACACCACTTAAGAAAAAATTAATATTTAATCATAACTTTTTTACCCTTCCAAAATATTAATTGGGTACTACCCTACCTTTCCACTTCAAAGGGGTTTCTCCCACCAATTCTTGGGCCTTCCTCATTTTCCCTATCCATTTAAATACTTCCAAGTTTAATTGGAATATCCCAAATGCCAATTTTTAAAAACTCAATTGATAAGACAAAAGTTCACCTTATATTTAAACTTAGGGAAAATTGTAAATAAATTTATTAAAAACCATAAACAAATTATTTGGCGCTTTACATAGCTTAAGGACAAATACATCCTTTTGCTTCCTAAACTCTGGCTTCCAATTGCTTGCGGTCTTCCCCCTCCTGGCCAAATTGCCGTAAATGGTACCCTAAAATCCTTTCCAATCACCCAGTAAATGGAATAATTTTCCTTTAATGTGTAAAAAAAAATTGAAAATAATTTATTCTTAATTAGTCTAAAATAAAACTAAAGGAATTAATTAAATTTATTAAATAACCTAACATCCGGGGGCTACTTCATCCGTTGCCCAAAAGTTTGGGAATTTTCATGATGTTAAATAAATTTAGCCTCAATCAAACGCTTATGTTTTTAAGTTAGTCAACTGTAATTAGCATTACTACTTATTAAGACCTCCGGGTGGGAAAAACCATCGTCACTTGAAGACGCTCGTCGCCTACCAGTTGGAAACTTTCTAAAGAAACATGAACATGTATAGAGCATACTCTCCCTAATAGTACGAATGGTCTTCCTTCTTCGGTCGCGTAGTGACTATGCTGCGTGTCATCCATTACATGTATGTAACAATTCCACTTATGTCCTTCTAATCACTACTTGAAACACATATATAAATTATGAATTTACCAAAGTACAAATGATAGATGTCGCATTATTCATCAATACATACATATGTAAACTATTACTAATCGATTAAGATATAGCTAGCTTATCAATTACGTCGAGTTATATGCTGATAACATATTATCTGAATTTATAATCAAATATCTGAAGTTTGCACCTGACCATCTATGTCACCATTCTATCTTACATAGTCAATTAGACATTCTTCTCAATGCACATTCAATCTTGTCACTGAATATATCAACTGTTACCTGGCATCGATAGTCTCATGATATATACATAACACATGACTTACCATTATCACCTACTGTTGTACCGACCCTTAACATACTACTTAGCCTACTATACTCCAACCTCAGTGTAGTACGACTCCCTATGCTAGTCGCACAGTTGTCGATCCATCAGCTCAGTATGTTGCCAAATTCTTAACCATCGATTTAGTCCTCTGGCAACCTACAATACCATGTATCTCACTGGCATCTACAATCTAATATGCACTATGAAATTCTAGATGAACAATGTATAACTTTATATTAAGAATTACATGCATTTGCATAAGTTCGATAATCTTAGACATATATTTAGACAGTATACGAAAAGAGTCGCACATATTATATAGAGATGTAAATCACATGCTCGATCTTTAACCACAAATTCAGAATTCCTTTCATTTTTTGAAAAATCATACGTATTCATATTATTATTCCAAAATCCCAATATTCTCTCAAAACAAGTAGACAAAGACTGAGAAAATGGTCACCATCTGCCTCCTTCTATCACTTCCTTGTTAAAATGGCGAATAGGATTCTGACAATTCAATCCACCGACTCTGTCAAGCTTTGAAGCAATTTTCCCATCACAGACCCACCCTTCTTTGGGATTTTCTTCTCCCAAAGAATCATCCACAGAATCGTCCAAAACATCATCCCTGGGTCCTTTGTCTTTTCCAAGGCAAGCTTGGGAGGAAGATCAAAGTCACTCATCATGGAAATATGGGTCTATACATGTAATATAGAAATTCTAAAAGCAATTATGATGGGTCTAGAGATAATAACTATTGCATAATAAGAAAATGAGAGAATGGTCCCACTCGAGAAATACCAGGAAAAAAAATCCCAAAAGTCATATTATGCATAGAGGGAGACAATAATCAAATGCTCTTTTACTACAAATTCAGAAATCCTTCCATTTTCTCAAATTCAATGATGATTATCTCAAATTTAATAATAATTTTAAAAGCCATGCCATATTTAAGAGGACAAAAAAAAAAAAAAAAACTATAATACTCTTTCTAGCGCTATTTTCTCATTTTTCATAGCTATGGCCTACAGCTCGCGCATGTCTTGTGCTGTTCATATAACTTGCAATTACAATGAAATGAATGAATTGCATTTACTGCTTGTTTCACTTTAAAGGAAGACTTGATCCCTTAGTCAACTAAGAACTAATGTGTGCCTCTGTCCAAAGTCTATTTTGTTTTCCTCTATCAACCTTTTGCTTTACATCACTTCTTGCTTTAAGTCTCTTCCTACTTTCACAATAGCCTCGACTCACCCTCATTGGAACTTCTTAATATTTTCATTTCAATCATACTCCGGTATCAGACTTGGTCCTTACTTGAAAATTATATTTCCAACCAAATGAAGCACTCTTGTCTGCATTCCAAGTGGATTTTGTTTATATTCTTTCATGGAAATCTTCTTTTGTTTATGAGCTCAAGTTTGAAATCTGCAACAATTCCAGCTTTTGAAGACGAATCTGATCGCTTGGCTCTGCTTGACTTCAAGAATGGGATTAGTAAAACCCACTTCAAATCATGAGCTTTTGGAATGACTCCATCCATTTCTGCAACTGGTTTGGTGTTACATGCAGCCCCTCCACTAAAAGAGTCATGGTTCTCAACCTTGAAGATCAAAGATTGGTTGGCACAATAACACCTTCTGTGGGAAATCTTACTTACCTTACTAGAATCAACTTGGGAAATAACAACATCTATGGTGAAATTCCTCAAGAAATGGGAAGGCTACGGCGTTTGCAGCATGTCAACTTGAGTTACAATTCTCTTGGTGGGAACCTTCCAACTAATCTAAGTTACTGTACAAAACTTAGAGTGCTTCATGTTGGTAGCAACAAATTTGTTGGGCAGATTCCAGAGCAGTTTAGTTCATTGTCAAAGTTGGTTTACCTGAATCTTGGTGTGAATAACCTTACAGGTACTATCCCAGAGTGGATAGGGAACTTTTCTTCTTTGCATAGTCTTTTCCTTCTCCTGAACCATCTAGAAGGGAGCATACCTAATGAGCTTGGCCATCTATCAAGCTTGGGACTTTTTCAACTTTATGGGAATAATCTGTCTGGTACTATCCCTCCTCTGATTTATAATATATCTTCCATATACTATTTCTCTGTTACTCAAAACCAACTGCATGGAAGCCTTCCACCAGATGTTGGCCTTACTCTTCCTAATCTTGAAATATTTTTGGGCGCTATTAATAGTTTCACAGGACCTATTCCCGTGTCATTGTCAAATGCTTCTAGGCTTACCGGGCTCGACTTTTCTGAAAATAGTCTCACTGGGACGGTGCCTCAAAATCTAGCAACTTTACGTGGCTTGGTTAAACTTAATTTCGAAGGAAATAGACTTGGAAATGGGAAAGTTGGTGACCTGAGTTTTCTTGGTTTTTTGGCTAACTGTACTAGTTTGGAGGCCCTAGGTCTTGCTCGTAATCAATTTGGTGGAGTACTACCAAACCTCATAGCCAACCTTTCCTCCCAGCTGAGTTTGCTTACTATGGGTGGAAATATGATACACGGAGGCATCCCCATTGGGATTGAGAACCTTGTAAACTTGACCCTTCTAGGATTAGAAGGTAATTATTTGGGTGGTCCCCTCCCGAATGCTCTTGGGAAGCTGCAGCAGTTACAGGTACTATCTTTAGAGTATAACAAATTTTCAGGACCCATCCCTTCCTCCTTAGGGAACTTAACTAAATTGACAAAGCTCCTTATTAGTGAGAACATATTTCACGGAAGTATACCCACAAGCCTAGGAAATTGCCAAAACTTGCTTCAACTACACCTTTATAATAACAATCTCAATGGTACCATACCAAAACAAGTTATTGGTTTTCCTTCCTTTTTAATTTCTGTGGACATGTCTCACAATTCTTTGACGGGAACACTACCATTTGAAGTGGGTTACTTAAAAAATCTTGAGAAGTTAGATCTCTCAGAGAATAGATTATCAGGTGAAATTCCTTCTTCCCTTGGTAATTGTATTAGTTTGGAAAGTTTGAATTTGGAGGGTAACTCATTTGGAGGAGCAATTCCTCCATCTTTGAAAACATTAAGAGGTTTAGAAGAAATTGATCTTTCTCGCAATAACTTGTCAGGACAGATTCTGAATTTCTTAGTAGGTTTTGGTCACTTAAGCATCTCAATCTTTCTCATAATGATCTCAAGGGAAAGTGCCAAGTGAAGGGATTTTTTTGAATGTAAGCGCAATTTCAATATTTGGAAATAATAAGTTATGCAGTGGTGTCCCAGAATTACTTCTTCCCAAATGCTACAAAAAGAGTCCACGTTCATCCATGAAATACCTCGCACTCAAAGTAGTAATTCCTATCATATTGGTACTTGTTTTGTTGTGTTTTTTCCTCACATGTTGGATGATTAAAAATTGGAGAAAGAGACCTATGGCAGCAGCTTCTTTACAGGATCAGCGATTGACCTGCATATCTTATGCAGAACTCCAAGCATCAACTAATGGTTTCTCTGGGAACAATTTGATCGGTTCAGGTAGTTTTGGTTCTGTATACAAAGGAGTTCTTTCTAGCAATGGAGCAGTTGTTGCAGTTAAAGTGTTAAACCTTCAACAGCGAGGAGCTTCCAAGAGTTTCATTGATGAATGCAATGCTTTGAGAAGTTTACGCCATCGTAATCTCCTTAAGATTATCACTTCTTGCTCAAGCATTGATCATCAGGGGAATGAATTTAAGAGTCTAGTTTTTGAGTTCATGTCAAATGGAAGCCTAGACCAGTGGCTGCATCCTATTCCTATAGAAAATGAGAATCGTGAATGCAAGAGATTGAGCTTTATTCAAAGACTAAACATAGCCATAGATGTTGCTTATGCATTGGAATATCTTCATCTCCATTGTGAAACACCGATTGTTCACTGTGATGTAAAGCCAAGCAATGTCCTCCTCAATGAAGATATGGTCGCCCATGTTGGCGACTTTGGATTAGCGAAGTTCGTCTTTGAAGCATCTGATAATCCCTCAAAAAATCAAGCCATGTCAGATTGCTTGTCAGTTGCGCTAAAGGGTTCCATTGGGTACATTCCTCCAGGTATGTTTTCAACTTGCACTAACTTGGCTTATGTTTGACATAGCAACTATGAACAAGAAATCAAGTTTCATATTTATAGGACCAAGTCTAATTTTCAAGTCCGATATATATATATACATATATTCTTAAGTTTAGTACTATAGTATCCAGTAATCATGTATTAATAAATTGCAGAGTACGGAATGGGTGGCCAAATTTCCGTACTTGGAGACATATATAGCTATGGGGTACTCTTGTTGGAGATGTTTACTGGAAAAAGACCTACCGACGACATATTCAAAGATAGTTTGAGCATTCAAAAGTTCACTGCAATGGCTTTGCGGAACGTGTTATGGATATAGTGGACTCATCAATGCCCTTTGAAGAAGATGAAGTTGATGAGGAGACAAATAACGTTGACATGGTAGAAAGCTCAATAATCAAAAATGTTGATCGTCATTTCAATGCCGGAAGCAAAGTGGTAGATTGCTTGATCTTAGTGCTGCAGATTGGACTGTCGTGCTCTGCAACATCACCTCATGAGCGGTTGCCCACAAATGATGTCGTCAACAAAATGAGGGCAATTAGAGATGAGTTTTCCCGGAGTCCAAAGTACATCACCCGCTAATGACAATATATATCTTGCAGGTTATAGCCTATATATATCCTAGGTTTGCACCCCATATATAGCATGTGCATGTTCAGTGGCTTTATCTAGTTCTGGGTTCAAACTCTGTAATTTTGTTGAATAGAGAGGATAGAAAGTTGTTTATAAAAGAAAATATAAGAATGTGACATGGTGAGAATCTCTTTCCTGAGGAATATTTTTGGCCATCTTTAACATGAACTTTGATCTGGTTCCAATATTGTGTTTGTGCAGGTATGCTAGTCTGTATTTCTGCATTAATTGCATTGACAATTCATCACTATTTTGGCAGTGCTATTAGTGACTCATTCATTTGAGCACTTTTCTTCCATTTCATTTTGCTGTGATAAAAGGATGGACATCCTTGTAATTTACTCATGCTTTGCATGTCTTTGAGTTGGACTTGATCTTCAACTTCGATCCACAAGGTATGTCTAGTGTCCACTATTCATGCTTTTTGGCCAACTTTTCTATTCCCTTGGCATTTGAGGATATATAATAGTGTCCACTATGCATCCTTTACACACTATCATGATACTTTTAGTCTATAATTCTACTAGTAAAAAAGTTACATGTTTGTCCAGAAATTATGTATACATAAGTGATAATTTGTTTCATTATGTCCAGAAAAAAGTCAAGGTATTTACTCTGGATGTTCCTTAATTAACCCACGAGTTATTTGAAGCTATTCAAACCCAGACTTAAAATGAGGTAAAGAGACAACATATATTGCTACCCAATGTCCAAAACCATGACAAATAGAAAACTGTCTTACATCTATTAAATCTTACATAGAAAAGTAACTTTTTTTTAATAACAAAATCTATGAAAGGAAAATTATACATGGGAAAAATGCCCACTTATACAACTAATTCTCCCATTTCCTATTTAGCCCGCTGAGGGGCTGTTCCTTTTGTTGGATAAATCTTGCTTCCCTATCTCAAATTTATGAGCAGCTCTGTACTTGTATTTATGTGCTGAATATAGTAAAGCACAAAAATTTAACCTCAAAACTATAAGCAGCCAACACAAATAATCAAATCTACCATATATATATAAGGTGATTCTGTTGCATGTAAAGTACTTGATGTGTCTTGTTTATTTGGAGGCCTTTTGCCTTCAGTTGCTTTAGTTGTTATGAACTATGCTAGTACCATTTACGAACAAACTGTCTAATGAAACTGCTATCCCACTTGAGAACTGCAGGGAAAAAGAGTCGCAAAATTCATATTATATAGAGATGTAAATCAAATGCTCTTTTACCACAAATTAAGAATTCCTTTCATTTTCTGAAAAATCATACGTACGTATTCATATTATTATTCCAAAATCCCAATATTCTCTCAAAACAAGTAGACGAAGAATGAGAAAATGGTCACCATTTGCCTAATTTTATCACTTCCTCGTTAAAATAGTGAACAGGATTCTGACAATTCAATCCACCGACTCTGTCAAGCTTTGAAGCAGATTTTCCCATCACAGACCCACCCTTCTTTGGGATTTTCTTCTCCCATAGAATAATCCACAGAATCGTCCAATTAGAACATCATCCCTAGGTCCTTTGTCTTCTTCCAAGGCACGCTTGGGATGAAGATCAAAGTCACACTCATCACAAAAATATGGGTCTATACATGTAATATAAAAAGTCTAAAAGCAATTATAATGGGTGTAGAGATAACAACTATTGCATAATAAGAAAACGAGAGAATGATCCCACTTGAGAAATACCAGGAAAAAGAGTCACAAAAGTCATATTATGCATAGAGAGACACGTTAATCAAATGCACTTTTACCTCAAATTCAAAACTCCTTCAATTTTTTTCAATGATGATTATTTCAAATTCAATTACAATTTCATATTTAAGAGGACAAAATATATATATATATATATATATATAATACTCTTTCTAGCACTATTTTCTCATTTTCATAGCTATGGCCTAGCTACACCTCATGCATGTCTTGTGCTGTTCATATATCTTGCAATTACGATGAAATGATTGAATTGCATTTACTGCTTATTTCACTTTGATCCCTCTGTCAACTGAGAACGAATTTGTGCATCTGTCCAAAGTCTATTTTGCTTTCCTCTATCCACACCTTTTGCTTTACATCACTTCGGCCTGCTTTAAGTCTCTTCCTACTTTCATAGTTTCTACTTTTTCTATCCGAATAGCCTCGACTCATTCTCATTGGAACTTTTTAATATTTTCATTTCAATTAAACTCCAGTAAGAGACTTGGTCCTTGCTTGAAAATGTAAAAATATTTTTAAAATTAATAGTTATTAAATATTATTTTGTGAACCATAGTGCAAAACTATCGCACTATGCCGTAGCCCAAAACGACCCCTTGGACAATAAAAAAATAGTTTTTTTTAAGTAATAATAGAAAATTAATTAAATATTAAAAATAATCTTTTCCTTTTCTTTCTTTTTTCTTTTCTCTCTCCTTCCTTTCCCACTTGCCGACAAGCTCCACCGCCCATTTCTTTTTCTTTTTTTTTTTTTTGTTTTCTTCTTTCTACCTTCTTCCACGTAGCTGTTCTTTCTTTCTTCCTCCAATTTTTATTTTATTTTTATTTTATTTTTATTTTTCTAAAGTTCTCTCCTTCTCCCCTTCACTTTTCTGAGGATGAAGTGGGAGAGCAAAGCAAACTGAAATATCGTTTTTTTCATTCATGTTGAAGAGGGATGCAGCGCAGTACCTCGTGGGAGTGAGCTGGGTCGCAGGACTTGCAAATGTGGGCGTCTGGTGGCAGTGGAAGATCCGTAGATGGCGATAGCCAACACAAATAATCAAATCTACCATATATATATATATAAGGTGATTCTGTTGCATGTAAAGTACTTGATGTGTCTTGTTTATTTGGAGGCCTTTTGCCTTCAGTTGCTTTAGTTGTTATGAACTATGCTAGTACCATTTACGAACAAACTGTCTAATGAAACTGCTATCCCACTTGAGAACTGCAGGGAAAAGGAGTCGCAAAATTCATATTATATAGAGATGTAAATTAAATGCTCTTTTACCACAAATTAAGAATTCCTTTCATTTTCTGAAAAATCGTACGTACGTATTCATATTATTATTCCAAAATCCCAATATTCTCTCAAAACAAGTAGACAAAGAATGAGAAAATGGTCACCATTTGCCTAATTCTATCACTTCCTCGTTAAAATAGTGAACAGGATTCTGACAATTCAATTCACCGACTCTGTCAAGCTTTGAAGCAGATTTCCCCATCACAGACCCACCATTCTTTGGGATTTTCTTCTCCCATAGAATAATCCACAAATCGTCCAATTAGAACATCATCCCTAGGTCCTTTGTCTTCTTCCAAGGCATGCTTGGGATGAAGATCAAAGTCACACTCGTCACAGAAATATGGGTCTATACATGTAATATAGAAAAGTCTAAAAGCAATTATAATGGGTGTAGAGATAACAACTATTGCATAATAAGAAAACGAGAGAATGATCCCACTTGAGAAATACCAGGAAAAAGAGTCACAAAAGTCATATTATGCATAGAGAGACACGTTAATCAAATGCACTTTTACCTCAAATTCAAAACTCCTTCAATTTTTTTCAATGATGATTATCTCAAATTCAATCACGATTTCATATTTAAAAGGACAAAATATATATATATATATATATATATATATATATACTCTTTCTAGCACTATTTTCTCATTTTCATAGCTATGGCCTAGCTACACCTCATGCATGTCTTGTGCTGTTCATATATCTTGCAATTACGATGAAATGATTGAATTGCATTTACTGCTTATTTCACTTTGATCCCTCTGTCAACTGAGAACGAATTTGTGCATCTGTCCAAAGTCTATTTTGCTTTCCTCTATCCACACCTTTTGATTTACATCACTTCCGCCTGCTTTAAGTCTCTTCCTACTTTCACAGTATCTACTTTTTCTATCCGAATAGCCTCGACTCATTCTCGTTGGAACTTTTTAATATTTTCATTTCAATTAAACTCCGGTAAGAGACTTGGTCCTTGCTTGAAAATGTAAAAATATTTTTAAAATTAATAGTTATTAAATATTATTTTGTGAACCATAGTGCAAAAGTATCGCACCATGCTGCAGCCCAAAACGACCTCTTGGACAATAAAAACATAATTTTTTTGAAGTAATAATATAAAATTAATTAAATATTAAAAATAATATTTTCCTCTTCTTTCTTTTTTCTTTTCTCTCTCCTTCCTTTCCCACTTGCCGACAAGCTCCACCACCCATTTCTTTGTTTTTTTTTTTTTGTTTTTTTTTTTTTTTCTTCTTTCTACCTTCTTCCACGTAGCTGTCCCCTTCTTTCTTCCTCCAATTTTTTTTTTTTTTTTTTTTTCTCTGAAGTTCTCTCCTTCTCCCATTCACTTTTCTGAGGATGAAGTGGGAAAGCAAAGCAAACTGAAATATCGTTTTTTTCATTCATGTTGAAGAGGGATGCAGCGCAGTACCTCGTGGGAGTGAGCTGGGTCGCAGGACTTCCAAACGTGGGCGTCTGGTGGCAGTGGAAGATCCGTAGATGGCGATGCCGATGGCTTAGCCGGGGTATATGCTTTTGGAGATGGCACCGATGGTGTTGACATTGGACACCCCCAAAACTCAAACTTATATATATTTTTTTTGCTTTTGACCTTACCCCCTTGGCCATAGGGTGGTTCGTCCATCCTAGACCGGCCATGGCCAAGGGGGTAAGGCGGTTCGTCCATCCCAAAGCCACCCTTTTGGTTTTTATTTTTTTGTTTTTTTAATGGTTTTAGATTTTTAATATTTTTCTTTTTTAATTATTAATTTTTTAAATTTTAATTAATTTTATATTATTACTTTAAAAAATTGTTTTTTATTGCCCAAAACAACCCTAAACTAGGTCGTTTTAGGCTACCGCACCTAAACTAGGTCCTATTTTGTGTCTTGAGAATCTTTTAAAATAAAAAGTTTTAAAAAGTATTAAATGAAGAGAGTCTCATTTATAAGACTCAACAAAGCTTAATCTATTAAAAAAGCACTGGAAGCCAACATGGGTTGTAGGGCGATAGTGGCGTCTTAATATCGTGTTTTTCTATTGTTGGTAGGTTTAGATTTTTGTCTCCCTGTTTTTAAATGGTTAGATTCAATAGCGGAGACTTCTCATTCGGTGAAAGTGTTGGTGCCTCCCTCTTCTTTTATTCCTATTTTGGGTTACGACAATACATTTTCTGCTTCAACTTTCATCAGGTGGTTGTTGCAATTTACTAGCAGGGGTTCAGATGGGTTTATCCCTATTTGTTCCTCTTTTGTTTCTGAAACTATTTTATGCAGCTTCTTGAGTGGACTGAGACACTTGTTTGTCATATTTCTTACATTTTGTATTTATTTATGCATTGTGTTTTTCGTTTTGAGGATGATGATGGAGAGTACTCTTTTTTTCAATCTCTCGATACATTATACCCTTTCCTAATTTGATTAAAAAAAAAAAAATCATGGGCTTTGACAAATAATCAATATTTTAACTGTTGACAATATATAATATATAATATCTTTTAAGAAATATCTCTTGTATTGCCCCACTCCAAGAAAAACTAGAGTCTTCAACCGACCCCATGTCTCCGGTATGCTTCCCCCCAAAACCGTTACCTATTAGTGGGGCTAAAGCTTTATAACCTTTAATTCTTTACCTATATGCTCAGACGAAAAAGGACTGTTTTATATATATATATTTTAAAATTATTGTGGGGCTGTTCATATAACTTGCAATGACGATGGAATTGCATTTACTGGTTCTCTCACTTTATAGGAAAACTTGACCCCAGAAATGTGTGAATCTGTCCAAAGCATGGAGAAAACTTTTGCTTTACACCTCTTCCTGCTTTACATCTACAATTTCTCTATACCAATCGGTCGACCCACAAAAAATTATTTTCTTTAAACTCTCATTGGAATTTTTTAATATTCTCATATCGAGCAAACTCCGGTATCAGACTTGGTCCTTGTCTGCATTCCAGATGAAGCACTCTCACTACAAAAAAAAGAATTTTTATTGAAGGTTTCATCGACGTGTCGTCGTCGTCGACACGCCAAGAAACCCTCCGACGGGCCATCCTAACGTGTTCCAGTCGTGAAGAATGTGGGTGTCAGGAATTGGAAATTTCTGACGTGTCATTTTTGGCACGTCAGAAATTACTGACGTGCTAAATCCAACACGTAAGGAAATTCTGACGTGTTGTATTTAACACGTCAAAAATAATTCCTGACGTGTCAATTTTTGACACGTCAAGAATTGCTGACGTGTCATTTTTTGACACGGTAGGAAATTTTTTGACGTGCCAACATGGCGCGTGAGGAATTTTCTGACGTGTCAATTTTGACATGTCAGGATATTACTGACGTGTCAATTTTGACACGTCAGGAAATTCCTCACGTGTCAACCACTCACACGTCAAGAATTTCTGATGTGTCAATTTAATTGACACGTCAGAAATTCTTGACGTGTCAAATATTGGCACGTCAGGAATTACTGACGTGTCAAACACTAACACGTCAGTAATTACTGACGTGTCAATTTATGACAAGTCAGGAATTCCTGACGTGTCAATTTATGACGCGTCAATTTTTGGCACGTCGGCAAATGTGGTTCGTTTTGAATTTTTTTTTCCCTCCCCCCTATATTTTTTGTGATTTATTTCAGGACTATACCCGAATTTTGTATTATGATTCACTTGATATTCAATCTATCCATCAAATCCATGCAAATAATATACAATTTTTCCATCAAATAACATACATCATATCCATTAACATCAATCACAAACTATCCACCAAAACTAACTTCAACACACCATAATGACACAAATAACATAATATATATACACCAATCACAAGCTATCCACCAAAACTAACTTCAACACACCAAAATGACACAAATAACATAATAGACACCAATCACAAACTATCCACCAAAACTAACTTTAACACACAGAAAATGGCACATACTAACATAATATACACCAATCACAAACTATCCACCAAAACTAACTTCAACACCAAAAAATTTCACATACTAACATAATATACAGTTCTTCACAAATACAATTACATCAACTTATACACAAGTGTGAATAGCCTCAAATTCTCAACCAGACTATCGATCATTGCCATCCATAGCATCCTCTCGACGATGTCCATTACCTGCAAATGATAAAACAAACAATATTCACCAATAAAACAACCACCAAATAAATAAAATCCACTAACTGCAGATGATAATACAAACAATCATTGTGCCCGAATACAAACAATCACATCGGTAACGTGAAAGAAAAATGCTCGAATATTCACGCAACTCAATTGTTAATTATTCCACAGTAAATGATATAACTAAAATAGGTAAAACGTTGAAGTTAGCAGAAAATTCATATAAAAAAAATATATAAAAAAATTAAGTCAATATGTATATGCATGGTCACAGAGCAATCAATAATATATAGACATGAGAAAATGAACTTCGTTTTTCCCATGGCAATTATGTGAGACATATGATCTTTTTCAAGTTTTCCATTGCAATTATAGAACTTCCATATAGGTTATTAATGTTGGGGGTTCAATGGAAGAGATGATAAACAACAGAGGAAAAGCACCCTCTCTAGCATTGAGTGCATTTATATCTATTTATATTTACAGTTACAAAATTAAGTTTATGAAGAACTGTTCTTGATGATATTAATATGCATGTATTGCTTTGTGCCATGCAGTTATATCCATTTATACGTGGATGAATAACTCTAAATAATTATCTCAACCAACACTATTTCATAGTAGACCAAATTGAAGCCAACAATTTGAATTATATTTATAATGCATGCAGCATTTTGATAATAATCCCGTAATATTTTAATTTGTTGATGATATTAACACATAGGAGTTTATATATATTCAAATCAAAATAAATTAACTACATAAAATTATGATATTCATCTACTGTGGACTTGATCGTTTCATACTCTCACGCAATCACATACACTAGATTCTTAATATTCTACAAGGACCATAGTGGTTCATCTCATAATACAAATAAACACTTCAAAATGCAAAACTCTAACCCATATCCATCACCAAACCAACCATGATATATAAACCAAATTTAAGCAAGATTTACAACATCATTAATTATTTAGAATGACTACAACATATCCAAACTCTTAGTTTAGTAGTTCATATATATATATATATATATATATATATATATATATATATATATATATATATGGACAGTTCTAAAACTAAATTGACTACTAACAAATGTCATACCTGATCCACTGTCGACCGACGATCGCACCATCGCAACAGGTGGGGAAGCATTGTTTGGTGGAGTGTACAACCGCATCAGCTCCTCGAGTTGGAGGAAACGGGCATCAAACTTTGCCTGACGTTCAGCCTCATGTTCAGCTACCTGTCGAGCTACCCGCGCATTGTTCTCAGCCATCTGCTCCGCCACTTGCTGAGCTACCTGCGCATTGTTCTCGGCCAACAACGCATCTATCTCTTCCTTGTGCTTCGCCCTCTCCGCCTCAAGCGCTCTATCAAGTGTGTCTTGTGATATCGTGGAGTACCTGGCATTTTCTGACCATGCCTGTGACGGTGTATAGTATGAGCATGGTCCCCCGCACAGGTAGAATATTTGGTCCATCCATCCGAACCCTACCGGCATACTCAGGCTTATTTCCAATTGCCTGGTCAAATGCATCATTTGGCGCCCACCTTACCGTTCTCTCTGTGATGCTAGACGATGCTGCAGGGTCGGTGGGTATAAGCTCCTTCATCCATTCCTGTTTGTCACATTAATTATTGAGTCAGTGGGGCGCACAACTATTAATTGAAAATAATTTATGAAATATACAAGCAAAACAATATATGAAAGGTGAGTAGTAGCATACACATCTCTCCTTCACAATATCATTCGGATATGAACCGTTCTTCTTCGTGTGTGAACGGACGTAATTTTGTGCACGAGTAGGTTGATGGCCCAAACGTTCGGCCTGCAGATAAAATAGGACATACATATACCATATTAATATATCAAATGATGACATGTACATTCACATCTATAAGTAGCGCACAACTGTTACACACTTACCTCCTTATGTGTCAACCTGGCATAACTCTTTGATCCGGTGCAATGTGGTGAATCATTTAATGCTCGCAATGTCTTCATTTTCGCCGCATACTCCTACACAGTTAACACTTTTAATATGTTAATACTAACACAATTACGTACAATTAATGACACTACACAACACAAATAGTTTAACTCATGACCTACCCTATTCTCCTGGGTACACCATCTCTCCAATAATATATCCAAGTCGGCGGCATTGTACTCCCCCAGCCTCTGTCCCCACAGTCTTGCCCGTATAGTGTCCGGAGTATCTTCCTCGGTAATGGCACAAATTTTTTTAAGATCATGCCTCCAAGTCCACAGCTTGGAGCCCATATCCCGAAATGCTTCATCCTTGATGGCTTTCAAGTTGTACTCGGGCGGGACGAAAAAGTATGCCTGCACAAGATCAACATTGATAAATTAAAAAAACTTAAAATATGTGTATATGCATATAGATATAACCACGCATATATATTTACAACTTAGAGCGTATATATACATATATACATTACGAGTGTTTGACATATTATTAAAAAACATACCATCAAGGCGTCCCAAATATCATCCTTGGTACGGTCCTGTACCTTCGACCAATCGTCCGGTATTCGGACAAAATTGCCACTCCTTACTATGTCCCCGGTCATCCGCCTAAACCTCATGGCGCTAAATCCAACGGGCTGGAATGATGCATTGTACTCCAGTATGATCCGTTTGCCAGGGGGGACTCCCGGCCGCCTGTGCGAGTCTAGAATGGTGCACACCTCAATAATGGTGTTTCCTTCAAAATCGATACCTAACAAAGTAAAAATTAGAAAGGTAAGTAATTTTGAATTCAATATTAACTAATATGTAAATTAAAACCTAATATGCACGACATTAGAGCATATACACTTACTTATGGTCCGGACCTGCCGAGGGCCTAACCGGTCGCCGGTAGCAGGGTCGGTGGGCTGCGGGTCATCCGTGGCCTGTGCCCCACCAACCATGTCTTCTGGGGCCTATGTCTCACTATCCTCCATACCTGCTTTGTATTTTTTTAAAATGTTTAGAATTCTCTGAAGTTGTAGTTGTAGTTAAATATAATTAATATTGCACCAATATAGTTAAAAAATTTCAAACTTATGAATCTTAAAAACAAAACAGGCGGGCGTACCTGCGCTATGCTGGGTGTCTAGCCGCTCGACGTCGCCCTCAGAACACTGTCGTAACTCGTTGTCCCGGTACGAACCAATCCGATAGCCCATCTGGGCCATGCCTACCCGACTGTATGGAGCATGAACAGGGGTCTCCCCTCCCATAGTACTTGGAAGGACTGGTCGATATCCTTTTGTATCCCTAGAAGCTGAGCAACGTCTTGTTGCTCGCTGTCATCAAGTTGGCCTGTCGGAGACCCAGGCGACATAGACTGCCGCAATACAGACAAGCCCCTGCGTGCTCTCTTCTTCCCCCTAGTACTCATGGTACCCTGTGAAAAAACACCACAAACCCAATTAATTTCATATACAATGTATGAAATATTCACTACCTTAAGTATGCATGACTCATAATGGTACATGAGATATATATCAGATTTTAGCAAATACACAGCTTAATTAAGTGTGTTGATGTAATGTGCATCTAGTGAACAACTACCAATCTAAACATAAATATAAAATTAATTATATTAATATATATACATACGCTTCGGTTGGATCTAAGTCGTGTCTGACGTATTCGATATGATCTTGTAGATCGTGATCAAAATTTCTAGGCAATATGAGAGGCTCACACTCGTGGTAATTGGCACATGAATCTTGATGTCCTTCACCCTGACCAACGTCGTATATGTTTCTAGGTTTGGTCGTTACTGCGCAAGCTCAATCTGGGCACCTATCATCTTGTACGTAAAATACCTTATCAACTTGTGAAGTTAGCACATACGGCTCATCAGAAGCTAGTTCTCCCGTGTGGACTAGGTTTTTGAAGTTGACAAGTACTATACCATACTCATCCACCTTGTACCCCTTGTCCCTGGTGGTGTCTGCCCAGTCACACCTAAACATTACGTACTTAGTCCTATCATAATACTCAACCTCAAGTATTTTCGTTAACTTCCCGTAGTACGTGTCGCCATCAAGAGTCGGCACACACACCCTGTTGTTCTGAGTCCTCTTTCCGGCATCAGATGTAATAGTGCGAAATAGCTTGCCGTTAACCACATATCTATTGTATTTGACTGCTGCCTCCCTCGGCCCTCTACAATGCATTACTAATTTCTCACCAAGTTCCTTCCTGGATCACTCGTCCAATCGATCGACCTATGAATATATTACGTACAATGGAAACGCACGGTTACTAACTTTAGTTGATTTTAAAAAACATAGCACGCAAATAACTCCGACAATTGCTTTAGGAAACATCACATCATTCTTACGTAGTCACGGTACCACTCGCAAAACAAGTCATAATGTTGGGTTTCCAACTGAGTCTCTGTTGTTCGTCCCTTATTGCATGATCGCCTAAGCGTATCCATGTGCATCCTACAATTCGAAATTATGTTAATTATAATTCAATACGAACAATATTGTTACAAGTTCATTGAGCATGCAAGGTGAGGGCAAAAGATCTCGACTTACGTTCGCAATTGATGAAACTCGTCCAAGTTGAACATAATATACCGGTGTATCTATGTCATCGTGATTCGGTCGAGGCGGACTCGTGTTCCATTTCCCTTTGAACCATCCGGATTTCTTTGTATCCTATTGTGAAAGGTTGGTGTATTCTCTAAATATCTCAAACAAAACGTCACCAACTCAGTTGCTATGTAGCCCTCCGCAATGCAGCTCTCAGGAGCCGCTTTGTTGCGCACATTAGATTTGAATACTCCAAGGCTCCTAAATTTGAACCAATACATATTTTCAGTTTAGTTAGTACTTGACATGTATTGGCACCTCAAACCAAAAAATGCAAGAATATCCATAAACACATTTTACCTTTCTGCCGGATACATCCATCTATACTATACTGGTCCACCGAGTCGACATTCACGGATAAGATGCATGACCACATGAACCATACTCGTAAAAAAACTTGGGGGAAAAACCTGTTCCATCTTGCACAACGTGATACAAACGTCACACTGTAGTCGGTCAATATCTTGTTCGGTCAATGTTGTTGAACATAGGCACCTGAAGAATGTGGACATCTCAACAAGAGGTCTAACCACGTTGCTTGGAAGTGATCCACGCAATGCAATAGGTAGAAGCTGCTGCATCAGTGCATGACTGTCATGACTCTTTAACCCCAATATCGTACGGTCCTTAAGTCGTATACAACGAGAAATGTTCGAAGCATATCCGTCGGGCATCCTTACATTTCGTAGTACTTTCAAAAAATGTGTTTTATCATCCTTGGACATTGTGTGGGTAGCTTGTTGAATATAGGTCTTACCATCCTGCGGGTCCACAAATGGATGAAGTGTACGTCTCAAACTCATTTCTTGCAAATCTAAGCGGGCGCCGAGGTTGTCCTTTGTTTTCCCTGGAATGTCCAGTATTGTACCAAGTATGTTGTCCATCACGTTTTTCTCTATGTGCATAACATCAAGATTATACCGCAATAAATTATCTTTCTAATACGGCAACCTAAAGAAAATACTTTTCTTCTTCCACACCACATTAGAAGTATTCGTCTTCTACTTCTTTCCTTTTTCTTTCTCAGCCTGCCTTGCCTGACCGACATTCTCATCCCCAAACACCATCCCTTCTAATTGGCTTATGACTTCATCTCCACTTGGCACATCAGGGGCACATTCTAGCTCTACGTTGCCGTCAAATGTTCCTTTGTTCCGCCTCCACGGATGATCCATGGGCAAATATCGCCTGTGCCCCATATAACACCATTTATGGCCATGTTTTAACCATTTCGACCTTGTCGAGTTCATACAGCAAGGACATGCCTTCTCACCCTTGGTAGACCATCTAGACAAATCTGCGTAAGCTAGGATGTCATTAATTGTTCATATCAACTGCGCTCGCATAACAAAATTGTTTTTCTTTGAGACGTCATATGTGCGTACCCCTACATTCCATAGTTCTTGTAACTCCTCAATTAAGGGTTGAAGGTATACATCTATATCCATTCCAGGTGAACTTGGCCCGGATAATCAATGATAGTATAAAAGATGTCTGTTTCATGCACATCCAAGGAGGCAAGTTGTAGGGCACAACCATTACAGGCCAAGTGCTGTGAGATGTAGTCATGTTCCCAAATGGATTAAATCCATCCGAGGTTAGTCCGAGCCTTACATTCCTGCTATCCGATGAAAACTCCTGATGTAAGTTGTCGAATGACTTCCATGTTTCGCCGTCGGCTGGATGCCTCAATACGCCGTCGTTAGTGCGGCCTTCTGCATGCCACCTCATAAAGCGTGCTGTATGTTCTGACATAAACAACCTCTGTAGTCGTGGTATGAGTGAAAACCACCGCAACACCTTCACCGGACGTTTCTTGCCCGACGATATGGGTTGATCGTCCTCATCTAAATTGATTGCTTCACTCCATTTAGATTCTCCACATACAGTACATGAATCCAACTCTTTATTGCCCTTCCAGAATAGCATACAGTCATTACGGCACTCCGAAATCTTGTCATACCCTAGTCCCATGTCTCATAAAAACTTTTTCGCCTCATACGTATTAACTAGCAGAGTTTCATTACTCTCAGGCAGCAACTGATTGATGAACTCTAGGAAAGCCGAGAAAATCGAGTTACTAACTCCACCAACGCACTTCAAGTTATACAGGTGAACAGTCACACTTAGTTTGCTATGTTTTGTCCCAGTATGAAGTGGTTTCTCCGCCTTTTTAAGTAGGTTGTAGTACTTTAGTGCATCGCCTTCAGCAGCTTCTTCGGTCACAATTTCCTCACCCCCTTGCACCACGGCCTGAGGCTCACAATTGTCTTCCCTGACTACTTCGTGCATGCCGAATAAATCACGCAACATTCCGTGCATGTCTCCACCCTGATTTGCGCTTGCACCCGCATCTGAGGCCGGGCGATTAGAATTAGACCCGGTTTGAAGACCCTATACATGCTTCTCACCGTGATAGAACCAAAGTGTGTATTCCGGCATCATTCCTTTTCCTCCTATCAAGTGGTCGAATACGAAACCCGGCGGGTGGCGCCGGTTATTTCGACAAACCTTACAAGGGCAATAGATGAATCCATTAGGGGTTCTACAGTTACTAACTGCAAACTCCACAAATAATCTACACCCGTCTCTGTATTCCCTCGTACCCCTAGACTTTGTCATCCAACTCTTGTCCATTTTTATCTACGTACATGAATTAGGAATAAATACATAAGACTTAAAAATTGTATACTTAATTTCAAGCACATGCATGTATATAAACATAAACCGAAACCTAAATATTTGAACCACATTAAAAATATAAACCTATATATTCTCATATAGGTTTAAATTGTTTATGTCCAAAATATATACATATTCATGCGTATCTACATTCGTCCGATCAAGGGTGTATTTATAACCCTTATCTATTATAATTAATCTACAAAAACCAAATAAAAAAAAATACTTGATACAAAATTTAAGCATTTTCTTTGGTGGGGACCCTAAACAAAATAATTCTAGCTAGGTTATTTTATAAGGTTGTTCTAGTACATCTACCGAGCTAGGTTCGTTATGAGGACCCTAAATACAATAAATATAGCTTAAATGTCGTTAGACTTTGGCATTAATTAGTAGGTGATGACATGCATGGGTCATACAACTCTTTTGTTTGGTGTATTTATTTATTTTTTATATGATATATATAAAGGTTAAAAGAATTTTGAGTGTCTTGCAAATATGGTAAATGTTTTCGTAATATATATTATTGGTCCGAACGTTTTTTCGGTTATTGACACATTAGATTAATTTCTTTCATATTAATCACAATTGTAACAAAATTCCAACTAGTTTTTAGGTAATATTAATTTTAATGCGTTATATTTCAACTTGAACAAGCTTATAAGTTCCTCAAATTAACCAAAACTGTAAACCGTTTTGTATGGTTTTTTTTGTTTGAAAAATAATATATGTGGGATAGAATGAAGTAAGAATCGAATTGAATATATTTTGCAAGTGTTTACGTTATGTGTTTAATTATGATTAGACTTGTTAAAAACACTCAAAACAAAAGTGTGAAAAAAAAAAATAGTGTAAAAAACAAAGTCATGACTTTTACTTATTCATTTGAAGTCTCTCTAAGTTTGACAAGGTTTGCACGTTTGCCAACTCTTTTTCCCATTAAATCTATGTAATTCGAAGTGAACCATCGTGTGTGAATTTATAACTTACAAATTAATCCATAACGTTTACGGTTAAAAGAATATTAAAAAACACATTAACTTTGAATATTAATTAAACAAAGACTTAAATTAAATCTCTATAAATATTATATGTCACCACGCACTATACGTACTTAATTAGAAGGTCAAACGATATTGAAATGAATGATAGATTA
Organism: Corylus heterophylla; assembly: GCA_016403345.1. Lineage (NCBI taxonomy): Eukaryota > Viridiplantae > Streptophyta > Magnoliopsida > Fagales > Betulaceae > Corylus > Corylus heterophylla. The sequence continues at coordinate 17,688,602 of CM028144.1, read as the reverse complement.
AAATTGACGTAATGTGTTATAAATTCCTTACTAATTAATAGGCCTACATTTTCCTTTAAACAAACCTACCAAAAAAAAAAAAAAAATAAAAAAAACAGAGCCACATTTAAAAAGCAATTATATTTTCAAACAAAAACCTACCTAGCATAAGAAACATCATTTTGCATGCATCTGCATATCCAACGTACAATAAGTAATTAATTAATAGATATTCCTAAAAAAAAAAAAAAATTAACATCAATTGCATGCTCACAAATACTCAATCCCGTACATTATTGAAACATCATGCGAATATATGACAAAATAAAACATAAAATTCTGCAATATACAACACAATGTATATATTTTATATATTCTGCAATAATAAAACAATATTATATATAAAATAAAACAATATATATATATATATATATATATATATAGAGATGGAGATATATATATATATATATACACCTACGGAGAATCGCGGAGATTGGCGGAGCAGCGAAGTGGAGGTGGCAACGGCGAAGTGGATGGTGGCGTGAGCTAGCTAGAGAGTGTGGTACGTGCTTCCTCTGCGCAGAGATAGAGCGATCACAGAGAAAATGAAGGAGGAGCTAGAAGAAAATGAGGAAGAGTGAGGGAGGAGATAGAAGAAAATGAAGAAGAAAAAATGCAGGGTGGCGGGAGAGAAGAGTCGAGTGCAGATGGTGGAGGGATGAAGCGAGGAGAGAGGGAAAATTAAAAAAAAAAAAAATATATATATATATATAATATATATATCGGGGTAGGTGCATGCGATGGGACGGCTAGCAGGCGCTGGCCTTCCCAAGGCACGCTCCTGACGTGCCTATGTGGCATGTCATAGGCACGTCAGTAATAAAATTAATATATATAAATATTATTTATATTAATTAAATACATATTAATATATATTAATTTTATATATTTATACATGTTTTTTTAAATAGCATGCATATATATATATATATACATGTTTATATGTTTATAATATAGTATTAATTATATTAATACTAATATAATTTATGTTTTCCTCTTTTGTATTTCATTTGAGTTCCCATGTATTTGGTTTTATTTTATGTACGTGAATAGTGCGCAGTTAATCTTACAAACAACAATTTCATTTTAACGTGTATGGCTCAAACCTAAATGATATATAGCGTGCATGGTTTATATATATATATATATATATATGTGTGTGTGTGTGTGTGTGTGTGTGTCAAAACTTTAATATCATCGATCACCAACATTGTTACTTTAATTATTTTAATTAATGAAATACCAAATTTGGTATCTAATAATTAAATGAACGAGATCGAGAAAAATGCATGTTATATATATATATATCCTTTAGTCTAATTTGAACCATGCATGCACGTTAAATTAATGTTATATATATATCCTTTTGCATGGTTTTGCTATATATATATATATATATATATATATATATATATATATATACGGTATCTCGAGTAAAACATGGCTAACAGTTGGAAATTAATTTTTTTATTTTTTTTAAGTTTTGAATGTTCAAATGGCATGGGTTACGGTACGTGTTATAAAAGAAAAGTATATATTAAAGTACTGGCCGGTGTTTGTACAATATTAATTGGGATTTGATCATATTGTACAATATTAAATTAACTCGATAATGTTGGGATCATATATATATATATATATATATATATATATATATATATATATATAATATATATGATCCCAACATTATCAAAGTTAATTTAATATTGTACAATATGATCAAATCCCAATTAACATTCAATAAAATTATATATATATATATATATATATATATATATATATATATATATATATATATATATAAAATGTAAATATATATTATATTTAATGATGTGTCAAAGCGACACGTCAATAATTCTTGACGTGTCACTTTGACACGTTAGTAATTATTGACGTGTCAAAGCGACACGTTAATATTTCTTGACGTGTCAGTATTTGACATGTCAGTAAATAATTAACCAATTACTTATTAATTTTAAAATAATATCAGATTAAATTTGGTTCAAATTTATTGACGTGTCAATTATAACACGTCAGTAAATACTGACGTGTTATTTTCAACACGTCAGTAAATGTTGACGTGTAACTTTTAACACGTCAGTAAATAATTTGTTGACATGCTACTTTTGACACGTCAGCATTTACTGACGTGCCAAAAAAATATTAATGTTTGCCACGTGAAGAAATGGCATTTTTTTTGTAGTGTCTTGTCTGCATTCCAAGTGTATTTTGATTATCCTCTTTCACGGAACTTTTCTTTTGTTTATGAGCTCAAGTTTGAAGTCTGCAAGAATTCCCGCTTATGCAGATGATGAGTCTGATCACTTGGCGTTGCTTGACTTTAAGAATCGGATTAGTGAAGACCCACTTCAAATCATGAACTTATGGAATGACTCCGCCCATTTCTATAATTGGTTTGGTGTTACATGCAGCCCCTCCACTAAAAGAGTCATGGTTCTTAACCTACAAGCTCAAAGATTGTCTGGCTCCATAACACCTTCTATTGGAAATCTCACTTACCTTACTGGAATCAACCTGAAAAACAACAGCTTCTATGATGAAATTCCTCAAGAAGTAGGAAGACTACAGCGCCTGCAGCATCTCAACTTGAGTTACAATTCCTTTGGTGGGAACCTTCCAAGTAATCTAAGTCATTGTACACAACTTAGAGTGCTCCATGTTGTTGACAACAAACTAGTTGGGCATATTCCAAAGCAGTTCAATTTATTGTTAAAGTTGGTTTTCCTGCAACTTGCTAGGAACAACCTTATAGGAAGTATCCCAGCGTGGATAGGAAACTTTTCTTCGTTGTACGTCCTTTCCCTTTATCGGAACATTCTAAAAGGGAGCATACCTAGTGAGCTTGGCCGTCTATCAGGCTTGAGATTTTTTAGTCTTGCTGTGAATAATCTATCTGGTACTATCTCTCCTCTGATTTATAATATATCTTCCATATACCATTTTTCTGTTGCTGCAAACCTGCTGCATGGAAGCCTTCCACCAAATGTTGGCCTTACTCTTCCTAACCTTGAAAGATTTTTTGTCGATCTTAATAGTTTCATAGGGCATATTCCCGTGTCATTGTCAAATGTGTCTAGACTTTACATGCTTGACTTTGGTGAAAATGGTCTCACTGGGACGGTGCCTCAAAATCTAGCAAGTTTTCATGACTTGGTTCATCTTAATTTCTATGACAATAGTCTTGGAAATAGGAAAGTTAGTGACCTGAATTTTCTCGATTTTTTGGCTAATTGTACAAGTTTGAAGGTCTTGGCTCTTGATTTTAATCAATTTGGTGGAGTACTGCCCAACTCTATAGCCAACCTTTCCTCCCGGTTGAGGTGGCTTGGTCTGGGTGGAAATATAATACATGGAGGCATTCCCAATGGGATTGGCAACCTTGTTAACTTGACCGATCTGGAATTACATGGTAACTATTTAAGTGGTCCTCTCCCCAATGCACTTGGGAAGCTTCAGCAGTTACGGGTACTATATTTGAACAATAACAAATTTTCAGGGTCGATTCCTTCCTCTTTAGTTAACTTAACTAAATTGATAAAGCTCTTCATGGATGAGAACAAATTTGAGGGAAGTATACCCCTAAGCCTAGGCAACTGCCAAGATTTGCTTGAACTAAACCTTTCTTCTAACAATCTCAATGGTACTATACCAAAACAAGCTATTGGTCTTTCCTCTCTTTCGATTTATTTGGTCATGTCTCATAATTCTTTAACAGGTACACTACCATTTGAAGTGGGTAACTTAAAAAATCTTTGGAAGTTAGATCTCCCAGAGAATAGATTATCTGGTGAAATTCCTGCTTCCCTTGGTAGTTGTACTAGTTTGGTGAGTTTGCATTTGGAGGGCAATTCATTTGAAGGAGCAATTCCTCCATCCCTGAAGACATTAAGAGGTTTAGAAGAAATTGATCTTTCGCACAATAACTTGTCAGGGCAGATTCCTGAATTTTTTAGCAAGTTTTTGTCACTTAAGCATCTCAATTTTTCTCATGATGATCTCTTTGGGAAAGTGCCAAGTGAAGGGATTTTTTTGAATATAAGCACAATTTCAATCTTTGGAAATTATAAACTATGTGGTGGTGTCCCAGAATTACATTTGCCAACATGCTACAAAAATAATACACGTGCATCCATGAAATGCCTTGCACTCAAAGTAGCAATTCTTGTCATATAGGGACTTGTTCTATTATGTTTTTTCATCACATGTTGTAATGTTAAAAAATGGAGAAAGAGACCTTTGGCTGCATCTTCCTTAAAGAATAGGCGATTGGCCTGTATATCTTATGCAGAACTCTCAGCATCAACCAATGGTTTCTCTGTGGACAATTTGATCGGTTCTGGTAGTTTTGGCTCTGTATACAAAGGAGTTCTCTCTAGCAATGGAGCAGTTATTGCAGTTAAAGTGTTAAACCTTCAACAACGAGGAGGTTCCAAGAGTTTTGTCAATGAATGCAATTTTTTGAAAAGTTTATGCCATCGTAATCTCCTTATGGTTATCACTGCTTGCTCAAGTGTTGATCATCAAGGGAACGACTTTAAGAGTCTAGTTTTTCAGTTCATGTCTAATGGAAGCCTAGACCAGTGGCTGCATCCTATAGAGGATGAGCAACATCAATGCAAGAGATTGAGCTTTATTCAGAGACTGAACATAGCCATGGATGTTGCTTATGCATTACAGTATATTCATCTCCATTTCCAAACACCGATTGTTCACTGTGATTTAAAGCCAAGCAATGTCCTCCTCAATGAAGATATGGTAGCCCATGTTGGTGACTATGGATTAGCAAAGTTCGTCATTGACGCATCACATAATCCCTCCAAAAATCAAAGTATGTCAGACTTTTCAGTTGCATTGAAGGGTTCCATCGAGTACATTCCTCCAGGTTTGTTTTCAACCAATAACTCGATTCAAGTGAAAGTATGAACGAAAGTTCAAACCTAATTTTGATAGGTCCAAGTCTAATTCTTAGGTTATATATATATATATATATATAAATGATTAAGTATAGAACTATAATATCTAGTGATCATGTATTAATGTATTAATAAACTGCAGAGTATGGGATGGGTGGCCAAATTTCCATACTTGGAGATATTTATAGCTATGGTGTACTCTTGCTGGAGATGTTCACTAGGAAAAGACCTACCGATGACATGTTCAAAGAAGGTCTAAGCATTCAAAAGTTTACTGTAATGGCTTTGCCATATCGTGTAATGGATATAGTGGACTTGTCAATGCCCTTTGAAGAAAATGAAGATGATGATGAGACAAATAACGTTGACATAGAAGAAAGCGCAATAATCGAAGAAGTTGATCATCATTTCAATACCAGAAGAAGAGTGGTGCATTGCTTGATCTCAGTGTTGCAAATTGGACTATTGTGCTTTGCAACATCACCTCATGAGTGTTTGCCCACAAAGGATGTCGTCAACAAAATGAGGGCAATTACAGACGCATTTCCCTAAAGTCCGGCGTGCATCACCAATTGATGAAAACATTTATCTTGTACGCTTATAAGGTATGTGCATGCTTAGTGGGTTCGGTGTAGGTTTAGCTTATATATCCTAGGTATGCACCCCATAGATATGTTCATGTTTGGTGTGTCATTGTTATCATCTGTTTTTTTTATCTCTTATTTCTTATCAAATAAGTGCATGGTAGAATGTTATGAAGTTGTGTAATTTGAACTTATTGGGATCTATGAGAATTATTCAGTTTATCCCATATTCCTTGGGAATGAGACGTCTTTGATAGCTTGGTGAGATTCCATATACAGTTGTGTTGTGTTTTCTTACATCCTGTTGTGTTTGTCATGAGTGCTGCATCAAAGTGGTATAAGCGGCAAATGCTCCTATTTGTAATTTCATTTCTAGCCCAAGTTTTCATTATAATTAAATTTTAAATTTTTTTTTAAATAGAAAAAACTCAAAATGAATAAGTTATACTCACGTTCGAGTTCATTCAAAAAATAAATGGATCAAATTTAAACATATTATCTAACTTGATGATAAATTCAAGCTTGACTTGTGATCAAAATAAAATTAAACAAACCGAACTTAAAAATTTAATACTTAGTTTGATGGAAATACATGATGATTGCACGCTCTTATCGAGATTCGGAGAATGCCCTCTCAAGCCTAGACATGATCATGGTTGGGCCAGGCTCGAGCTACATGGAGTCAAGCTCGGCCCGGCCTGGGAACAAGAGCACTAGTGGCCCTGCTTGGGCTTGAATACCAGGTCGAATAGGATCCGTTCAACTCGGGGTGATATGTGTCAACACGCCACGTGGAATAGGATCCGCTCATTTACATAATTATATCGCTATTAGGCCCCACCATTTATATAACCCATTAAGGCCACGCCTCACAGTCACTGACTCACAGCAATAACAGCCACTAGAAACAGATTACATTGACTCACCACAAACAAACAAAACCCTACCGAGTTGTAGCGAGTGAGCGAGCGAGTGATGAACACCCTATCAAGTTCGTCCTCCAAGATCGTCGTCGACAAGTTCGTTGTTTCACCGAAAGAGTTGTTTCTTAATAGACCCGAACCTCGTGTTTTATGGTCACGTGAAGTTGCTGATTTCGGGTTCTCTCATTCGATATATGTGCAACACAAGGCCATACAACCGGTGGTTGCTCATTTCTCATAGGAAACCCAGGTCTTGTCGGTCTCTAGAATCTCCTTATTGTTTTTTGGTTCTTGTTGTTTTTGGTTTTTCGCTTTTGTTTTGTGCGAGACCTTTTCTTTCTTCTTCTTCTTCTTCTTCTTCTTGCAGCTGCTGAGCAGAAACACACTATTTGGTTCTCTGTTTTTGATGAGCAGCTTTCAAGCTGTGTGGTTAAGATGTATATATATATATATATATATATATATATATATAAAATAAACACACCCACAAACGCTTCATTTGCTTTCTTTTGATAGATACATATAACCGTGTAGATTGAATCGTATATTGACAAATTTGTATCACATTCTCTGTGCAGGCAGGGTTGAAGATTCAAGAAACTGGAAAGTTGTAGTTGGTCTTTTCCCAAATTGAAAAATCATGTAACTTCCCATTGGTCTTTAGGATTCTCCCTCAATCTCTGAGTCTCAATACCTGGTCTCTGTTGCGCAAATCCATCAAAGAGTACTGTTCATGTCAAATTCCAGTTACAGAAAGAATGCATGTTTGGTGAGCAATTTCTCATGGTGGGGGATGATACTATGTTTGGCTTATGGGACCCTTCAAGTGCGATACCATTGAATTGGTCAGATGGGCACACGTATGGACTGTGGAGCTGGTGAGTCAAAAAAAAAAAAAAAGGTCAATGTAGAAGATTTTTTTGTTTTTGTTTTTTTTTTTTTGTTTGAAGACAAATTGATCTAGTACTTAGTCATTGTTGTCAATTAGGATATTCCTATTGGAAAAGCAATCCATTTCAAGTTCATACTAAAAGGAAGTAGTGGAAATACCTGGTGGCAAACTTGTTAGAATTTCAAAAAATAAATCTGTCTTATTTCATAGCATGTGAACAATAATAAAAAGAATGTAAATGTACCTTCTTTGTTAGAAAATGAGTCTGCCATCTTCCTCCCTTTGTTCTGTTGTGTTGTGTGTATAGAGGGCACTAGTTCTCAACTCTAAATCCTCTGATGACCTAATGAAGTTAGCCCACCTCTAATGACCTAATAAAGTCTAATAGGCTAACTTCATTATATATGTAGGGTGAGAGTACATGGCTTCTTCAAGTGCTTATAGAATTGGTCTAGCCCATTATAGACCCAAATATTAAAATGACTATGCAGTCTACCTAAAAGTGAAATAAAACCCAACAATCTCCCACTTGGACTGCATAAGTCATTTAATTACCAAGTAAACACAAATAAGCATCCCAAAAACATAATCTGATCTAGATGTGTTTGCAACTACAAGTTAAGAGCACATCGATAGGATGTATAACATATAACAAGTATTTATAATCACGTGGTCTAGAAAAATAGAATGCAATTATTGCACACAATTATAGCACAAATAGTGATCCCTATATTTTCAAATGAAGCCTACTAAAACTAATACACAATGTCTCACCGAGACTCACACACAATATCTCATATCACAACACCAATGCCATAGTTAACACAAATGCGCGTAGAACAATATATGGAAACACAAAAAAATACTCACGATATACACAAGGCACATAACTCACACTAATTTAATAGAACAAAAGACTCTAACAATCTCATATGAATCACATGCTCCTGAAACACTATAGGAGCCAAATACCCTTGGTCAATGGGTTCGCCAACATATGTTCTGTGGGAATATGCATAACTCAAATGTGAGATTCAACTAACTTTCTCTCTAGAAATAAATACTTTTATGTCAATATGCTTGTATCACAAGGAGCTCCTAGTATTTCGAGAGACAAAAGAAAAAAAAAAAAAAAAAAAAAAATTGATGCAGAAAAAACTCAAAATATCTATAACGACATCACAGTGGCATCTAGACTACCTAGCCTTAAGATAAAATTATGCAATTATGTATCCTGACACGTAACCTCACAATAAGCTACATATTATGTATGTCTCAATAGTTGAGGAAGCTATAAGTGTTTGTATGACACTTTTCCACGTAATAGTTCTTCCCACCATCACAAATACACTACCTGGACAACCAAAATAATCGGCATCACAATATCCAACTACATCAAGAATGTGAATTACCGTTACGTTGGCATAAAGTCCCTAGCACCCCTGCAAATACCTTAGTACTTCTTTGCAGCTTTCAAGTGACTCAACTATTTACCAAGTACACCCACAATATAATCATATGATTTTATGTAAATAATTAAGTACACATCAAGCTACGCACACTTAACACAAATATGATTGCTTAGGGCTATTGAGACTTAGAAGTTATCACATTTTCACAATATGTGTCTTTCCAGGAGAGACATGTCAGGATCACCAAAGATTGAAGATGTCACAATAAATTTAAGATGCATTTGCAAAAAGAAATATGCACTCATAAATATCTGCATTCACCAAATAGTAAGATTTTTATCTTACACATATGCTAGAGTTCACAACACATATTGCACTCTTACACATTATTTTCATCTCAAATTCATGCTAGAGTCTCTAACACATAATGAACTCTTACGCACTATTTTTTTAATTTTTTTAATTTTTTTATCTCACTTTCATGCTAGAGTCTGCAGCACATAATTGACTCTTACATTATTTTTATGTCAAATTCATGCTAGAGTATGTAACACACAATTGACTCTTACACATTATTTTTTATCTCAATTTCATGCTAGAGTCTTTAACACATAATGAACTCTTACGCATTATTTTTGTCAGAATTATGTGCTAGAGTCTGCAATACAAAAAAAAAAATGGACTGCTACGCATGATAAAGCAAAATAATTAAATACAAAGACTTAAAATGACCCGCTATTGAGAGGATAAGATTGGACAACCAAGTGCAAAGTATCTAACCAATTTCTTCATCGTCCCAAGCATCCTACCATATAATAATTTACCGATAGGACAAAGTTATCATCCGTATGGACCTTAGTATAATTGAAATAATAACCCCAAATTTATTTATTTATTTATTTTGAATAATATCTAATAAAATCCAATACTTCATCATGGTTAGTCTCACGATAGGTGAATACGTAACCACTCAAATCATTCAATTTGATGTACAACAACATATCCACATTGAACCAGTAAATTCTAATAATTTATCATGATTAGTTCTGGATAACATCCACCCAGATGCATGGTCAAGCTAATGTTGAAGAAGTCTTTCATGTCTGGAGTTGGTTTATGTCATGTCTGGACTAATAGATATGTGTTAGGAGTGTTATTGTTATCATTTGTAACTCTTGTATTTTCTTGCCTCCTATTGTGTTGTTCTTGCCTCCTACTATGTTTTCCATCAGTGTTGTGTCAAAGTGGTATTAGAGTAAAGGCTCCTATTTGCGAAGCTTATGTTATGATTTTAATATCTACAAATCTTAGGCCAAAAATGGAGAACCATTGTGAGTATTTAAATTATATTAGGACAAATATTTAATGTGTGACTATTTGCTTCTGTTAATATTGTTTTCTCATGACATACATCATAGTGGTTTTGAAGTTTTAAGGTTAACAAACTTAACCTTCACAGGCTGAGGAAATTACAACACATACAATCCTTCGTGTTTGTGTGAACCCCTCTAAACCCCCATTGTTCAGGGATTGTGATTCCCTATTATTACTTATTTTAGGGATCCAAACTACTTTTGTTTCTTATGTCAAAATACACCCCAATAGCTTCCCTTAATTTTATAAAACCTTAGATAGCCAAAGAGAGAGGTTGTAAAGAGGCCCTCCATAAGGATCCAATAGTGGAACCCTATATTTGTCCCTTTTCAGAGCATCCTAACTCATTTAGGGAATCGGGCAGTTGGACTCTAAATCCCCATCTTAGACTGTCTAAATTTCACATAAATTCAAGCAATCTAGAAGCAAGGAATCCTCGTCCCTTTTTTGTTGTCCTAATAGGTAGAGTTCTATCATGGAAATGCTAGCACTACAAAAAACAAAATTTTTGCCGACTTATATTTTCTGACGTGTCAGGTGGTCTGACACGTCAGAAAATCCTCCTGAAGAGTCGATTTTGGCGTGTCTCGGCATTAAGATTATGGGTGTCAGAAATGAAAAATTTTTGACGTGTTAAATTTAACACGTCAGAATTGGCACATCAGAAAATTTTTCTGACGTGTCAAAGTAAATGTTTTTAATTGAAAAAAAAAAATCACGTTAGGAAATTTAAAATTATTAAAAAATAATAATTTTTCTTTTTTTTTTTAATTTTTTCTGGATTTTTTTTTTTCAATTAAAAATATTTTTTTAATTCTAGAATAGTACGTTTCTTCTCCCTCTCTCACTCTCTTCCATGATCTCTTCCTCTCTCTCTCTTCTTTCCTCCATTTTCTCTCTCTCTCTCTCTTTCCTCCATTTTCAAAAATCCAAACCCAAAAAATCAAAAACCGAAATAAAAAAATAAACCTTATCCTTCTTTGATCTTCTTCTCTTCAAATCAAAAATTTCTCTTCCTCGATCTTCTTCTCGCCTCCTTTTTTTTTTTTTTTCTTCTACTTTCTCTTCTTCGATCTTCTCTTCTCCTTTTGTTTTTCTTCTTCTTGATCTGCTTTTCTTCTAACTCTGCTGCCGTGCAGAGAGATTGAGAGAAAGAGAAAGATTCAGAAAGATTGAGAGAGTAGAGGGAGATTGAGAGAGGGAAAGAAGATTTGGAATTAAATAAGAAAAGTATATATGGGGAAAGAATAAATAATAAAAGAGGGAAAGAAGAGGGAAAATTAAGTTGAATGTCCCACTATTTTTTTTCTTGACATGCTAGTTTTAGCACGTCAGAAACATATATATATATATAATAAAATAAAAAAATAAAAATTGAAGGCATGGGCGATGGGCCTGACCTTCCCAAGGCACATTCCTGACGTGCCACATAGGCACGTCAGGAATATATATATATAATAAACATGATATAATAAGAATAAATAAATAAAAAAAGATAAAAGAAATTATGACGTGCTAATAATTATGACATGTCATAATTTCTTTTTATCTTTTTTTTTTTTTTTTGGCAAATTCAAACTAAATAATAAGGTGATGGTGAAAATTATCAACAAAAGTAAATAAGATGAATGAAGATATTAACTCACTCAATAAGTAAGATGTGGTTAACCCACACTGATCTAATACTAAATAAAGATTTATTAACGTGCATATATATATATATATATATATATATATAGGAAAACATCAAATTGTCATCATGCCTGTATTATATATAATTGTTTGTTGTACACTAAAACAGCTTTGTAAAATGGTCCGATTGATTGACAAGAAAAGAAGAAAAAGAAGACGAGGAAGAAAGAAATCATGAAGAAGAAAACCAAGTAGATGCAATGACAATTTAATTTCATCTTTCTTTGTTTTATCTGCAAATAAATAGTGTTTTTTCGTGCAAAAAAAAAAAAAGACATAGAGCAGAAAACAGATTTTAATTTTTTTAATTTCTATACTAAGCGAATGGAGAATAATAAATCAAGGGAATCCGGATCGGAAGGCCAAGAGCAACAATAGAGTTATTAATAAAGATTTTGAAAGATTTTGAGTCTCATTTTCATTTAAAATCCTTCCTAATAACAAACAAAAGTTAGATGAAATATATATAATATAAAAAAAATGATATAAAAAAAAATTAAAAGAAATTCTGACATGTCAAAGTGACACGTCAATATTTGCTAACGTGTTGAACTTCGATACATCAGTAAATATTAAATTATTAAGTTATTTAAATAAAAAGTTTTAAAATAAAATTGAATTCAAATTTACTGACGTGTTTGGCACGTCAGTAAATCCTGACGTGTTACATTCAACACGTCAGTAAATGTTGACGTGCCACTTTTGACACGTCAAAAAAAAATTTGTTGTGGCACATCAAAAAAAAAAAAAGGATACTGTTTGCCACGTCAAAAGATTGCCCTTTTTTTGTAGTGACTCTTCGTACTTCTTTTTAAGATCCTCCATGTCCGCACTCATCTGGCCCTCATTCTGGCCATGGTGGTCATCTTGATGATGTTGGTCTCGTTGAGGCCTAGTTTGCTGAGACCTCTCGGGTTCTCCGGCTCGCGACATTCTTCATTCTGGATAGTAGTATGATGGCTGGCTTGAACTGAACTTGCTTCTTTGTCGCGATGCGAACCGGCAATCTGTTTCCCATCGTGGATGTCCGCACATCTTTGCCTCTCACGTCTTTCTTCGACTTTCTTCACTCGCCTTTTTTTGCGCTCTTGGTCCCTCTGGCTATTGCGGCCTTCAGCAGCTATGAGCCTTATAGCCAGGTCTTCATTCTGCTTCGTTAGAGCCTTCATGGACTCGGTCATTTGCCTCATGAACTCGGCTAGATTGGGTGGTGGTGGTGCGTTGGAGGCTCTTGCAGTAGAGCAAGTAGTCACCATATTGGATTAGTGAATAGTAAGAACTGATGAAAATCGATTCCCACAGACGGCGCCAAACTATTGATGCACAGTTTTCCTGATGATGACGTGGCACGCCTGCTGAGTCTGAGTTGATCAACACACGAGTGATTTGACTGCACAACAAAGAAGAAAGAAGGATCGAAGAGACAGGGGGTGAGTCGGCGGGAACACTCTGATGCCAAAGTCAGAATGGGAAAAAGAAAAGATATTAGCAACAACCACAAAGCTTAGATAGCAAGAGTTGCGATTACCTTTGCATTGATAACATGACTTGTATTTATAGGCAGGGAGAGAGTTTGATTTCCCACACGTTCAGGAATCTTATCCCTTGATATTTGCTATACAAACATTCAAATGAGGGATCATGTTTGTTAGCTGTTCTGTGATCTTAGTGGCCTAAGATCAGGAGATAAGCATTATAGCTTTTGGGCCATGCTAAGTTAGAGCGTCCGAGTAGAACTCGATCGCCTTCATGATCTTAGATGTTTGTGATCTCACTGACTGGCCCCGATCACCTATCACGACGTTCTGAGTCACTACTCTAGTCGGGATGCTCACAATTTGCCTTCAGCTCATTGCTCAGCGATCACTATCATGATCCATCATCTTCTAATTGTAATACTACACCTGCATAGTATCCACGATTCCTGCTGTAACTCCTCTAATAAGGTTGATCATAACTTATATCATACAGTGAATCATGAAGTGTGCCAAATTCTGATGCACATAGGATGCAATTAAAGTGCTTATCACTCTGTTCAGAGAATTATCAGTACTCACATAACATTCATTTATCGATTAAGTCCATATTCGTAGCCTAATCTGTAGATTGTAATCATCCAATTAGTAGGGTACTCTATCCATATACTGTACTTCAAAGGACCTTGCATGAACGTAGCTAAATTCCTTTTGCCGCGACTCCTCAATTCGTCTAGTCATGACTCATGGTCAATCTGACATGATCCCTCTGTCGCGTTAATGATCAGTCCTGCGGATTTCCAGATCGTCCCGAGTTAGTGACCCTAACATCTTGCTATCTACTGATTACCGAAGTATTGCCATTCTCTCCATGTCGAACAACCGCGTGCGCCGTTGATAATTACAGTACAATCACAATCGAGTTAAATCTCTCCCAATGTCACACCTCAAACTCACAACTCTTCTTTGCTCACTCGATGTATCATACTTTTAAGTGAATATATGCCTAACTTAGTCTAAATATGTTACTCTTCACCAACTAATTATGATACATCAAACACTTAATTTCACAATATGTTTAGCCTTTTAGTCCAAATATTACTATTCCCATGCCGATTACATACTCTATCATTGAACCTCATATAATAACCACATTACCAATGTATCAGCATAAATACTTGATATCAAATATTAGACATTTGGTGGACTGCCATTACCGTAATAAGCTTCAGTATTAGAACTGTCTTAGGATTATCGATATATAAACTCATACAATAATTACTTAGACCTGGATTCTCTTAGTTGTGATTAACGGATCAATCTTGTTGTGATATTTATTAGATTATGTAACTATAGCGTTACAAAACTTAAACGTCATTTATGAATCTTAATTTCATATTACTGCTATACAGTTCATTAATTGGATCTACATTTACGATACCAACATTAGATCAATCATGATCTTCAATTTATTCAATTAATTAAATACTAAATTTAAATTAATATAATTTAAGTATATTTCTTAAGCTTAAAAACAATTCATGTACTAAAATATGATATGTTATACTAAGGTTAGTATTATTAGTTATTAAAATAAAATAATGGAATAATTTTGAATTAGAATTAATTTTATTATATGCTAAGTTACAACTTTAATACAAAGTTATTAAATATTAATTACAGTACATGATTTTTCTTATTATATTGCTAATTAATAAGTTTAGCATATTCAACTTGACATTAGCATTAATCTTAATCTTGAAGTTAATTAAACCTTAATAAATGAAATGTGTTGCAATCATTTTCTTGGGATCAAGTGTCACATATTTATTATTTTTCTAAGTGAACATATTTCTTGTTTTGGTTGTTTTTCATGAACTAAAAACTACTCTACAGTACACAGCTATCAAATAAAAATTAAAAAATATATATATATTGTAGCATATATGCAATCAAATAACTATAGTTATTAAATAAGAATCTTATTATGAAATGTGTCAACAATTTTCTCAGAGTGATCTGATTTTGTCATGAATCTCATAATGTCGCTGCAACCTGAAAGATAAATTGACTGCTTACTTGGAGAACTTGAACTCTACTGCAGATTTGGATAATGATAAATCTGCTGCAGCCTGCTGGTGATGTGGACTTGGACTTTAGTACGTATGAATAATGACTTTCACTTTCTAAAAATTGATGGCCGTAGAAACCTTTCATGAATATGAATAATAACTTTTAATCTATAATTATTGTTATCATAATTAGGGACTTAATTAAATACTGTTTATTAACTTTTACCATATTATAACTTTAAATATTTTTTTAGAAAAAATATTTTTTGTACAGTTATTAATTGGGGACTTAATTAGATACTATCTATTAATGTTTTTACCATATTAAAGCCTTAATTTTTTTTTAGAAAAAATATTTATTGTATAATTATTAGATGAAGGCCTTATTTAATTGGGGCCCTAAGCGATCACGTAGCTCGCCTTGGCCTTGAGCCGCCCCTGTTCTCCTCCGCCTACCAGAAGGGATTTGAAGTTACAAGCTGAATTAATGTTTCATAGGGATACCCATCCTTGTGAATTACTGAATCTAGTGTGGATTCTTGTTGATGTCAGTTATATGATTCCCACCTCTACTTCTTGGGTAGCCTTCTCTATGGATTACCACTTGCAATAGAATGAATATATATATATATACCTTCCCATTTATTTATGAATGAACGAAAATGCTGGTACACTTGCAGTAGAATATTGCATTGAGGTGTTCGCAGAAGAAGTAAGAACGTTTAAGAAAACATCATATATATATATATATATATATATATGATAAAATAACCTATTAGATACTTACTTGAAGAAATGAATTCAACAGGCTGGTTGAATTCATTTTTTCCATTTGAATGTACTCGGTGATTAATATTATAAAATTAAATAAGAGATTCAGTTATGAGCAGAGTTCTCTTCCAAACTGAATTGAAGGAATTTGCTCAAACTCAATATTTAAAAATGACATGTCACTACAAAAATTTAGCAAAATATTAACATGTGGAAGGTGACATTTTAAGCCCAAAAAACGTCTCCATTTAATTAGGGATGTTCGAATAATGACATTTTGCAAATGACCCTAAACATAGTGACTAGAATAAAAGTTAGAGACGTTTGAACGTACAATGAACATGTCACTATAATGTGACATTTTTGCAAAAATGTACCCTTGGAAAGTGGACGTGTGAATAGTGAAACATTACAGTTTTAAAAATTAGAGATGTTTGAACAGTGAAAATGTCACCACAATGTGACATTACACTATTTACATGTCCCCTTCCAAAAGGAGACATGACAATAGTGTGCATGTCACCCTTTTGAAATGTGATACTTTGCACAGTTTATATGTTGCTATTCTTAAAAAAAAATTAAAAAAATTCCCAAAAAAATATTATATAACAAAAAAAATCAAATTAATTTTTTTTTAATAAAATAAATTCAAATAACTTTTTTTTGTTTAAAAAAATAATAATAAATTAGAGGAATGGTTGCCCCCAACCCTCATTGGGGGTCGGGGCTGGCCCACGAGCCACCCTAAAGGTGCTAGCACCCACCCAACTTTTTAAAAAAATAAAAAATAAAATAATAATAATAATAATAATAATAATAATTAGTTTTTATGTGTTGGTGAAAGAGGAGAAATTTTGAAGTTTTTGGGTGTAGGTGGTTATTATAAACGCAAACTTTGAGTGCCAATATTTTCAAAATTAGAGACTCTTGAATAGTAACATACTCTTCGAACATCTCTATTCATAAAATAGGGACGCGTGGATAGTGTTACTATTCACGCGCGGAAGGCTATGTCACATGTGAATAGTGTTATTGTTCAAACATCTCTATTTTATGAATATTAACATTTGAACAGTAAAAGGTCTCAAATTAGTGACATTTTCCAAAAATGTCACTAATTGAGCTTTTTTAGTGTGTGTCATTTGAACATGTGAAATGCATATGTTTTTTTAATAGAAGAGATAAAGTTGAAATATATTTTACTAAAAACTCATGTGCATCTCACATGTTATTAAAAATAGACACATGTTATTTTTATAGACTAGGTTGGACGAAGTTCCTCTAACCGAGTTTGGAGGAAAACTCTGTCCTTCAATTATTATCTCAGCTGGTTAATATATATATATATATATTAAAGGGAAACATTCCATACTCATTCATTGATAAAAAGTCACGAGCAAGAACTCTTACAAACAGAGCAAAAAGCTCTGAAAACAAATTATAGCCGAAGCTACAACAACATACCAATCAACCATAACCAAAAACATCCGCTAACCCATGACTATTCTCAGGTTTAATATAAGATCTGCACCAAACAGATATAATCCAATGTATAGGTAACGTTTATTCCTCGGCCGTAAGAGCAAAGACCCCCGTGCTGATACTCATCCTCCTCGACTCGAAAGCCAGGATATCATTCACATCCACAACCCAAGGTTTGGACCAAAGCAGTAATGGGTAGATCAAAGAAAGAGGATAGAGCCTTATTACAAGCAAAAAACAGGAAAGAAAAAAGTACAGGGAAAAAATGGAAATACAAGCAACAACAGAGAAAATAGAAAAACAACAATAGGAAACCAACAATACAGGGAAAAAGCAGGAAAAACACATTATACGGATAAAGGCAGCCGGAAAGAAGCCGATCGCATGCTGGCCGGAAACCGAAGTGGAAGGTGGTGTTGGAAGTTCATTGCGGTAGGGACACGTGAAAAGACTCGGCAGCGAACGGTGGGAGGCAGAGTAGGTGCGGAGGAGATCAGCTGCGCACACAAAACAATCAGGGGGGAGAGTTTGAGTGAATCCCCCAAGAGTAGCACCCACAAAGTGTACCAAACAAACAGAAGCAACAAATAACAACACACCAAAATAAACGGCAAAAAAAAGGCAAAAAAAGGAAAGCAAACTACTCAAATCAGAAACGAACAACAGAACCATAGCCGAAGAGAATAGAAACTCAAAACACAGCCGGAGAGACGGATCCAGTGCAAAAGGTGGGATGGGCATGGTTGGATCTGGTTTGCAAGGTGGTGGGGCATGAGTCGAGGTGGAGGGCGGAGGGCAATAGATCGGGCAAAGACGCACCGATCCATAGCCAAGCCCAATCCAGCAAAAGACACGGCAGAGGGTGATGGCGGGGGAGGAAAGCGGCAAGGTGGAGAAAGGCTAGGTGGCCATGGCAGCAAAGGAAGAGAAAAAAAACAAACCAGAGGAGGAAGGGGCGGCAGAGAAAGGTGAGAGAGGAGGCAACGAGGCTAGGGGCATCAGATAAATTGCTAGCACCCAGTGCGAAGAGCACAAAGGGAGGAGGGAGGCAGCCAACGGCCATCCCTCCTCCCCTTGCCTGGAGTTACCTTACCTGTGTGCGGCGCTCTATTAGTTGGTTATAATGGATTAATATAAAATATGTTTTAGCAAAATAGGCAATGACATTAATTTTCGAACGGCTACTTATGTCAAATTAGGTGATTAAAATGAGATTGGTATAAAAGCTCAGGCTAGACAGCACAAATATTGACGGATACGCTGCTAAAGCTTCTCTTGTAGACTTAGTTGCCTGCTTCAAGCGCTTATTCCTTGTTATATCGGGATGTAAAGTATATTTCCACCCATATGCTGTAAAATGTCGCAGCCTCTTCTGCTAAGGTAGAAGGAAAGGCTTCCTCCTTGTTTCCTTTTGCAGACAATAGTTTGCAACCTTGTTAATTGACTACATGGATGAATCTTCTGGTAAGGGTTTGGAGGAGGAGAACCTTTGCTTTCCCATTTCTTGGACACGTTCGGGTTTTTTTAAGAGGAAATGTTAATGATAGTAATGGGAAGACCGATTTCAAGGCTTAGAAGGTGTTTAGATGTAATAAAAATAAAAAAATGTTTTACACAACATTATACATGATTTCTTTTTTTCACATAAGGAATTCTACAGTGTTATAGAGTAATGCATAAATGTGTGGATCATATTTCTGAACAGGGACAAGAGCCAATTTTTATAGAAAGGGGTCAAGGATGAATGAGAAATATACTAGTTCATAAATTAATGGTTTCTGGCCTATGATACAAACATATATGTTGCTAAGTTTTTAGAAATATTTCCCCATACTTTCTTACATCTCTCAACTTGGCATAGGAACAGTTGGAAACAACTAACCTAAAGAATCTCACCTTATCAATAAACCCGGTGCAGATAGACAGATATGCATTGGGTAAGTAAAAACAGGCAATATATATATATACACTGCAGACATTCATTGACATTTGCCAAGACAGTTTCATCACAGTTCTTGCCGATATTACAGTGTTTGCTACAGTTACACTACAGTGCTTGCCGACACTACAGTATTTACTTTTACTGTTAAATTTTCTGATGTAATTTTATTTACCCGCTAGACTCTGTCTATAAAAGAATAAGTCCTCTTCATTGTAAAGCAGAAGCTTTCAGCCTAAACACCTGAAATCCCTCTGCAACCATTCTGCTGCTTTCTACTTGTAATTCTTTATGCTTTTGTGTAACCTCACTACTTCCAATTTACGTTTGAATTTGTAAGTACTCTTATTAATCAAATCCTTTGATATCTTTCCATTATCTATTTGTTTTATTTTTCTCTTACCCTTTTATACGCTCTATTTTCGCGCTTACTCTAGAAAATCTTGCATCATGTTTATTTTAATTGCATATACCTCCTACATGGATGGTTCTACTGCATTATTTTCATTTATTTTCAATTATTTATTTATCCCCCCTCCTTGGTAATATATATATGCCTTTTCAAACTATTTCATCTTTTAATTCAAACAATTTCTTGTTCTCTGTTTTAGCCCTTTGAAGGGATATACTCGCGTTCAGGAAAACCCTATCATGTTTATTCATCAATTAAAACGAGTAAATTTGGGATTTTTCTTGAATTAATTTTCACTTTCTTTCTTCCGTTTTTTTTTTCAAAGGAATTCGTCAACAAAGTCTTTTTCAAAGCTGAGGTTTTCCATCTCTAGGGTTAGCTGAGCTTTTACATTACATGTTATTGTTGCGTGTGTATATATATTGTTACCTGATTTTGTTTTGGTTGAAGTATCCTTGACATTTGATTATGTTTTGATACTTGCTGCTTACGTTAAAGGCAACATATTGGTGCTTTACATTGCATATTTGACTGTTTTACTGCTATATAGCATGAGATATGAAGGGTGTTAAGCCCTTTATGTTCAGTGTGATTTGCCAAACATGTTATGACCTTTGGTAACTTATTTTGTGAAAACCCTTCTCAAGATTATAATAATTTGTCACAAGTATTTTGATAGAAGGAAAGGGAATGGTGCGCAGGAAAAAGAATAAGAAAGACTTAAGCTGGGGGAGATAAAGGTGGAGTGCGTGGCAGAATTGTAAGGGATTAAGTGAAAGAGCAGTTGGGTATTTGACATGTGGAATCCAGCTGGCTGCAACTTCTTAACTGATTGTAGTTGTAACTGACTTGAGTTTTATTCCTCTGTGAGAAGTTCTATTGTAACACTGCCTATGGATATAAAAGCTGAATTGTATTCTTTGATTTGTACGCAAGCATTCAGTTACATTTTGGAATCAATTAGCTTAGCATTTGTAGAGTTGTTAGCTAGCTAGTTTTGAAGTGTAGAAGGAGTTGTTCGATTAGTTTTGAATAAAACTCTGTTTCGCAGTTTCTCAAGAGAAATTCCCTCAACCAAGCACTAGTTTTCTCTTAATTTCTTGTAAGAGTAAATTGTGTGCTACAAGTGGTATCAGAGCAGCACAATCTTGAGGAGAAATGGCAGATGGTACTAGAATGAACCAGATGGCGGAAAATATAGCACTAATCAGGAAGCAACTCGAGAAGCATGATAAAGAATTGGAGCGAGTTGAGAGCCAAGGAAAACAGCTTTGTGCTGAGATGAACCTGTCTAATGAGTAAAAGTTTGAAGAAATGATGTTCAAACTTACTCATCTTACTGACATAATGGAAAAGCAAAGGAGTCCAGAAGTATTAAAGCTGGAAGGTGATACCAGTGGGAAAGCAACAGGAGTGGAAGAGAAGAATCCACAATTTGTTTCACAAACTGTGGGGGGAAAAAATAAAGAGGTCTTGAGAGAGGAAGTTGAGTTCAGTGGAGGGAATGGTGCAGTACCTTGGCATAGAAGAGAGGAAGTGGATGTACCTGGAGGAAGTGGTCCAGCACCATGGCAGAGAAGATCTCAATTTCCTCAACATTGTGGTGAGTCTCTGCAGTTTCCTTATCTAGGGAACAGAGATGCAAGGTTGCACTGGCAGCAGGGCTTCTATGAGGATTATAATCCAATAGTTCCAAAAGGAAGAATGGAGGGCAGATATTCCCAACATGCACAGCGACACACAAGACGGCAGTATGTAGAAGATAGAGTTTATAGAAGTGATCAGCAAGGGGATGATCAGTTGGCTATTATAACTAGGTCAGTAAGAATTGAATTTCCTAAATTTGATGGTACTTATCCTTCTGGATGGATTTATAAGGCAAATAAGTTCTTTCAAGTTCATAACACTTCTTCTTATCAAAAGTTTTTGCTTGCTTCTATTCATATGGAAGGCAAAGCATTAGTTTGGTTTCAGGACATGGAAATGTCTGGTTGCTTGCATGATTGGACTGTTTTAACTCAAGCATTGCTAGAAAAATTTGGTCCTTCGGGGTATGATGACCCTATGGAGGCTCTTTCTAAACTGAAACAGACCACTAGTGTCGATGATTATAAGGAAAAATTTGAGGCTTTGTCCAATAGAGTAAGAGGAATTGATGATCAAAATAGGCTGAGTTGTTTTTTGGGAGGGTTGAAAAATGAAATCAGGCTTCCTGTTAGGATGTTTAAGCCTCAATCATTGTTAGCAGCCTATGGGTTGGCTAAGGTTCAGGAAGAACATGTATTAAATGGGAGAAGATTTAAGACTTATGGTGGTTCTGGTGGAAATTTTTCAAGCCTCGGCATGCCACGGGGTGAGGGTTTTAATAGCCACAATTTAACCTTAGGAACTCCTAAAGCCACAATTTCTATCTAGAAAATTTCTCAGGCAGAGATGGAGGATAGAAGGAAAAAGGGATTATGTTATAATTGTGATGCTAAATGGCAATATGGGCATAAATGCCAAAACCCTAAACTCTTTATGTTGGAAGGATTAGATGAGTTAGAAGTGAGCCCTAACTTGGAATTGGAGAAGGAGGATTTGATGGAGGTTAGCTATGCTAAGGAGAATCCAGAAATCTCCTTGCATGCTATTACAGGCAGTCAACATCCTAAAACTATGAGACTTGTAGGTTGGATTGGGAACTTGAAAATCATGATTTTAGTGGACAGTGGTAGTACTCATAACTTTGTAGATTCTTCAGTTTGCAAGAAAGTTAGGATGTCAATATGTAGTGAGCAGAGGATTAAAGTGAAGGTGGCTAATGGGGAAGAAGTTTTGAGTGAAGGAAAGTGCACTAATCTGAAAATTCAGCTTAAGGAATTCTCTTTTCTAGTTGAAGCATTTGTCATTATGTTAGCTGGTTGTGATATGGTTTTGGGAATTCAGTGGTTGGTAACCTTGGGGTCAATCACTTGGAATTTCAAAGATTTAACCATGGAGTTTACTTTGGGGCAGAGAGCAATTTTGTTACAAGGATTGATTGCCCCACAATTGTGGGAAGAGGCACAACTGGATAGCTCTATACAAAAGAATTCAAAAGGATTGATGTTACAATTGCTTGACAGTGTGGAGGATACAGAAACAGTACCTAAAGGGTTAGAATTGGAAGGGTTGCTAGCTGAGTTTTCTGATATCTTTGCTGAACCTAAGGGTTTACCACCTCATAGGTCTCAAGACCATGCAATTGTTTTGAAGTCAGAAGCTAAGCCAGTGTGTGTAAGGCCTTATAGGTATCCGTATTTTTAGAAAACAGAAATTGAGAAAATAGTTAAGGAGTTATTGGAGTCAGGGGTTATTAACCATCTCAGAGTCCTTTTTCTTCCCCTGTGTTACTGGTAAGGAAGGCTGATGGCTCTGGCGGATGTGTATGGATTATAGAGCATTAAACAATGAAACAATCAAGGATAAGTTCCCTATTCCTGTGATTGATGAGTTGTTGGATGAATTACATGGCTCTAGGGTATATTCTAAGCTGGATTTGAGGTCTGGCTACCATCAAATCAGAGTGAAGAAGGAAGATATACATAAAACAACATTCAGAACACATGAGGGTCACTATGAGTTTTTGGTAATGCCCTTTGGCTTAACCAATGCACCATCAACTTTTCAAAGTTTGATGAATGACATCTTCAGGCCATATTTAAGGAAATTTATTTTGGTGTTTTTTGATGATATCTTGGTTTACAGTCCTAACCTGATTCTCCATTTACAACATCTGCAAGTTACCTTAGAAATTTTGAGGTCTCATCAGTTGTTTGCTAAGAGGAGTAAATGTAGATTTGGCTGTTCTAAAGTGGACTACTTAGGTCATCTGATTTCAGTTGAAGGAGTGAGGGCTGATAGTAAGAAGTTGTCTGCCATGGCAAAATGGCCTAGACCTAAGTCTTTGAAAGCTTTAAGGGAATTCTTAGGTCTTACAGGCTACTACAGGAAATTTGTTAAGGGTTATGGTTCCATTGCAGCACCCTTAACTGATTTGTTGAAAAAGAATGCTTGGTAGTGGAATGAAACGGCTGAGAAAGCATTTGAAGAATTGAAACAAGCTGTGGTGAGCCTTCCAGTGTTGGTTTTACCAGATTTCAATTTACCATTTGTAATTGCGTGTGATACTTCAGGTAGGGGAATTGGGGTAGTTTTGATGCAACAACAGAGGCCAATTGCTTTTTTCAGTGATATTGAAAGGGAGATTTTTGTTGATGTCTACATATGAGAAAGAGTTGCTTGCTTTAGTGGCAGCAGTAAAGAAGTGGAGGCCATATCTCTTAGGACATCCCTTTCTTATCAAAACTGATCATCAAAGTTTAAAATTTCTGTTGGAACAGAAAATTGGTACCCCCATGCAACAAAGATGGGTTGCTAAGTTGCTGGGGTATGATTTTGTGGTGGAGTATAAGAAAGGACAAGATAATAAAGTAGTTGATGCCCTTTCTAGAAGGAATGAAGAGGAAGAGCCCTGGTCACATTGTCCATCATTTCTTATCCAACTTTGGATTGGTTATCAGAAGTAAGGAACAGCTATCATAATGACCATAAAGCTCAAGAATTGTTGCAGAAGGTACTGAGTGGGAACATGGGACATACAAAATATTCTGTGGTTCAAGGGGTACTGTTTTGCAAGAAGAGGGTCTATGTCACCGAGGCCTTGAAGAATCATGTTTTGCATTTTATTCATGCAAGTCTCCTGGCAGGTCATGCAGGATATAACAAAACCATGAATAGGGCTTGAAAGGATTTTTTTTTTTGGCAAGGAATGAAAACAGATGTGAAGACATACATTCGAGAATGTGATACTTGTCAAAGAGTGAAGGCAGAAAACCTTTCACTTGCAGGATTACTTCAACCATTGCCTATTCCAGAAAGGCCTTGGTTGAGTATTTCAATGGATTTCATTGAGAGATTACCTATCTATAAAGGGTTCAGTGTTATCTGGGTTGTGGTGGATAGGTTGACAAAGTATTCTCACTTTATACCTCTCAAACACCCTTATACAGCAGAGAAATTAGCTCTAATTTTTATGAGTCAGATATTCAAGCTTCATGGAATGCCTCAGTCCATCATTTCAAATCGAGACTCCACTTTTACAAGTAGGTTTTGGACTGAAGTTTTTAAGCTGCAGGGGGTATTCTTAGCTTTCAGTACTGCTTACCATCCTCAATCTGATGGGCAGTCTGAAGCAGTCAACAAGTATGTGGAAAATTACTTACGTTGTATGGTTTGTGATAGACCAAAGGAGTGGGTTACTTGGCTGGATTTAGAAGAATATTGCTACAACACTTCATTTCATCACTCTACTCGAGTGACACCCTTTGAGGCTCTCTACGGTTACTTACCACCCAGGCTGCTGACCTACATGCCAGGAACAACTAAGATAGCTAATGTGGAAGACCAACTTCAAACGAGGGATCACTTGTTGCAACTTTTAAAAGAGAACATACAGAGAAGTCAAAACCGCATGAAAAGATATGCTGATTTGAAAAGAACTTAAAGGAGTTTTCAAGAGGGAGATTGGGTGTATTTGAGGTTGCAGCCATACAGACAATTATCTATGAGTTGGAGGAGAAGTTTAGAACTGTCGCCCAGATTCTATGGCCCTTTTCAGATAGTGAGGAAAGTAGGAGCTGTGGCTTATCGATTAAACCTTCCAGCAGGGTCTTTAATTCACCCAGTGTTTCATGTGTCCCAGCTTAAGTTGAAGCTAGGAAGATCAATCATTCCAATTTCACACTTACCTCCAATCGATGCGCAGGGGATCATCAAACCAGAGCCAGAGGAAATCTTGAACCGCAGATCACGGAAGATTCACAATCGCGCGGTGGTGGAATTACTGGTGCGTTGGCAGGGACAGCTTCCAGAATAAGCTTCATGGGAAGCTCTCCACTCTCTCAAAAATGCCTACCCACACCTTGTGGGCAAGGTGTTTTGATCGGAGGGGGTATTTGTCACAAGTATTTTGATAGAAGGAAAGGGAATGGTGGGCAGGAAGAAGAATAAGAAAGACTTAAGCTGGGGGAGATAAAGGTGGAGTGCGTGGCAGAATTGTAAGGGATTAAGTGAAAGAGTAGTTGAGTATTTGACATGTGGAATCCAGCTGGCTGCAACTTCTTAACTGATTGTAGTTGTAACTGACTTGAGTTTTATTCCTCTGTGAGAAGTTCCATTGTAACACTGCCTAGGGATATAAAAGCTGAATTGTATTCTTTGATTTGTACGCAAGCATTCAGTTACATTTTGTAATCAATTAGCTTAGCATTTGTAAAGTTGTTAGCTAGCTAGTTTTGAAGTGTAGAAGGAGTTGTTCAATTAGTTTTGAATAAAACTCTGTTTCGCAGTTTCTCAAGAGAAATTCCCTCAACCAAGCACTAGTTTTCTCTTAATTTCTTGTAAGAGTAAATTGTGTGCTACATAATTATTATTATTTTGATGAATAAAGATCAATTTCATTAAACTCCAAATGAAAACCCTATATCAAACGCACCAAAACAACATCGTTTTATATATATAAAAGGGTATGCAGCTAGTAGTTATTAACCGCCGCCTCTTACTTCTAAAACTGCTAAGCACCAACAGTTAGCAATTTTTTTTTATTTGCCTACAAGTCAAGTTCAATTTGAGTTCACAGATCGTGTCAAAAATTATTAGCCCTAAGTAGATCCATGACACTCAAAGGACTTGCCATGTGACATAATATTCCAAGGTTGGGGGTTCAAGCCCCTAAGGTTGGATTTGTGTGATTATGCACAAACGAAAACTGAAGATTTTCTCATCAATGAAGTGGCAAGCAACTGCAGTGCTCCTTGAATTTTAAATAAAATATGTATATATATCACATTAAAGTACATATATATAACCCTATATCAAACGCACCAAAACAACATCGTTTTATATATATATATATAAAAGGGTATGCAGTTAGTAGTTATTAACCGCCGCCTCTTACTTCTAAAACTGCTAAGCACCAACAGTTAGCTATTTTTTTTTAATTGCCTACAAGCCAAGTTCAAAATGAGTTCACAGGTCGTGTCAAAAATTATTAGCCCTAAGTAGATCCATGACATTCAAAGGACTTGCCATGTGACATAATATTCGAGGTTGGGGTTCAAGCCCTAAGGTTGATTTGTGTGATTATGCACAAACGAAAACTGAAGATTTTCTCATCAATGAAGTGGCAAGCAACTGCAGTGCTCCTTGAATTTTAAATAAAATATGTATATATATCACATTAAAGTACATATATATAACCCTATATCAAACGCACCAAAACAACATCGTTTTATATATATATATATATATATATATATATATATATAAAGGGTATGCAGTTAGTAGTTATTAACCGCCTCTTACTTCTAAAACTGCTAAGCACCAACAGTTAGCTATTTTTTTTTAATTGCCTACAAGCCAAGTTCAAAATGAGTTCACAGGTCGTGTCAAAAATTATTAGCCCTAAGTAGATCCATGACATTCAAAGGACTTGCCATGTGACATAATATTCTGAGGTTGGGGGTTCAAGCCCCTAAGGTTGGATTTGTGTGATTATGCACAAACGAAAACTGAAGATTTTCTCATCAATGAAGTGGCAAGCAACTGCAGTGCTCCTTGAATTTTAAATAAAATATGTATATATATCACATTAAAGTAAATATGACCCCAAGAAATGCAAAGCTGTCTCTACATTTGATCAAACTGCATATGGCCTTAACCAGATATTTGTTTAAAGAACCATTGGTTAACCTGCTTGGCAACAATCCAACACCCCAGGGGTGGCAACAATGAGGCCAAGGAATTTGATAGAGGGAAATCCATAAAGGTCACATCCCCAAAACGACAACAGTTCAGAAATGTTCAGAAATGGCACATCATCTCATACCGGAAACCTGCCTAGCTTCAATATCCTGAAGCCTAAGAGTTACAGCTCTTTTGTGGGCTTCCAATCCCTCGACTTCAGCCATTGCTGCCACATATGGGCCAAGCTTCGTCAGACCTTCCTCTGTCAAAGATTGTACTGTCATATACTTGAGGAAGGAGTCCAAAGACACCCCGCCATACATCCTTGCATACCCATATGTCGGAAGGACATGGTTCGTCCCACTTGCATAATCTCCCACGCTCTCGGCGTCCACTGCCCTAAAAATACGGAGCCTGCAAAAGTAGTAGACCACATATTAATTCTGAGAGTTACATTCTCTGCTATAATTTGGATCTTCTAGAAACCATTAACTTGTTTCTGACGGATCTATTGATGGTCTTTTAGTATAATTAGAATACCCTATGAGAAATCTATGCTCAACTAGTGTGATAAAAATGAACAAGCAGGAGCAACTATTTAAAACCAACATATGTAGTAAAGAGCTCTTTACGGATGGGAAAACCGTGTTTAGAAGAACACTAGCAACAAACTTCATAAATCTCATTTCCTTTCTTAAATGTAGGGAAAACTCTCAAAAAACCCTCTACAACAGACTCCTGTGTTTCCTAAACCAAGAAAAACCCAAGTGAACCAAAAGTGCTACCCTTTGCTCCTCGTACCATTATTTTACTCAAAAAAAGGCATTCTCTTTCCTTGTTAGCTCTGTTTTCCCCTAGTATTTATTTAAAATAATATTTAAATGGCTTTCTCTTCCTCACTTTTTCTCCTAACATTTATTGAAAGAATTATTAAATAATATTTAAATGGTATACAGAAAGGATAAGGCAAGTTATTTAAACAAAATTTCACCTGCATTCTCAATGAAACTCTCCCACTTTTCTGCATCCTTCACATTAATGATCAGATGCTCGGGTGCATACAAGTTTGAAAAAGAGATTGCCTGAAAAGGTCAATTTGATGTCATTCCAAATAATCAAATCTACAAGTTAAAAAATATACAAACAAAAAATATTTAAGTGCACGCGCATGTAAGCTTGTGTGCACTTAAATCAATAATGATAAAAGAGTAAAGAATTTCTCATTTGTAACACGTTTAAGTTTCAAATTATAGCTGGAGTATATATATGATCTGAAGGGATGTAGACAATCACAATTTACAATTGGGCCTAAACATAGGTTCTACTTGTGGGCACCATCCTCAAACAGAGCGTTTTTGTAACTAAAAGAAAAAAGGTCAGGAAACTTTGACCTGTCAAAGGGACAAAAACCAAACTAACGCATTTGATTAATTTAGAACACCATAACTTCTTTTAAGAAAGTTTAGCATTTTATTCACAAAAATGCATGATACAACAATAACAACACCCCAATGATGACACAGAATGGATTTCCGACAACTCACACAAAAAGGGTTTATAAAGGCTTGAAAACATCAAGTCATGATTAAAGGACGAACCTCAAACATATCACGTGCTAACACCGTGTAACTGTGGCTCAATGCTTTTAAAGCAATCTCTCCCCTTGGAAGGCTTTGGCACTGCTTGCTGATTTCCTCCTCTATAGCTTTTAAATCGACACCATCCCCAGAGACAACAAGAACAACCTGACTGTCAGGACCATGCTCGGCCTGAAAATTGACTCAAGGCATCGTCGTAAGGTATGAGCATTAAACAAACAAAAGCAGGACCAATTTTTTATGCATGTGTTCTAAAGGACTACAGCACAATTCAACATGTCAGGCAATAAATTCAAATGAAGAGAAGAGGGAGTGTCTATCTCAGGACAAAAAAAAAGGTTTTGTGAGAGATCCAACATTAATTATAGGTGCACATGACAACAAAACGTCATGTCATACACAAGTACATGAAATCTAGAAACAAATTGGTACCTGTTGATAATCAAATCAACCTCAACTTTACGTAATTACTGCAGTTACATTACAGACACATACAAGGCCAATTAACTACAGTTGTTTTTTTTTTATAAGTATTTTAACTACAGTTGTAATACTCCTATTTCATATCAAATACTAAAAACAGTATCATTTAAAAAAAAAAAAAAAAAAATTAAGTACTTGGTATAAGATTCATGAGAATAGGAAAAAAAAATAAAAGTGGTCCAGAACTGTCTTCGGTTATAAACTCACCAAAAACCATTATACCTGGATTTTTTTTTTTAAAATAAGTAATGCTTTTCATTAATAAGCGCTGAGGGGCACACCCACTACGCCTGGAATATTATACAGCAAAGTGAAATAAGTCTGCAACGTTGCAATCTCTGAGGTTCCAAATCAAAAAAGCAGTTCCTCCAGCCATTCAACAATGCCAAGACTCAAAACAGTCGAACTCTATTATCTAATATTGTTGGCCCATGTATAGCTACTACCCTAACAATAATGTAATAAGAATTTTGTAACTCTCTGGCGTATTTTACTACCAATGTACTTTTGAGTTACAATTATTTAGTTAGAACAAGAAATGATGAAAATCTTGAATGTTAACATCTAAAATCTGCTTGAAAATGCAACATGATTTAACACTCCTTTCATTACCATAGCCCTAGACCCAAAAGACTGATTATCCAGAGCAGGTGTAAGAGTGTATTTACCTGATAAAGTCAAATATCTGTTATTATGAATGAATTCAGGTTCCTCTCTAGTTTCAAACATATTAATATAAGTGTTCCCTTCGTGCATTTTCTTGATTGGTCATTGTTTTCCTGTATGTCTAGTGAACTTCCGTCCTAGGAGGAGAAATCCAAGTCGACTTAACCGTTTCTGACTTCAAAATACATTTTCTTTATAAGTAATTCAATCTCATCAGAAAGCACAGAGGAGCAACACTAGTACATAAAAAGTATACAAAAAGACCCCTAATAAGGAGAAAAGAAACATGAGGCCAAAAATTTGGAAAAACTAGAAAAATGCAGACTATTGTATGCCGTTGTCAATGTATATAAGGATATGAACATACCTTTCTTTAGCTCTACCACCTAAATCTCACAATCTTCAAAGCTCCTAGTGTTTTGTTTTTTCTAAATGCACGACATTAAGCACAAAAGTGACATCCTCCAAACTTTTAAGATGTCACAGCTTCCCATCTGACCTTTCCAACTTGCCAACAACTCTAGTACCCTTCTAGGCATAGCCCATTCTACACCAAAAGACGAAAAATCAAAGCCTAAAATTCTCTTGCCACTTCACAATGAAGAAGATGAGCTATTGACTCCCCAATCCTCTTACACATACAACACCAATCCAACACTATGACATTAAATTATGCAAAATCAAAATCTTACCTAGTGTTGGCGTCCACCCAAGAACGCCACTCTCGAAATGACCTTAACTCCTCAAATACTCTTTCAAAGAAATGGGGAACCACTAGGAACGGACAACGCATGATAAAAGGACCTTACTTCAAACTTCTAATTATTGGAGGGGATCCAACATATTTTATCCACCACCATGCCTCAATCTAATAGAGTAAAAAAGATCGAAGAAAGAAGTGACCAAGTCTACCTCCCAATCATGGGCTAGTATGGTAAAAGATAAATTTCACTGAAAATTTCCATGAAAGAACTGCAAACGATCTGCAACCCACACCTCCGCACAACTATGCATTCTATCTCTCATAGTAGTTGTGGCATGTTTAAACTATATTCCACCCATAACTTGGTAGATTACTCATCTAATGACACATTTGAGCTTTTTCCACCCATCAAGTCTTATAGTGGGGAAGATTGGGCAATAAAAAATGGCACCAACCAATGGAACTTCAATAAAGGAACAAAGCAGAAATTTTGGGACTCAGTGAATTTGAAGAACTGTTTACCCTAGACTAGTTGAAAAGGTATGCCTCAGCCCCATTATCTTCCCTTTTCTTTCTCATAAGTAGCCTAGGAGGCAAAGCCCATGTCCAAAAGAAGCTTACAAGAAAAGACAATGAAGACAAACTAAAGTTTAGAAAGTTAACTAAGTCTAGGAAAAAGAAAAAGAAGAAGAAGAAGAAAACATGAAGTTCAAAGAGAAACTACCAGCAACAAATATAAGGAGCAGAAAAGGAAATATTACAGTGTTTGGCAATTTATGTTAATTGTGAAGAGAAGTGAAGTGATAGGTAAGAAGTGATTCTATAGGGCTTTGATTTTGTGCTGCTTGTTTGGATGCCCAGCTAAGAAGTGAGAAGAAGTGAAACTTAATTTTCTTGATTAGGAAAACTGAAACGGAGTGAACTTGATGTGATTAAACTTAGGTTCTTCAATATCAAAAAAAAATAAAAAAGAAAGAAAGAAAAAGAAAGAAAAAAAAGAACTTAGGTTCTAACTAAAACTTGGCAAGCCATAATGTAGAACTACATAATGCAGGAAGACCTTCAGTCTTCATGCAATTGAACCTTTCAGATTCAATGTTTAAATCATTTGAGAAAAAACAAAACAACAAGAAGCAACAGCATCAACCTTTCATTATGAAAGTGCTCCATCAGAAAAGAACAGAAACATTTCAAAGCAAGTAAGCACCTGGGAAGTTCAAAGACGACAACAACAAAAAAAGAAAAAAAGAAAAGAAAAGAAAAGGTAAGCACCTGAGAAAGCAAATCCGAAGCTACATGAACAGGATTGGAATTTCTGTCAGCAATGACTAACACTTCTGAAGGGCCTGCGGGCATGTCAATTGAAATCATGGCTTCACTGTTCTGCAAGGGAAGAGAGAAAGAGAAAGTCAAATTGAGATGAGAAATATATGCATATAGATTGGGGGAGTTCACTTATATTTAATTATCAAAATTTATACAAGTTGCAGCCATGCTAAGTATGCATACTTGGAGAATCATTTTTGCAGCTGTGACATATTGATTTCCAGGGCCAAAAATCTTCTCAACCTGCAAATTATAAGAACGAAGGGAAAAGACTGTAAAAAATATTAAAAATTATATTTAAAGAAATTAAAGAAATCTTACAAATATAAAATTCTTTTGGAGTTTTTGTTAGCAATTTTCATTAGAATGGACCAATTGTCTCGTGCAAATAACAGAATTATCAATCCAAAAGAACTCATTAGATATAGTATTCTCATTTTGCAATGCAATATTAAAACTATATTTTACAACCTGGTAGGATATAACCAGTTGGAGGTGACAGCCGTGGCAAATCAAGAAATGAAGACAAACAGTAAGGTAGAACAAAAAACTTGTCTTGCTTGTGGAACTACCTCACTACATCTTATCTTCACTACCTGAATGTATCAAAACTCCTACATAAGAAATCTAGCCAACTTATCTCATCTGGCCTCCATTTGTGCCACATTCATCGCTAAGCAACATAGGAGTTAAGACAAACTCATTCCTATTCTACTCATCAATGCAATCAACTTTCCAGGCAGAATTGACGCAGCTCAACTAAAAGATAAACAAATAACGCATGAATACATTCTATGAAGTGTAATGTGTTTGTGTGTCCGTGTTGTGTATTGGTGTATGGACAGTTAAGCACATGAACCTCCCTCTGTCAGTTTCATGATTTCTTTTCCCGCCTAGTCTCATTTTTCTCCCCTAGAACTAAAATTCTCTCACTTGAAACTGTTATAGATCCTTAACAAAGGATCACCCCCATTTCTCAGGATCCTCTCCATTTTAACTTAAAATGGAGAGGATCTATTTCATGGTCTATATTAGATTCATGGTATATATGTTCCAATATAGTGAATATGTTACCACGTCATTTAAAAATTTTAAATGGCGTGACATCATGTACACCGTAGATACAACAAACCAAAATCAAGAATTGCTAGGCACATCTTCTGCTTCTTATTTTTTTTTTAAATAAATAAAATCTTTTTGATAAGCATGAACCAGGGGCATCTTCCATAAACTAAATGAAGTGTGAGATCCAAGGTGTAGTAACGAAGAAACTAATTGCAACGAGCAGAAATTATATCTAAAAGCTTCCCATTATAAACCCTTTGGGTGGGATTCAGGCATTAGTTCTTTACGCGAATGAAATTTGGCATTGTTTGAGAAGGCACCATAAACTAGTGTTCCTTACTTGGATAGTCTCTCTTTAGAAAATTCTAATTATTGACAACTTAACTGAGGAAAAGCAAACAAATCACTAACAGTAACAGTAAACGGGAGGACAAATTAATCAATCCTCTCTTGTTGAATTGCACTTTCACTTGCGAGTTGTGGCGCTTAATATTCTGTGACATCCTGCAAAGTTAAGTCCCACCACTTCGAGTGGGTAAATTGTGATGGTGTTGCATAGGTGCAAAGTCTTGCATTGGTTTTCTACTATGTAAGAATGAACTATACAAGTGACTCTAGGAGCTCCAATTGTAACTTTGACTAGCTCTTTTGATGATAATAACATAAATATATGGCTAGCAATTTTCCTGAATCGTAACAAATGGCATCAAAGCCAATCTAGTAACATTATGTGGAGCTGGGATATTGCAACGTGATGTAGGCCCTGATGAGGATGTCCGGGATTGGAGGGAGATAGTGACACATTGAAAAATTAAGTCTTACATTGAGTGGGTGGATTGTGAACGTGTTGCATAGGTACTAAGTTTCACATTGGTTCATTACTAAGAGAGATTGGGCTATACAAATGACTCCAATGAGCTCTAATTGTAACTTTGACTAGTCTTTTAGAAGGAATAACACAAATGTGACAAGCGCTTTTCATGGTCATGACATGTTCTACTCTTTTAGTGATTTGAGTTTTGCCATAATAGTTTTGAAGATCTTACGCCTAAGCTTACTTTTTATGTACTTGATTTGCTTCAATGGAAGAGTCTGCCCATTTATCTCATATCTCTTTTTACTCTTTACATTTTTATTTTCTTTTTCTCACTTGGGCAGCTTTTTCTGTTCTATACTTCTTGTTTCTCTGGATGCACTCCCTTGGCATCTTTCTAATAAATTTCTGACTTCTTGAAAATGCAGACAGCATATCTTCATGAGCTAATAGGATGCTTTCAACACTATTCACATTCCCAGGAAAAATTAATACATACAACCCCATCTTTCAGCAGAGAAGTGTACAGGTTACAAAAACATACAAAAAAAAAAACATATTCTAGAGAAAATTCACATTAGATTATACTTATCAAGAAAATTCACACAGATTATATGTAGGACTGATATGTGAAAAGTATACATAGACACACGCATCTTATGCACAGGACCCTCATAGTATTTTCCTAAGTATAAACCCCAAACAGCTTACGTGACAAGCTCAACCCGCGCCCAGGAAAAAAAAAAAAAAAGATAGAACACAAGCTCAACGCACAAAGGGCCTACCACTGGCATTTACACTTGCGTGTGTTAAAGAAAAAAGCATAAATGCTACTTCAATTATCCATAAATGATTAATAAGAGGACAGCCATACATATTATCAGTACAGGATAATAGCAGCATATATCAGCACAGGATAATAGCAGTGGAGGGACGAGTTCCAAAAACAAAAGAGTACCTTAGGGCAAGATTCCGTCCCCCAAGCCATGGCGGAAATTGCCTATAAAGAGCAAATTGTAAGGCTTTAGAATTCAAAGTATGCAGAAACATAAGCCTGTGTGACAGAAGAAAAAACAAACAAACAAACTCTCAACACACATGGGCCAATTTTAGATCTTTCAAACCTGAGCTCCTCCAGCTTTAAGGATGTGAGTCACTCCAGCCTTCTTGGCACAATAGAGCACCTCCTACAGAAAAACATTCATCAGCACTCAGTATGTAATCTCATCATCAGGTATTTTCATCAAAAGTAAACAAATACCTTGCATATGTTACCATCATGACTAGGAGGGGTTGCAAGAACAACAGTTTTACACCCAGCAATCTGTGCTGGCTGGAATACAAAATAAAGTAAATGTCAAACAAGTCTGATGACCTAGATAGCCACAATAATAAAATTAAAGGCTGAAAACTATTAAAAAAAAGTAATTGCAACAATCCATCCAATCAACTTACAACTGAAAGCATCAGAGCTGTTGAAGGTAAAACTGCAGTTCCCCCGGGAACATAAAGACCTACAGATGAGATGCTTCTTGCAACTCGTTTGCATTTGACACCCTGGGAAATTCAGATTACTTTAGAATTACATAAATAGAGAGCAAGGTAACTGCAATAACCAATAAGCAATATTGACATACTTTCATGTTCTCAACACTTTTCTCAACAGATTTCTGAGCAACATGAAATGCATATATATTGTCATATGCCACATCAAATGCTTCTCTAATAGATGGATCAAGCTGCAATTGCACAAAGACTAGAATGTGTAAACATTAAAAACAACAAAACCACTATTTCAACAAGAAACTTAAATCATATGTAAATGACTTGATATTAGATCATAACGATTACAAAATTCCTTGCATGAAGAATGTCTATTTCATATACCATTGGATCTGGGAGCTCGGAGACATTTTCAACTATCTTTTCCAGTTCAACTTTGTCAAACTTTGCAGTATAGCTGCAGAACAAATAGAAACATCAAATTGCCACATGACTAAAGGAGCTACACAGCGAAGTGAAGTCTTGGTAGATAACACAGAAACATGGCGTAAAGCAAAACCATAAAAAGTAACAAAAACGAATGAAGAGCACCAACTCCTTAACTGCAGCATCGCCTCTTTTCTGAACATCATCAACAATGGGCTGGACCTGATAGTAGATATAATCAAATCTATGAAGTACCTCATAATGAACACAGCCAAAAACAAATTCTTCAGTTATTAATGAACTTTCATTCAGAATTTAGAAAAAAGCCAAAAGCTTACTGTGCTGAAAATGGAAGAGAAATCTATACGAGGACGAGCCTTTAGGCGTTCAACCTCAGTTTGAGTAAGTTCTGATAACTTGTAAGACTTCATTGAGCACTTTATCCTGTTATAAATGAATCCTGTCACAACTAATAACCTGTAAGAAATTGAGAAAAAGAAGAAGCATACAAAGACACATTATCCATCATTGACAGAGATGGGATACTTTTTATTGAGGGGTCAAAAAATAGAGTAAGAATTTCAAAGCAAACTAACTTCACATAAAACAAAACTAAATAAACCTCAAAAGCCTATTTTTTGAATTTTGTCCACCACAGGTACTCCCACTCACAATAATACATAGAGAAACTATTTTAGTGGGAGGAGAAGTCACATAAAATGTTTACAAACTAAGGATAATTCTTCCCACATGCATCAATTTTATTTTAGTATTGGTAAGTTATGCATGCACTAAATGAGTTTTGCACCCAAGACCTTGCCCCCTACCTTGGAATGCCCCCTGGCATCAATATTGACAATCAAAAAAAAAAGTGAAAACTTTTCTAAGTATGGCTGATGGATATTTACCACTTCTTGTCACTTACTAGCTTGCCGATTGCATGTCATTAGCATAAAGGAGCACACAAATATCCAAAAGAAGTTAATTTCATAATTTATCACTACTTACTCATGCTTTTTATAGTTCCTTCCACATCTAATCATAGATGTCTACTGATGTTGTACCATTACAAACAAAATTAGTTGGTTAGACAGACCAAAGGGATAATCTACAACTATCCACCATATCCAAAGACCAACTTTTTGGTGCTCAAGTTTGAGGTACATTAAACTATACCCACAACTAGATCTCCTTCATGCCACACCATGGATATCTTGAAACTTTGTACTTTCCTAACAAGGTTGTATTAGAGCCCTAGATGCCATAATATCAAGAAGTCTTCAATAAAAAAGAATAAAAATCACCATGTGTGTTTCATATGACTGCAGCTGGATGCTAAATAACATATACACCATAGACATTTGAGTATCATTTCCAAACAGAGCTCAAAAAATCAGAAATTGAATTCAAAACTCGCACACATTGCACACACACACACACACGCTTGAGTGGCAATTCCAACAAGAACTGCAGAACATACATATACAAACATTTTTTTTTAATAAAAGTAAACATACATGTACAAACATAAAATCAACTAAAGCTGAATGCTAAATAACATCTACACCAAACAAACATTTCACTCGCTTCTTTTTTTTTTTTTTTTTTATGAGTAAAGGAAATTCATTAAAAGCGCAAGGGGCAAAATCCAAGCATGCATGACATATACAAGAGATTTTTTTTATCTAAGTAAACGCGCAAAAAGCACAACTTAAGTACAAAAGGTGTATACAGGAGAAACATCTAGCTAGAAAGAGAGAACAAATCAAAAAAAAATCATGAAAACTAAGTAAATTAAGATCTAAAACAATTGTCCCATAGTAAAGAGTTTTGAAAAAAAAAGCTTAAGTTCCACCACCGTCCTTTCACAGTCTTCAAAGCTTCTTTCATTTCTTTCCCTCCAAAGATACCACAAAAGGCAAGATGAAACAATATTCCACACTGCTACACTCACACCACAGGTACTAGCGATCTCACAATGGAGAAAAAGATGATCCACAAACTCTCTACTCCTCTTACACATACAACACCAATCAACCACAATAACATGTCATTTCCTTAGGTTATTCATGGTGAGGATCTTCCCTATAGTGGTTGTCCAAGCAAAAATCACAGCTCTTAAGGGGCCTTATTCCGGCAAACACATACAAATAGTGATGTAAGAAAACAAAGTTGTAGCTCTGCGCTCATCTTCTCGCAATCTTTGAAACTTCGAGCATTTCTTTTTGTCCAAATGTACCACGTTAAACAAGAAGAAATTACATTTCAAAGAATATTAAAATCATTCCAACAAACCCCCCTTTCCAACACGCTAAGAGCTCCACCACCAGTCTAGGCATAACCCACTCTATTCCAAACATCTAACAACCCAAATTTCACAACTACCTTGAAATGTCACAGTGAAGTAGTTGATCAGATGTTTTCCCACTCTTTTTACACATACTAAACCAAAAAAATACTAAGATGTGGCACTTGTGAAAAATATCCAAAGTGAGGATTTTTCCTAAAGATGCTATGCTATCCAAGTGAAGAAAGTCACCCTTAAATGAGTCTTAGATCTCCAAATGGCAAATTGGGAACCCTATGGTTGTTTGCCAATGGACTCCAAAAGAGTCCCATACTATTCATCTCAAATTCAATTCCAACATTCTTATTTTTTGCATCACATCAATCACATTTTGCTACTATTCAATTAAAAAAATTACTACAAAACAAAATTTTTTCACTTTTTCAAATCAACTATTCTTGTTTTTTTCACATATCAATCAAATCTTGCTACAGTTCTAGGCTACTTTCTTTTCTCAAGCCAATGGCAAACAGCCCCTATATGTCCAAAAAGAAATCAAAACAAAAGTCTCCTAGAATTGGAAAATATCAAAATATCTTGACCCCCACATTCACAACGCCCACCAACAAAAAAATGCAAAAATTATAAAGCAAAATCAATCATAATAAAATCTTACAATGACATAATACCCAAAGCAATCAGATACGCATTCAAAACCCATTCAAACAAACAAATTCGAAGAGGTCATTCTCCACATATCACCCAAAAGCAATAAATAGAAAGAAAAATCAAACAACGACACACATCACCAAGAACTCACAAAAGGAAAAGCCGCGTTCTCAACGACCCATTGATCATAAAAAGGTTCACTTTAAAATATTTTACCATCATCCAATTCCCATATTCACAAAGTGAAATCCGAAACCAACTTAGGTACTCTTTAGAAATGTATACAATTCCATAAAACGAAAATGACTAAGAAAATGAGCAATCTTTTCCAGGATTCAACCATTTTTCAAGTCAGCATTAGCACCTAAAATCAGATGTTTTAGAAATAGAAAACAGAATCAAAATAAAAAAATAAAAAACTATTATACCTGCAGGGAAGCGATAAGACCGGCTTGAAATTGGTTTCGGAGTACTGATTTGGTGAAAAATTCTGATTGGGTTGGGTTTAAGCGAAGAGATGGTCCGGTTCAAGCAGAGAAGCTGGCTGTCCATAACGACCTTCAACCAATCAATCAATCAAATGTGTAACACTATGACACAGAAGAATTGCACAACAACAATAATAATTACCCAACAAAGACGTGGTCAATTTGAGGATGTAGAGGACGAGACCAATAATAAGACAGCAAAAGCAATTGATTGGCTGGGGTATGAGCTGGGTTACCTGGTGGCTCTTTGCGCAGAAAAGTGAAAAGGGAGCTCTGTGTTTGCTTGCTCTCTCTTGCCTCTGCGGCGCTGCGAGCGGCGAAGCCCGTTTGGGACTGTAACTGCGATTTCTCACATTAAAAAAAATGACTTTATTACTAGATGGCAGATGGTAGCAAATGTACACTGCAAATGTATCCTTTACATACATATTCACGTATTGCAATTTTTTTATTTTGTCTTATTATTTTCTTTGTTTTTACAATATATTATGATTCTTCTCTATTGTTATCTATTTTATATACTATTCAATACTCAATTTTATAGATATAGAATCATAATAGGAGGTTAAAGAATATGAAAGGGTACTACATGAATCAAAAGACTACATGAATGTATTCTAAAAGATGACATGAATGTGTAAAATTTCAAGAGATGGAACTAAATGGACATCTACCAAATGCATGAATGCATTCATAACACTCCTCCTTGGATGACCATACCCTAAGAATATGCCTCGTTAAAACCTTGCAAAGGAAAACCTAGTAGAAAAAAAAGCATGTGGCGAAGGAATAAAAGTACAATATTCTTGTGTGTCTTGGTATGTTTTAAGACTACTTCATTAAAACATTGCAAAGGAAAACCTATTGGGAAAAACCTTAGCAAAGGAAAAAGAGTACAATCAGCATTGTTATATGTCTAAAAAACAGGTCAAAATGTCAAAAGTCAAGAGAAAGTCCAGGATTAACTTCCAAGCATATATCCCATTCATAATGGTCAAGCACATTAATGACTGGGAGCGCATATCTCGTTCGTAACCACCAAATTAATGATCGAGATCACATTGATTGCAATGGCGGTTTCACATTGACCATAACGGTCAGGCGATAGGGTTATTAATTCACCAATCAATCACTTTTGATTTCCATTTTCCTTGCCTAGTTACCATTCTATTCATCAGGCAACCTACACTATATGTAGGCACATGTTATGGAGCCTAAGGTACACAATACATTCAAATTCTTGAGAATATCAAACTCAGAAAAAAGCTAACTTAGGCATCAGAGTGAGACCCACCAGCACCCCATTGGCGAGTTCTCCTGATGGGCTATGAAATTGAGTTTGTCAACCTAAGGGCATGGCATATACTCCTTAAGCTATAGATCTCCCTAAGCAACGAGTTAGGCATAGCGTATACTCTAACTCTTTTCTTTTCTAAGGGATTTAGCATGGTGTATACTAAGTTATTCCTTAGGAAAGCATATACTCTATGGAAATCGATAAACACATGAGGCCTAGGGCATGGGCGTATACTCCCGGTTCCCCATGTTGATTAACCCAAGAACCGCGATGTGGATTCTTTTGTTACTTTTATTAAACCCAAGACTCAGCCATCCAAATTGATTTAACTAACTAGTCCATACCACATGCATATGTTGATCATGCGCACACATATGAGGAATTCATGCAAGTAGGTGTTAATCAAGTTAAATAGCACAACAAGATCATTACAAAGGCGCCAATATTGAAATATTAACTAAACATAATTAGGGCTTCAATCTAGCCGTACTAAATAAATTAGCTACACATAAAGTTGATGTTAAACATCTTCATAAAATAAAATAAAAGAAATGAAAAGAATAAACCCGAGACTTGAACTTAAAGAGCTCTTATTCTCCTCCTTACAAAGCCTCTCTATTCTAGAGGCTTAAGGGTCTATTTATAGGTGTTAGAAGTCCTTGACAAACTAGTAAACCTAGGAATTTCGTAGGGTTTCAAAACCTATTACAATTGGGAGTTGGAAAACCCTAATATGGAAATATTAGCATCATGGCCACAGCTTTGAAGTGTCTCCTGCGCACGGGTCCGATCGATCGCAACCCGTGTGTGCTCGATCACAGGTCTGCGATCGATCCTCTTTTGTTATGCGCTCGATCGCTCTTGGCTTGCTTCGTGCAGTATCTTCTCTGGTACTACGCTCGATCGCAGGGAACCTGCAATCGATCACAGTGTCAGGGGCTCCCATTTTTTCCATCTTCTCTCTTTGAGCCCAAATCTTCCAGATTTACTTCATTTTCTTCCAAAAACCTACAAAAGAGTGGAAAACACAAAAATGAATTAAAATGACCTAATTAACTAAAACCAAAGGATTAAAACATGCAAGTTAAGGGTTGAAAATTTGAATATTTTAGCACTTAACACACCCAAAAACTTACATATAGCTAGTCCATTAGCAATACAAAACAAAAAACAGAAATGGAAAAAACAGAAAACAAAAAGATAAATCCATCTTTCATGGGTTGTACGATTGCATTTAGCATATGTAATGCCTTTTAAACCTCTAGGAATTCCCTAAAGGACGAGTGAAGTCTTGTAAAGGTTTTCCATAAATGTTACCCACAAACATCATGCAAGAGTTTATGTTATTCCAAAAATTAAAGCATCACTTCAAGATTATAATTTTCATTCATAAGCAAGCTTAAAAAAATGAACTCCATCTTCACAATGAATTGGAATCTCAAGGTACAATTACTTACAAAGGACATGCTAAATCATCACAAGTTTGAAATTTGTGTACAGTGAGTTAGTACAAAATTATGAGGCTTCCAAATCTTTCCAATATGCAATGTCTCCTTATCCCAGAATTCACTGAAATTCCTATTAGAATGACACAATGGCATATTTCTTTTTTCTCTTTTTTTTTTTTTTTTTTTTTTCTTTGTTCAGGTTGTGGAATGTTGGTTCCCTTAAGCTTTCTAATTGACCCTTGTAGCGAGTGTTAAGTCAATGACTCCCAAACCAGGTGGTTTTAGGGCATTAGGTGTAGAGACACCCCTAAGGACCTACTAACTCGAGTCAAAAAGGCTACAAAACCAACTAACCATGACATTGATCAAATCAACATTTTTCACCTTTTGACGTGAATACTCAATGCTTTGAGGCAACAAGTCCAGTTACTCAGTGAAAAGCCATCAATGATCATTTATTTCACATCTTTTTTTCTTTTTTTTCATCACTACATATGCCATAGTGTCATTTAATAAGTCATCCAATTTCATCCAAGAGGCAGAAACACATATATCAGACCTCATGTCATACCTCACAAATTATGTACTAATGTGCTTGAGTGCTCAGATCAAACATGTAATTTTTCAACTGTCCTAAACAAGTAACCAAACTAACAGATTCACTCATCAGATCATGTGTTCAAAATGCTAAGCTCACTAATAAATTCAAGCCACAATTCTTTTAGATCAGCCTAAAATTTAAAGGCAAACATGAACATGCATAAATTTTATTTTTTTTTCAATAACAAACAAACACACAAAACAAACAATTAACATGAAATTGGGACAAAGTGTGTGTAAACAATCAATCATGTATGCCCATACCCCCAAACTTAAACGACACATTGTCCCCAATGTGTCTAAGTAAAGAAAAGAGTGTACCCAAGAGATGGTTAACATGATCTTGGGAAGCATGGCTCATAGCACACCCCCAAACTTGAAGTGAAGCACATTTGTCCCTGGAAAATAAGAAAACACAAAAGCAAGTAAAAAGAGACAAAACTAAAGATAAATAAAAAGATTAACTTAAAACACACAAAACAAAACAAAATAAAAATATAACTATGGGATGCTGCCCAAGTGCCTCGATCGCACGCATGGTGCGCTCGATCGCACTTGCGCAAGGCTGTGCATGTGTGGGTGATGTGCGCTCGAGCGCACACAAGATGCGTTCAATCGCACTAATAGAATGTACAACAGCCAAAAGTCGGTTATTGCACTCGATCGTACTCAGGGTGTGCTCGATCGCAGTAACAGAATGCAATGAAACCACAAGTGGAGACTTGCGCTCGATAGCATGCAGGTTGCAATCGATCGCAGTAACAGAATGTAAAAACATGACAAAAGACTTGAACACTAAAACACCAAAGTAAAACAA
This sequence comes from Corylus heterophylla, assembly GCA_016403345.1. Lineage (NCBI taxonomy): Eukaryota > Viridiplantae > Streptophyta > Magnoliopsida > Fagales > Betulaceae > Corylus > Corylus heterophylla. The sequence goes on along the minus strand of CM028144.1, from coordinate 17,644,644 downwards.
AACACAAAGGAAAACACAAACAAAATATAAGTCAAACAAACAACAAAACACAAAGGATATGCTATGAGGTGCCTCCCATGAGCGCTAAGTTTAACGTCTTCAGCTAGACTGTGGCACTTTAAACTTAAAGCACCAATCTTTCTTTCTCTTGCACCAAAGGGAATGAATCTTTTCTACTGCAAGATGCTTCTGAGTGTCTATAGATCGGGGAGGACCACTTTGAGTTTTCTCCAACAGTTTCTCATCCGGGAGGGAATCATGAACTGGATAATACTCAAGGAATTCATCTATCTTGATGTCCTCAATTTGCTCATCGCATAGCCCCAACAGACTTCTCTCTTGGATCCTTAGGAATTCAGGAATAGGAGCTGATGTTGAAGAAGTCTTAGTGCTCTCTTCTTTTCCCTGATGTGACTCTTGTGGAACTTCGGCTTGCTCTTCCTTCTCCTCTTCCACTTGATTTTCCGCCACCTCTTTGCTCCTCAATGTGGTAATTGCTTGCTCATGATAGAAGGTGCAGTCTTCCTCCATGTACTGCTCATTGGGGTGTTCCATCAACTGCCTTTGACACTCTTCTTCTTGGTATTGGTGAGGCCTATTGATGTGGAATGTACTCAGCTCTTGGCCAATTGTCCCATTTGTACTTCTAGTCTTTGAATGGCTTGATCAATCTTTGAATTGAATTGTTGTTGATCAGCTGTAGATTGCTGTTGTGAAGTCACAAATTGTCGTAGAAGACTCTTCAGGTCCTCCCTTTCTAGGTCTTGGGCTGGTTGAACTGCTTCTTGTAAGGTAGACCTTTTTGGAGGAAGTGGTTCTTCTTGATATTGTTGATGTGGAAAAGAGTCCAAATGATCATATATGGGAGATGGCTCCTCTTCTTGAGCTATTATCTTGAAAATGGATTACCTCAAACTGGGACTAAGACATGAATATGATTCACCATAGAACTGTGGAGATGGCTCCTCTTTATGAAGTTGTGGTGCTCTAATTCCAGGACGGGTTATAGGAATCAAAATAGCGGTTGGTCCCCGGTCTAGAGAATGATGTGTTCTTATGCCCATTAATTTTGTTAGAATTTTGTCTCATTATAAGACATTCTCTAACATGGTGATAAGGGTCATGGTATAAAGAACATGGTCCATGGGGTGTTGAAGTGCCGCCCCACATGTGTGAAAGTAAAAATAACAACAGATAAAAATAAAAAAGGGAAAATCAAAACAAAATTAAAAATAAAACTTACAAAGATGCAGACTCAACTGACCCTGAATAAAACAAAAGAAAAAAAAAATCAGATCTATAATTATCGCAGTACTGTGCTGTTATCTGGATGTGCGATCGATTGCACCGTGAGGTGCGCTCAATCGTACTAGTGCGCTCGATCGCACCTCCAGAGGCACAGAAACTGTGGAAAAGACTATAAAAACAAAAAATTTAAAACAAAAATAAATTAAAGGAAAGAAATTCCAAACAAAATCAAACAATCCCCAGCAACGGCGCCAAAACTTGTTGTGCCAAATATCTACCTAAATTAGTAAGTAAATAATGGTACGTTTTACCTACAAGTACACAAGGTTAACATAGTAGTTTATGGTGCAAGTACAAGATCATTCCCACGAGGATTGTTGAATTTTGCTTAAAAATAAATTCCTTAAGTAAAATAAAGATTGAAGCGATGATAATAAAAGGTAGGGCTTTGATATCCACCACTAATTATATTAAGCTAATATAACAATATGTCAATGCTTTGATCATATTATGCATATTTAATGTTTGTTAACCTAAAGGCATGGCATATACTCCTTAAGCTATAGATCTCCCTAAGCAACAAGTTAGGCATGGCGTATACTCTAACTCTTTTCTTTTCTAAGGGATTTAGCATGGTGTATACTAAGTTGTTCCTTAGGAAAGCATATACTCTATGGAAATTGATCAACACATGAGGCCTAGGGCATGGGCGTATACTCCCGGTTCCCCATGTTGATTAACCCAAGAACCGCGTGTGGATTTTTTTGTTACTTTTATTAAACCCAGGACTCGCCATCTAAATTGATTTAACTAACTAGTCCATACCACATGCATATGTTGATCAGGCACACACATATGATGAATTCATGCAAGCAGGTGTTAATCAAGTTAAATAGCACAACATGATCATTACCAAGGCGCCAATATTGAAATATTAACTAAACATAACTAGGGTTTCAATCTAGCCCTACTAAATAAATTAGCTACACATAAAGTTAATGTTAAACATCTTCATAAAATAAAATAAAAGAAAGGAAAAGAATAAACCCGAGACTTGAACTTGAAGAGCTCCTATTCTCCTCCTTACAAAGCCTCTCTATTCTAGAGGCTTAAGGGTTACAATTGGGAGTTGGAAACCCTAATATGAAAAAATTAGCATCATGCCCGCAGCTTGGAAGTGTCTCCTGCGCACGGGTGTGATCGATCGCCACCTGTGTGCGCTCGATCATAAGTCTGTGATCGATCCTCTTTTGTTATGCGCTCGATCGCTCCTGGCTTGCTTTGTGTAGATCTTCTCTGGTACTGCGCTCAATCACAGGGAACCTGCGATTGATTGCAGTGTCAGGGGCTCCCATTTTTCCCATCTTCTTTCTTTGAGCCCAAATCTTCTAGATTTACTTCATTTTCTTCCAAAAGCCTACAAAAATGTGGAAAACACAAAAATAAATTAAAATGACCTAATTAAATAAAACCAAAGGATTAAAACATGCAAGTTAAGGGCTGAAAATATGAATATTTTAGTACTTAACAACCTGATGAGCAACTGATGCACATCTCTCATAGTCATGCACCATGGTTTGCTGATATTGTGAACTATCTTGTCACCGACCAAATGCCTTTGCATTGGGGAAGACAAGATAAATCTATGTTTCTAGTTGTGGCAAAGTACTTCTTCTAGGACAACCTGAAATTGTTCAAGTACGGTCAAGATCAAATAATTGGGAGGTGTATTTCTAAGAATGACCAAGCCAATGTCATCTCCTTTTATCATGATCATGCTTGTGGAGGCCATTTTAGTGCTAAAAAGACTGTTGCAAAGATTTTGCATTGTGGATTTTATTGGCCCTCCATCTTCTGTGACTCTCATGCTTATTGTGTAGCCTGTGAGCGCTGCCAAAAGTTAGGGAGTATCTCTTGAAGAAACATGATGCCCCTTAATCCCATTTTGATTGTGGAAATTGTTTATGTTTGGGGCATTGATTTCATGGGACCTTTTCCAAAGTCCTGTGGGTACCTCTACATTCTAGTCGTGGTTGACTATGTCTCTAAGTGGGTGGAGGTCATTGCATGCAAGACTAATGACCATAGAGTCATGGTTCAATTTCTGAATGATAATGTCTTTGCTCGCTTTGGCACGCCTCGAGCCATTATTAGTGATGGGGGACAACATTTCTGCAATCGGGTTTTCGAACAGTTAATGAAGAAGTATTTTATAACCCACAAGGTTGCAACAGCATATCACCCATAGACGAGTGGTCAAGTAAAAATTTCAAATTGAGAGATCAAGCATATTTTGGAAAAGACTGTGAACCCAACAAGGAAGGATTTGTCTATGTGAATAAATGATGCATTGTGGGCATATCAGACAACATTCAAGACCCCCATTGGCATGTCTCCCTATCGACTTGTGTATGGTAAAGCATGTCATCTCCCTGTTGAATTGGAACATCGAGCATATTAGGCCATCAAGCAGCTAAACTTCAATTCTAACAAGGCTAGCTTTCAAAGGAAGCTCCAACTCAATGAACTAGAGGAATTAAGGAATGATGCTTACAAGTGTGCAAAGTTGTACAAAGAAAAAATGAAGAAGGCCAATGACCAAAGCTTTCTGAGAAGATTTTTTAAACCTGGTCAGAAAGTCCTGTCAATTCACATATGCATTTGTTCCCAAGCAAGCTTAAATCTTGATGGACTAGACCATTCATAGTTCGTACAGTTTCTACTCATGGAGCCATCGAGATCAAGGATCTCAAGAATGGAAATGCTTTCAAGGTAAATGGTCAACGGCTGAAACCGTTCTTGGAATCGATGAACCCATAGATCGAAAAGACGCTCTTGGAAGATCCTACTTATCAAGACTAATCATCATCTGTCGTAGAGAGTCTGGCTGAAGATGATAAACTTAGCGCTTGTAGGAGGCAACCCATCTTCCATTTATTTCTTGTCATTTGATTTAATTTTTGTTTTATTTTGTTGTGATTTTTCAAAACAGGTGTTTCTACGAGTATGTTTGGGGGACATTCCCTCTTCACACTCCGGCTTCCTCACCTCTTGGTATTGTATTTCTACCCACATTGAGGAAAATGTGTGATTCAAGTTTGGCGGTATGGAAAGACCGTTGTCCATTTCTTGTTATTTTCTTATTGTTTGTTTCTTGTTATCTTTTTGTTGTTTGTTTAATTTCCTTTAAAAAAAAAAAAAGTTGTGCTATGTTGTTGGCAAAATTGAGTTAAACTGTAACTGTTTGCATTTCATTGGCTTGCTTAAAGTTTTAAACACACCATCATATCATTAGGAATCTGAGTCCTTTGACTCATTTTTGGGCTAGAGAGACGTTACTTGTTTTGAGTTGAATCATCATGATCACATTAGCATAGAGTGTGTGAGGTATGAAATTTGAACTGAATCATGTTTATCTTGAGATTTGTTGGATGACTTGTTGATGAATAACATAGACTTGAAAAAAATAATAAAATAAAATAAAATCAATCAAAATCATTTTGAGTTTAGCACTGAGTAACTGGATCTCTTGCCTTATTAAGCATTGAGTGTTCTCGTAAAAAGGCATGGAGTTCAGTTTGGTTGATGGTATGACTAGTTTGGCTTCGTAGCCTTCTTTACTTGAGTTAATAAGCCATTAGGGATGTTTTTACATCTAGTGCCCTAAAGCCATCTAGTTTGGGAGTCATTGGCCTAATACTCATTCAAGCTTAAGGGAACTAAGCATTGCACAGCCTACACACAAAAAAAAAAAAAAAAAAAAGCATATATTGAATTAAGCCTTGGTTGTCTTTATCTGATAGGAATTCTTATGAATTTTGAGGTACACAAATTTTAATTAAATTGAAGCCACATGATTTTATGTTAATTTCACTTTGCACTTACTCGAACATATGTTGTCTCAACTGTCCATTTATGAGTGAATTGATTTTGGATGTCCTAAAGATATTGAAGATGGAGTTTCATCTTTTTAAGCCTGCTCCTGAATAAGAACCATTTGTTTGTGTGAAACTTCATTCTTTTCAAAAACATAGTGCTAACAATGTTTGTAGGTATCATTTCTGTTAAACCCTCACGAGACTTCAGTCGTCCACTAGGGATGCCTAGGGTATAAAAGACTTATTGCATATGCTAAATGCAATTGTCTCTTCCACGACAAATGATTTATGTTTCATGTTTTCATTTTATTTTTTTATTTTTATATTGCTAAGGGACTCGCAATATGTAAGTTTGGGGGTGTTTGATGACTGCCAAATATTGCATATTTGAGCCCCTTAATTTGCATTTGCTAATCCTTTAGCTGTATTATAATATGATGTTTTGTATTAGTTTTGTGTTTTTGTATTTTGTAGGTTGTTGAAGAAAAACTAGGGATTTAAAGATGAAAATGCAAATTTTGGAAGAAAGTCACCAAGGAGAGGCATCGAGCGCACCAGATTGGCGTTAGAGCACAACTGCGCTCGAGCAAAGGTGCAGCAGCGCACGAGCGCAATTGCACCACAGAGACGAATACCGCATGCATGAGTGCACTCGAGCGCACTTGTCATAGGATCGAGCGCACCCGCGCCCAATACCAAGCCATTTGCGCACGCACACCTGCGCCAAAAGAGGAAAGTGCATGCTTGAGTGCGATCGAGTGCACCTAGTGTGCAATCAAGCGCACTGACTGGCAGAAATTCACTTAAGCATCGATTTTAGGGTAAAACCCCTAGAATGCAATATAAAAAGAAGAGAAAGATAGAGAAAATGGAGGATGGCTGCTGAAGGACGATTTTTGAGAGAATAGGAGCAAAAAGGCTAGGGTTTCTTAGTTTTTGGTGGCTTTCAATTTGAATTTTCTCTTTGTAAGCTTTTCAACTTCTATGGATTTCCATATTGTTGCATTTTCTTTGAATTTCATGAGAGGCTAAACTCTCAACTAAGGTTGAGGATGAAGCCTCATAGATGATTAGCAACAGAACTCTTCATGTAAATTGATATTTTTTCCAATGATATGAATTGTATTTTTTATTGTTCTATTTATATTCAATTAATTGTTGATCACTTTTAATTGATTGCTTGGTTTATTTGTTTAACTATTGGATATCCCTTGTGATTCGTTTAACAGATACATTGGATTATTCAGTTTAAGTTGGATATCCCTTGTGATTTGTGCAAAGCACGAATACATTGGATGATTTAATTTAAATCGGGTATCCTTTGTGATTTGTGCAAAAAATGACTACTTTGGATGATTTAATTCATCTTTTAAGCAAAAATAGAACATACATAAAATGTGTCGTTGAAAACTTTGGATAATATTGATGAACATAAAATTTATTGCTATGAGTTTGTGAGGGTTGATTCCAAAACTTTAGTGTCCGTCCATTGATTAATTTCATCTTGTTTTAGTTTATGTTTGTTTATTTTAATTAAAAAATACTCAATTTTTGTGACTAGGTTAAGATTTTAATTAGTTTAGATAAAAATTATTTTCTAAAACACAATTCCCTGTGGGATCAATCTCGTACTTGCAATCATTTTATTGCAAATGATTCGTGCACTTGCGGGTTTTAAAATTTTACACAACAATTACCCTAGCAATTTTTAAACATTGTCGGGGATCTGAATCCCACTACAATGCAACCAAACATTAGAGTAGTTATTCCATAAAAATAACTATTCCATTCCAAAGATCTATTCCATAAACTAAACGAGTCCTCAGTGAAAAACAAGAAAATTGGAAATGGGTTGACGCTTGGTCCAACAACTTCTTGGCATAAGGGCAAAGTTCATTGTACCCAAACAAACGAAAACATCCATGAGGATGTAGGAGATGGGCACAGGATTCTTGTCCAAGGAGGCATGAAGGCGACAGGGAGAAGGTCGCTTGTATTGGTTGGTTGGTCGGTCGAGAAGCCGTGAGAAAGTTATTTAAGGAAAAGATGGGAATTATGGGAAGAGATAACAAGGTACCTGATGGGATGGAAGCACATACTCTAGAGGATGTTTCATGAAGATGGGAATTCGTCATTATGTTTTTCACGTTAAGTGCAACTTGGTTAATTGGCAGATTAGCATGCCTGAGGCCACAGACGCTGCAATGGTGTAATGACCCCGATGGGCAAATCAATTAACTAGTAATTGACCCCTTGGTTCGTCTCCCACCCTATCTTTCCCAGGACAAGACTCAGGGATTTCAGCCTTTCTTGTTGAAATGAGAAAATCTCAGCAAAAGACTTTCGAAAATTATAGAAAATGGAAAGTAGTAAATTTAACATCTACACAACATGCACCAGAGTAAATATAAAACCTCATAATATATAGATAATCATCAAATGTACCGGTCATCAGACCGTCATCAAAATTGGAATTACAACCCAACATAACATCATAACATTGTTCTAACAAAAGATCATATAGATCAAACACTAAGCTTAAGAAGAGCTAAAGAAATTAAGATCTCTATCATATCAGCACGGGTAGTTCCTCCATCATCCCACATAGACTTCAATAATACTGGGTCAATTTCCTTAAAAATGACCCGAATCAGATCCTGTGCAATCACCCAAGTCTGCTTCGATGGCATCCTCTTCTAGGATAGCTAAACCGTGCAAATATTCGTAATGATAGGGGAAGGCATAAATAAAAAAGGGGGTAAGTTTAAGACTTAGTGAATATTAACGCAAATAATGTCCATGCCAGTTTAGTGATGAACTCTAATTTTTAGTAAAGCAATAGTTCCATCATGACAGTTTTACATAGGTGTGATATAGATATATAATACATGCATATGATATAGAGTGACATTCATAGTTCAACAGTTTAGTCTACCCAAGATATTACCCTTTTCCAATAGGGTTGGCGCTATCCCAAGGGACATGTAATACAACACCGGTGCCCTGGATATTGTATGCTACCGTACATAACACTAGCGGCACGATCGAGTTTGACCTCGAGTGGCCCACACCGCTAAAGATGTCCGTCCTGTAATGACCGCCCATTAAGGCTGCGCACCATAAAGCAACCATTGGACCCGAGGCCCATATAACACAGACATTTGACCATAAAGTTAACATATATAGTAAGCCTATGGCCGTTATCTCGCATGTACCGGTGTACCATGTCATATGATGCAAAATTATCTTATCTGTATTTTACATGAATACTTTTACAAGTCTCACTTTCTTAACATATTCAACACAACTTTTTTCTCAAGTATAAATTGCGAGAGTTGCAAACATGTATATTTTTGGTACACAAAATAGTAGTGCAGTGCATGGAAAATAACAACGAGCATTATGTGAGTTAAAACTCACCTGAGTCGTATAACGTCTTTGAGTATTCCAAATGATCCGGGTTCCCCAAATCTATGAAAAACCTTCTATTAGTCCTATTTCTATCAAAACAACTCTAAAACAAGCAAATAGGAGCTATCAGACGGTTGGTTAAAATAAAGTCCCCTGTCACACTCCAGTTTGTACGTCCGAGCTCGAAACCATACATCCGCTGTGATACTTTGGACCATACGTTCGGTTGCGAGACCGTACGTCTACTTCGAGGTTTTCAGGGAGAACTTCATTTTGTCCACTCATCCTCCTATTCTCGAAAACCAAGTTCTAAGTCTATCAAAAGGCTTCCTAAGGTCTCCTAACTCAAAATGAAACCTCCATGCAAACACGATCATGCTAAGTCAAAATAACGCTATTCTAAACAAGATTTAAAGCATAACTACAGCTAAGGCTACAATTAATAACACAAGACAACATTAGGGCAACATCACAACATAAGAACATACTAGGTAAAGCAACGTTACCTCCTTGAAGCAAAACTTCAAGAATCTCCTCACCATTAGCACCGAAACTCACAAAACCTCACAACACACACACAAGGATGGATTTTCGCAACCTGGGGGCTTAAGAGAATGTGAGATGAGGGGTAGGAGGTATTTATAGTTGAGAGGCTCTACCAACTCTCCAGAAAAGCAACGGACGTCCGGTACTATTTACATAACGGTCCAAAGGCTACCTCGTATGTCTAGGTATTATCCAAAGGGTATTCCAAAAAGTAGCGTATGTCTGTGTGGTCCCACGTATGTCTGTGTACTATTTGCAAAGCGTACGTACGGGGGGCCCCCCATGTACGTCTTATTACAAACAGAAGCATACATCCGCTAACCGTAGCGTACGTCCGTCCAAAAGTCCAAATTACCATTCTAGTGTCCTTAGTGACCCAAAACTCAATTAACTCCCTAACTAAGCTACCTAAGCTTAGTTAATTATTTGGGTCACTACAAATGGTCACAAGGATTGTGCAACCCCAATTCATGGGGTAAAAGGGTGTACATGGGCAATATTAAGAGAAAGTTTAAGAATAAGTAGATATAACTACCAAAGAAGTCCTTATTGACTAGTTTTTCTACCACTTGTCCCACGTGATTGGTGCTCCCACCTCTCCTAGTGTTTCATACCTATAAATTGAGAGTTCTATAGCTCTTGCAAAGACACAATTACAATTGTTGTTTAGTAATTTTTACTTCGAACAATTATTCTTGAGAATAACTCTCAAGAATAAGTTTAAGTTTTGAAGAGCAAAAAATGAGCCCACAATTCCTTAGTTATTGTCAAATATTAGTAAAAAATTTGAATGTCTCATAATCCCTTGAGGAGTAAAGTTTTTGCCCAAAAGCCAAAGAATAGTCGTTTTACTCAAGTAAATATTTTTTGTTTGGATATTTAATTTCAATAACATAGATCTTTACATGTTCTTCATAAAGTTTGAATTTGCAATCGTATTTCTAACAATTTTGGGGTTTGCTGGCAGTGGTAATGGGCGACACTGTCGTCGTTGCCGACAATGCTTATGGAGGTGGAGTAGGTGTCGATACTGTTCTCAACCAACTCCTTGACGGCATATACTAGCCGTTGGATCACCTCCTCGGGCGTGATGCGGTTGACCATGGGTTCGTCCAATCGATGGATTCTGGGCAGCTCTTTTGGTTGTGGCTTTTCTTTGGTTTCCATTGCAATCACTACAATGAGTTTCCATAGTTCAAAATTAGAGACTTAATGTTGTTTGGAGTTCTTTCTCTCGATGTTTTGATTTGGGTGAAGGAAAATGACTTTCTAGTGACGGAAGCCGATGAAGATAACATATGATTTTCTGGTGGAAGAAGATGAGAGAGAGAGAGTGAGAGAAAAAAACAATAAACAATTCCTTCTACAGTCTATACTATACACTTAAAAAAAAAAAAAAAAAAACTAATTTTCTGGAGACAAAAAATAACTCTCAATAATTCAATATTAGTCTTATAAATCATTTGGCTACTAGAGTTTCTCTAATATAATTGCATCAACATGTGCTGGTTTGGAATTTGATTTGCATTGTAAACTGTTTGTAGCACATGCTTGTTTGTACTTTCTGGACAATTAAAAGCAACTATACACTCTATTTTGGCCCCCCTATCGAAAGCTCTAGACCACTCAACTACCATGAAATGCCATTTTATAATGCTGTAACCCACACAGCCATGAACATGATACCATTATTTGTGTCCACCAAAAAAAAAAAAAGAAGGAAATTTGAATTTTTCTTTTTATCACACCTTTCCCTAATGTTATATAACTACTACTTTTCTAATAGTACTATCCCAAGAAAATAATGGATTCTTTTTAAAAAAAAAAAAATTTTCAAAAAAGAACATTTATATGATGATATGGAATATTATTAAAAAATTTACCACAAAGGGGAAAAAATGGATAACATATATACTGAAGGATTTAATGAAGAAAGTTGATTTTTCTAATCTCTCCCATCACTAACCATGATTCCAATAATTTTGTTGCATGGTAGACGACCACTGCAAAACGACAGCGGATATGTGTATGGAATTTTGTGCAAATATCAAAATCATTTCAATTACATGGTTACTGTGGAGCACTCATGTAACAAAATTCTTTTATATGATTATGTTACTACACTATCATATCTCATATCTATCTTTGTGTTAAAAATAAACATTTATCCTAATTTTTTTTTAACAATAATTCAAAAAATATCTCAATTTTTTTTTTTTTTTTTTTTTAACATTCATACAATAAAGGTATCAGTACCAAAGTTGAAGCAAACATAAAATAAATAAACATATAAATTTTGGTAATGACGTGAAAACTATTGAAGAACTCTTTAAAAGAAAAGCCATTCCAAGGTTCAACCAATCAAAAAGGAATTCCGGTAGAAAAAAAAATTTGGTTATACTCACAAACCTTTGTACTCTAGACAAGTCATGTAACCAAAGAAATGATCATGTTTGCCTCTTACCACAGTGGCTCCAAAACTTCTAACTTTCTTATATGGAATCTATGCTACGAACGAACTCGCTTGCTACGATCTGAAACTTCTTTTTTAGTTTCACTTTCAAACTTTTCTTAAAAGTAGCCTTTCTCCTCTAGAAATTGTGCATAGTAAGACTTTTATATGTAGGGAAAAATAATTCTAAAGAAAAATTGTATGTCGCAACTTCAATGGATCCAATATTAATCCAAGTTTGATTGTACCTTTAGTACCATATTTGCAGGCTGTTGAGACCGATTTTGACTTAGTAGACATTGGAATTGATTTTTTATTATTTTTTTTTTGTGAAGCCCTTTGAATCAGCATTCTAATTCCACCAAACTTTCCTTCATCGGACGTTGGAATAAAAAGATAAGAAAAGTTTACTCTAACTGGTCTTGCTAGACTTTATTCCTAAACTAGAATTCTTGAACTTGCTCAACTCAAAAACCCAATATTTTGACACTTAATTTGCCAAGAATATAAAACCTATCAATTGTAATAAGTTTATTAGAGAAGCAACACCTTAACAGCATTCTATTTTCAACTGCTAAACTTATTTAACACTTATGAGCATTCCTTCAAGCTAGAACTTTTCTTTTCATCATCACAATTATAATAATGTCATCTAAATCCAAAGGGCATAAAAATAAAAATAAATTAAAAAAATAAATAAATAAAACTCCATTGGTCCCTGCTGCACACTCTGCTTGTAATGGGTAGCTGCAACTTTAATAAAGTCAAGATGATAGGCCAAACACTAAAGCATTTTTGGTCATTTATGTTGTGTATTTCTCTCTCTCGTGTGTGTGTGTGAGAGAGAGAGAGAGAGGAAGAGAAGGAAAAGAAATGGCAATTGCACAAGAAGAAGCTAGAAGATAATGATATCATCACAAAATATGGCATCTAAGTTTTTTTTACCAATACAAAAACACAAAGGAGAAGTACATATCATCAAATTAAACTTAACTAAAGGGTTTCAATGAACAAAATCAAACATAAATATTAAAAAAAGAAAGAAAAAAGAAAAAAAAAAAAACTAAAACCCACCATTGTCTTTCTCATATGATCTTCAATCAACCAACCAATTGACTGTTCTGAAAAATCCT
>CM028144.1:17288023-17631876 GCA_016403345.1 Corylus heterophylla | reverse complement strand
CAAAAAAAAAGTAAAAATATTTTTTTAGTTTTCCATTTACTTCTCTCTTCATTCGGTTCTGTTTTGTTTTAATTTTGCTTATTTTATTTTCTGTGTTTTTGTTTGTTTATAATTCTTTTATTTATTCTTTGCTCTGTTTTGTTCATTATTTTATTTATTTATTTTATATTTCTGTTTATTTTGTTTATCGTTTCTGTTCTGTCCGCAAATCTCATCTAATTTGAAGCAGTGCGATCAAGCACAGTCTCACTGCGATCAAGCGCACAGCTGCCTGTGAGCCTTATATGTTTATGTTTTGCGACAGTGCGCTCGAGCGCCCATTCCAGGGAGATCAAGCGCAGCTACGTGATCGAGCACAAGTGCACTACGATCGAGCGCACAGCCAGACAGCAGTACTGAAGCTGCTAATTTCAATTTTGCTTTTATTTCTCATTTTTATTTTTATTGATATTATTTTTATTTTTTTGTTTTTGTTTTCTGTTTTCTTTTATTTTGCCTTTTGTTTTATGTTTCTGTTTTTAAAGTCTGTTAGTTTTTATTTTTATTTATTTTTGTGATTTTAATGTTTCTTTGTTTTTGCCCACAACTTTGAGCTACCATGCGGTAGTGCGATTGAGCGCACCTCCATCCAGCAGTACTGAAGCTGCTATACAGTCTGGCTGAAGACGTTAAACCTAGCGCTCATGGTAGGCACCCCATAGTTTATCCTATTATTTTTTTACTTATTTGTTTTAATGTTTTTCTTTAGTTTTATTTTTGTTTCCTTTTTATTTGTTTAGTGTTTTAGTTTGCAGGGACAAGTGTGCTTCAGTTCAAGTTTAGGGGTGTGCTATGAGCCATGCTATCCGAGACAATTTCGTCCATATCCTGGGTAAATTCTTTCCATGTTATAGACACATTGGGGACAATGTGTAATTTAAGTTTTGGGGTATAGGAACACTTTACACACACTTTGTCCCAGTTTTTTTCTGTTATTTTTATTTTGTGAAAAGAAAAAGAAAATTTGTGAAAAAATGAATATATATATATATATGCATGTTCATGATTGTCTTAGAATTTTTTGTTGATCTTAAAAATTGTGATTTGATTTTATTGGTGAGCTTAAAATTTTGAACACATGATCTAATAATTGAGTTTTTCAGTTTGGTTACTTGCTTAAGACAGTTGAGAATTCACATGTTTAATCTAATCTTACACAAGCACATTAGCACATAATTTGTGAGGTATGACATGAAGTCTGATGTGTGTGTTTTTATGTCTTGGGTGAAACTAGATGATTTATTAGATGGATACTTTGGCATATACATATGTGATGAAAAAAAAAAAAAAAAAATCATTGATAAGCTTTTCACTAAGTAACTGGACCTCTTGCCTCAAAGCATTGAGTGTTCACGTCAAAAGGTGAAGAATTTTGATTTGATTAATGTCATGGTTAGTTTTGTTTCATAGCCTCTTTGACTCAAGTTAGTAGATTCTTAGGGGTGTTCTACACCTAATGCCCTAAAACCATCTGGTTTGGGAGTCATTAACTTAACACTCATTACATGGGTCAATTAGAAAGCTTAAGGGAACCAAACATTGCACAACTGAAAAAAAAAAAAAAAAAAAAAAGAAGAAAAATATGCCATTATTGTTCATTCTAATAGGGATTTCAGTGAACTTTGAGATATGGAGACATTGCATATTGGAAATACTTGGAAGCTTCATATTTATGTGCTAGTTCACTTTACATTGTTTCGAACTTGTAATATCTTAGCATGTCTTTTGTAAGTAGTTGAATTTTAAAATTCCAATTCATTGTGAAGATGGAGTTTAACTTTTTAAGCTTGCTAATGAATGAAAATCATGATCTCGAAGTGATGCTTTAATTTTTGGAATAACATGAACTGTGCATGATGTTTGTCGGTAATATTTCTAGAAAACCCTCACGAGACTTCACTCATCCACTAAGGAATCCCTATGGGTTTAAAAGGCTTGTTGCATATGCTAAATGCAATCGTACATCCCACGAAAGATGAATTTATCTTTTTATTTTCTGTTTTTCATTTTGTTTTTAGTTTTGTATTGCTAAGGAGCTAGCAATATGTAAGTTTGGGGGTGTGTTAAGTACCAAAATATTCATATTTTAGCCTTTAAACTTATGTGTGTTAATTCCTTAATATTGTTAATTTGTGTTATTTTAGTTCCTTTTTGTGTTTTCCATGCTTTTGTAGGCTTTTAGAAGAAAATGAAGTAAATCTGGAAGATTTGGTCTCAAAAAGAGAAATTGGAAAAAGATTGGAGCCCTTGACAGTGCGATCGATCGCAAGGAACCTGCGATCGAGCGCACGACAAGAGAAAACAAGCATGATGCGGCTACGCGCGATCGAGCACACAACAGAAGAGGCTCGATCGTAGACGTGCGATCGAGCGCACACAGGTTGCGATCGATCGCACCCGTGCGCAAGGGGCATCTCAAGTGGCGGCCAGGCTATTAGTATTTCCATATTAGGGTTTTCCAACTCTCACTTGTAATATGAGTAAAACCCTACGAATTTCCTAGGTTTACTTGTGTAACAAGGACTTCTAAAGCCTATAATTAGACCTCTTAGCCTCTAGGAATAAGTGTGGAGAAAAGAGGCACAAGCTTTGAAAAGGAACTGAAGGCTACATCAAGAGGAGTTTGGGTTTTTCTTCTCTTCGACCTTTTATCTTTTTTTATGTAGTTTATATTTTTATTAGGGCTAGATTGAAGCCCTAATCATGTCTTTTTAAGATTGCACTATTGGCGCGTTTGCTACAATTATATTTTGGTGTATTTAACTTGATTAATACCTGTTATCTTGTATTCCTCGTATGTGTGTGCCTGATCAACATGTGTATGTGGTATGGACTAGTTAGTTAAATTAATTTGGATGACCGAATCCTGGGTTTAACATAAGTAACAAAAGATATCCACACCAGATTATTGGGTTAATCAGCATGGGAAACCGGGAGTATACAACCATGCCCTAGGCCTCATGTGTTTGTTGATTTCCATAGAACATATGCTTTCTTAAAGAATAGCTTAGTATACACCCATGCTAAATCCTTTAAGAAAGAAAAGAGTTAGAGTATACACCCATGCCTAACTCGTTGCTTAGGGGGATCAATAGCTTAAGGAGTATACACCCATGCCCTTATGTTGGCAAACATTAATTATACCGATATAATTAGCACATTGACATATTGTTATCTTAATTAGTTTGATTAGTGGTGGATATCAAAACCCTAATCCTTTTTAGTTTTAGTTATTCTTTTTATTTTATTTCTTTATTTCAACTCAATCGTGACAATTGAATTTTATTTAATTAATTAAAGGGGGAATTACTTCTAAACATAATTTACCAATCCTTGTGGGAATGATCTCGTATTTGCCTGCTATACTATCGTTTGATCTTGTGCACTTGCGAGTAAAATGTACCAAGTAATTGCCTATTAATTTAGGTGGGTATTTGGCACAACTGGGAGCTAAGAGAACTCCAAGATGTTGTTAACCCGGTCTTGCTACTCATGGCTCAATACAGGACACTCTTTCCCTGTAGCAAAAAGGGAAGTAAGAACATATGAAGAGGGATAAAGGAAAAAGAGGAAGAACTAAAAACACTTATAGCTTTCTCGAAAGACTCCCCACTCTCGGGGAACAAAATGTTGAACGGGTAAAACGTCGGACTCCGACGCCTCCCAGGTCCCGGATATGTAAAAAAAGCTGCTCCGCCCACTGCTTATTGTTGGAGAAAGTTTTTCTGAGTTCGATAAACTGGTTCTTCTCACGAACCATAAAGGTGACCGTCTCGGAAGTAGGGTAAAAATGGGGCCCAAATATATTAAAAAACTCGGGGATTGACAAGGTCTTCCCCGAGAACACAGAAGGCCACAACAGAAGGGTAGCCATGAAATAGCGCCAGCCGTTTGGCATAAGTTGGGTAGGAGCCACCCTCAAGAAGGACAACATTTCTCTCACTAAAGGAGAGAAGGGGAGATGAACTTCCGCCATGAACACAGATTTACCTGGGCCTCCGACCATTCCAGTTGAACTGTCCGGGAAATGCAACGAAACCGATGAGGGTATGTCGTAATTATGACGGAGCACCCTCTCATCTTCCACCGAGAAGTAGGATCTTTGCGGGTGCTCAAAATCTAATCGCAAAGATGAAGGAGATCCCTCGCCGATCGGACGCACCCTGGCTGAAGAACTGCTTGAATGACGAACCAAAGGAATCTCCGATGGTTGCTCATCGGCGATTTCGTCAACCTGAATTGGAAGCTTCAAAGAAGACATGAAAACTGAAAAAATCAAAGGCTCTAAGATCTGGGAAACAAAAGGAAATCTAGAAGGCTTGAACGACAAAGATCGGTGGCAAAACCTTTATAAGGAAGAAAACTCGGATAAAGCGCAAGGCATTTAATGCAAGAACATCATGAGCCTGCAGCCACGCCTGAACTAAAGAGACTCAAGCCGATTCTCCCTTTGAAAAATGCAACCATAAACACCGATTCACACGTCGGAATTCGTTTTGTCTTCTTTTGAATCACGTCTAGTGGAACACGTGGACAAGCAACGGGGCATTTACGTGAATAAGGGCAAAAGATTTGAAAACCATAAAAGATCGCAACAAATCTTGGAATATCCGGGACATGCGAATGTTAGGTTCCATAAATGGTTAAGACGCCAGGAAAAACGGCTACAGGGAACCAGGCATGGAAAGACATTTGAACGGTCCAACCAACAGAAGATCAAATGTTTGAATTCTTAGGGTAACTGTTACACATAAACCTAGCGCCCGAAGCCCACAGGTTATCCCAAACCCACGAGCCAAGGGCCCATGAGCCTAAGGAAGCAAGGCGCCCATTGGAAAACAATGGATACGATGACGTCCCATGTGCTCCCGGGCAGCCAAAACCCAAGCATAGGATCAGTGTGAACCTCCCGCACTTAATCTCCAGATACATAGGGCACCCGTGCTTGGCAGGATAGTTGGGACGGTTATGATCCTACTCTTAAAGCCGCCTCATAGGTACAGGCAATCCTCGGATAAACGTACGTAACGGCCTCCTATCAGTCATAAAGAGAAGGAGCGCAAGCATTAACCCTTCCTGCAGTTATGACCAAATCCCGGATCTCTCACCCGACCATCATAACCACCTCTGCATGCTCAACTATAAAAGGCCTCACTCTGAAGGTATGAGGCACCACCAATTGGCATACTAAGCTTATTCACATACTGACTTAAGCATTGGAGGAGGAACCGCCGGCCAACACCCGACGCAACCTTTTAATGTGTGCTTCGTTTTGCAGAATTGCCACAAGACTTGCAGAAAGATTGCTCACGAGAAGCACAACTTGAAGACTCGGATCCCATTGGATTCACCATGTCGGAAACTGCATCAACAACTACAATTCATTGTGAAATAGGACTTTCCTAATTCGGACGGTAACTATGCCAAAATCGCCCTGCAATTATAGGATACAAATCTGGACAAATCCTATTCCGATTTCAGACTTCTATTTTGATTGGGGGACAGACCCCCGAATTATCTAGGTTTAATAGGGCTTTTAGAACTTTCCTAAGGCTATAAATATATCTCTTTGCATTCAAGAAAGGATATAGAATTCCAGAGAGCAAAATTCTACAGTTTTTCTCTTTTTAGTTTAGGTTTTCTTTCGATTTAGGTTTTATTTTTATGTGGAGCTAAATTCCCAACTAAGGTTGGGGAAGAAGCCTCACCGATGAAGAACATCAATACTTTCATGTAAGTCTTTATTTATCTGATTTTATTGGGTTTAATATTTCAATTGTTTTACTTCTTTTCAATGTGTGGAGTGATTCTTGGATATCTTTTGTGATTCAATGATACACTTGATGATTTAAGATAATTTCACATAATTGATTGCTTGATTTTATTTGCCTAAATAATTTGATATCCCTTGTGATTTGTTCTACGGATACATTTGGTGTTTCAATTAAGATTGGATATCTTTTGTGATTTACGGATACATCTGATGATTTAATTGATATTTGATTCCTTTTGTGATTTGTGCAATGAATGGATACATGAGACTGTTTTGATTAATTGTTTGAAGCATAGTAAAACATATATAAGATTTTAATTGTGAGAACTTCAGATTAATATTGATAAACATGGAAGTATGTTGTTATGATTCGGTGAGTGTGAATTCCCAAACCTTAGTATTTTATCTCTTAGTTTGTTTTAATTAGTTTATGTTTATCCTTTAATTTTTAAAGCTCAAAATTCAAAACCCTTTTGGAACTAGGTTAGGGTAAAATTAGTTTAGATATAAGTTGTTCTTTCAAAAATACAATTCTTTATGGGTTCGACCTTACACTTGCAATCCATTAAACTACAAACGATTCGTGCACTTGTGAGTATTAAAATTTGCACAACAAGTTTTTGGAGCCGTTGCCGGGGAATTGTTTATTTTTTGAAACCAATTTATTTCTAGATTAGTTTTATTCTTCTACTAGTTATAATTAGGATTTTATTTTTTCTGCAATTTGTTTTGTTTTATTCCTATTACTAATAAAAAAAAAAAACACATTTTTCTTGTTGTTTTTTGTTTTGTTTTTCTTTTGGCTTGTTTTACAGTTTAGCCGCAGCACCGTCCGCACACCCCTGCTAGTGCGATCGATCGCAGCCTTGCTACAATCGAGCACACTCGGGACCAAGACAACAAGCTCAAGCGCACCTGCGCTCGTTAACTGCCGCATCTTCACTCAAGTGCGATCGAGCGCACATCAGTGTGATAAACCATACACACAGCAAAGGCTGCAACTGCAGCAGTTCCGTAGATCTTTGCTAAAAATTTATTTTTGGTCATTTTTGTGAGTTTTTAAATTTTAGTTTTAATTTTTTTTTAGTTTATTTAAATTAAAAAAAAAAATGGCTAATGTTTTATGTGGGATATTTGCATGCTAAAAAGTTAGGGGGAAGCATGAAATTTCATTTTAATGATCTTGCCGCCTCTCCTAGTTATAGCAGCAAGATCTAATTTTTCATATGAACAAATAAACAAAAATTTCTCCAGTCCAGGGTTTGACTCAAATTTCAATTATTACAACCCAGACTGAAGCAACCAATCTAATTTCTCAAGGTCAGCTCAGGCTACAGGAAATTATGCTCACCAATTTGATGAATTGCACCATTTAGAATATCCGCAGTTCGATCATCAAGCTCAACCTCCTGTTTATCAGTCTACCACTCAAGTGCAACAGCCTGCACCACAATCATCACTGGAAGACATGATCAAAACATTAATAGAAAAAGTCGACCAGTCCAACTCCCGAGCTAATTCCAACTCCCAAGCTATACAAGAGCTAAAAGGTTGTACCAATCAAGCTGTACAGGAGCTGAGGAATTCCATCATGGCTAATGGTAGAGACATACAAGAACTTAAGCAAGGCATGACTAAGATAGAAGGACAGATCGATCATCTAGTTGCTGACTTCAACAGAATAGAGGAAAAAGAGCTTCAAAGTCAGCTGATGGCTGAAAGGCACTACATGATTGATGAGGATGATTCCAAAAATTCTTATCATGAGCATGCCCAAGTCACCATCACACTTGAGAGTGAGGAAATTGTGGATAATAAAGAGGAGGAAGAGAAAGAGGAGCAAGTTGAGCACCATGAAAATTGTGAGCCCCCAACGGATCCTAATCTGCCCAATGACATGGAAGTGAGTACTGAAGCTCCTGCCTGCATCACTGTCCCTCTTGAGACACGTCAAGAATCCAAAGCTACATCGCCTGAATGTCTCACAGAGCCATCTTATGTCAAGATACTCAAGGACTTGTGCACACACGCACATAGGAACCACTTTCCTAAGAAGATCCTTCGAAGTAAGAAATTCTACATAAGATGGCGAAATATCCTTTCAAAGGGGTATGAAGTTTTGAAGAAGAAGGCGTGGAAGGGATTGGTTAAACATCCGCATGATAGGGGGAAGCACTGTAAAGTTTTCTCTTCCTGTTTATTTTCTGCACTTCACTCCACAAATTCTTTCTTTCCTTTTTCATTACATATTATTTTTATTTGTTTTTGTTTCTAACATCAATTAATCTCTTGATGTTTTGTTTCTATGGAAAAAAATATTGCTGTTAGTTTTTGTTGACAGGTGTTTTGGTGTTTGAGTTTGGAGGATGCCCTGCCCCTTTTTCACACCTTGATGTTTCCTTACTTCCGGTAATGTATTTCTATACTACACATTGAGGGAAATGTGTAATTCAAGTTTAGGGGTATGGAAAAGCACTTTGTCTATTTATTTTTGTTCTTATTTGTTTATTTTTATTTGTCTTTTTGTGTTAAAAATTTGAAAAAAAAAAAAAAAAATTATTGTGCTATGTTGTTGTCAAGTTTGAGTTAAACTGTAACTGTGATTTGCATTTCATTAGCTCGCTTAAAGGGTTGAACACATCATTATGTCATTAGGAGTTTGAGTCCTTTGACTTATTTTTAGGTAAAAGAGATTTCACTTGTTTTGAGATAAATTTTTATGAGCACATTATCATGTTTTCTGTGAGGTATGATGTTTGAGCTTAAGCTTGTTCTTTTTGAGATTTGTTGGATGACCTATTGATGAATAACCATTGGCTTGCAAGATAAAAAAATAAAAAAATAAAAAAAATAAGAGAAGGAAAAAGAAAAGAAAGATCATGTTGAGTTTTCCGCTGAGTAAGCGGACCTCTTGCCTCATTAAGCATTAAGTGTTCGTGTCAAAAGGTGTGAAATTCAGTGTTGATTTAAGATATGGCTAGTCTAGCTTCATAGCCTTTTTGACTTAAGCTACTAAGCCCTTAGGGATGTTCTACATCTAATGCCCTAAAGCCACCTGGCTTGAGAGTCATTGGCCTAACTCTTGTTACATGGGTCAATTAGAATGCTTAAGGGAGTTAGACATTGCAGAGCCTGTAAAATATATATATATATATAATAAATAAAGAGAAAAAAATGCATATCTTGCTTTGGTTGTTTAATTTGATAGAGATTTTTACAAATTTTATGGAACTTGTCTTGAGTTTAAA
Source organism: Corylus heterophylla (assembly GCA_016403345.1). Classification (NCBI taxonomy): domain Eukaryota; kingdom Viridiplantae; phylum Streptophyta; class Magnoliopsida; order Fagales; family Betulaceae; genus Corylus; species Corylus heterophylla. The sequence goes on along the minus strand of CM028144.1, from coordinate 17,622,816 downwards.
CTGAAAGCTTCATGATTGTATGCTAATTACACTTTACACATGAGTGATTTGATTTTGGATTTCCTTTTGACTGTTATGATGGTGTTTGTCTTTTTAAGCTTACTCATGAATAAGAACCATGGTTTATGTGAAACTTCTTTCTTGTTAACAACATAGTGCTACAATGTTTGTGGGTATCATTTCTGTTAAGCCCTCACAAGACTTCACTCGTCTACTAGGGATGCCTAGGGGTTTAAAAGGCTTGTTGCATAAATCCTCTCCCACGAAAGAGGATTTATGTTTCTTGCTTTCATTATATTTTTCGTTTTGTTTTGCTAAGGGACTAGCAAAATGTAAGTTTGGGGGTGTTTGATAAGTGCCAAATATTGCATACTTAGACCCCTTTATTTACATTAGTTAATCCTTTAGCTGTGTCGTTATTTAATATTTTGTGTTAGTTTTATGTTTTTAATGTTTTGTTGGTCAATAAAGAAGAACTACAGCTTTAAAGGGAAAAATGCAAAGTTTGGAAGAAAGCATACTTTGAGAAGACCTAGATGATGTGGTTAAGTCTAACCAAATCCAAGACAAGGTTAAATCGGATTAAAGATCAGATTGGATTAAAGATCAGATTGGATAAAATTTCGGATTTGATTCAATTTTAGATTCTGCACATGTCTCAGTATTTTGACTATAACTTTCTGGTCAAATATCGGATTGCAGTGATTCAAATGGCATTCGAAAACTAACTCAAAATAATACAATTCGTTGTGAAATAGGATTTTCCTAATTCGGACGGTTACTATGTCAGAATCACCCCGCAATTATAGGACACAAATCCGGACGAATCCTATTCCAATTTCAGACTTCTATTTTGACTGGGAGACAGACCTCCGAATTATCTAGGTTTAATAAGGCTTTTAGGACTGTCCTAAGCGTATAAATAGATCTCTTTGCATTCAAGAAAGGATATAGAATTCCAGAGAGCAAAATTCTACAATTTTTCTCTTTTTAGTTTTGGTTTTCTTTAGATTTAGGTTTTATTTTTATATGGAGCTAAATTCCCAACTAAGGTTGGGGATGAAGCCTCACTGATGAAGAACACCAATACTTTCATGTAAGTCTTTATTTATCTGATTTTATTGGGTTTAATATTTCAATTGTTTTACTTCTTTTTAATGTGTGGAGTGATTCTTGGATATCTTTTGTGATTCACGGATACACTTGATGATTTAAGATAATTTCACATAATTGATTGCTTGATTTTATTTGCCTAAATAATTGGATATCCCTTGTGATTTGTTCTACAAATACATTTGGCATTTCAATTAAGATTGGATATCTTTTGTGATTTACGGATACATCTGATGATTTAATTGATATTGGATTCCTTTTATGATTTGTGCAATGAATGGATACATGGGATGGTTTTGATTAATTGTTTGAAGCGTAGTAAAACATATCTAAAATTTTAATTGTGAGAACTTCAGATTAATATTCATACACATGGAAGTATGTTGTTATGATTCTGTGAGTGTGAATTCCCAAACCTTAGTATTTTGTCTCTTAGTTTGTCTTAATTAGTTGATGTTTATCTTTTAATTTTTAAAACTCAAAATTCAAAACCCTTTTGGAACTAGGTTAGGGTAAAATTAGTTTAGATATAAGTTGTTCTTTCAAAAATACAATTCTTTGTAGGTTCGACCTCGCACTTGCAATCCATTAAACTACAAACGATTCGTGCACTTGCGAGTGTTAAAATTTGCACAAGAAGTATGAATCTCCCTTGTTAATTTATGATTGACCATTGTTATGCGGTTTGTAGTGAAATCAACCCCCCTATTCTATCTCTCATCACTACGATCTTTATTTTGATGTCTTTACTTTTATGCATTTAGTTTTAGAAAACAAAAACAAAACAATCTTCTTTTACATTGAGTTATATTTAATCTGAAAAAGCTTGGTAACAACACCCCGCATTTAATACCCCAATAAAAACAAATATTTTTTTTAAGGATTAATGACTCACTACGAAAATGGTTAATGATTTTATACAACATGGTTTTATAACAAAAGACCCATACCCTTATGAGTAATCCCACCCCTTAAGTATTTTGAGGCAAACCCAAGTTCCACTTATTTTTGACCGTACGTACGCCTAGGGGACCACCCATACATATGCACATGTCTTCAGTGAGGACGTACGCCCAAGGGACCACCTGTATGTACGTTGACCAGTCTTTGATCGAGTGGGTAATACCCAAAACATACGACTGAGCCCTTTTACCCAATGTGTAATTGTACCCATACCTACACTGACACCCTGGAAAGCATTTTAAACTCATTTTCCACTTTTCCTAACAATGTCACGCCTCCTACCCCCTATATAAGAACCCCATTCGACCCTCAACCTCCCTTCCACCTAAAGAAACCCTAAACCTAGCGAGTGGTTTTGTGAAGGAAGGAGGAGATTGGAGGAGTTGGCCATCTTCTAAGGTAACCCCTTCCCCATTTCCATAACTTTCATTTTGTTCTTATCACCTTTTAATGTTATAAGTTTTAAAGATGCCATGACAAGCTCTTGTACTCATTTTTTGACAAAACCAAGAAACGTTTTCAAAAGACTTTAAAACGCCTCTATGACTCCTTGTGTTGCATGATAATGTGTTTCTTACGATTCATGTGTTTCCTTAGTATCCTAAGATGAGATGTATCAACCCTTAGATTGTATAGAAGCCTCAAAATAAAGTTTTGAGCTATTGGCCGAAACACCTAACTCACTAGCCGGATGTATGCTCTCGAGGCCATACGTACGACATGGGAGCAAGGCGTCTTCCCGTAATTCCACTTGTGCAATATTAGGAGACAGCAACCCTTTTTGTTAGATAGGGCTTAGAGCCCTATATCATTCATAGTATGAATCTCCCTTATTAATTTATGATTGACCATTGTTATGCAGTTAGTGGTGAAATCAACCCCCCATTATATCTCTCATCACTACTATCTTTATTTTTATGCATTTAGTATTAGAAAACAAAAACAAAACAATCTCCTTTTACATTAAGTTATATTTAATCTTGAAAAGCTTGGTAACAACACCCCGCATGTATTACCCCGATAAAAACAACCATTTTTTTTTTAAGGATTAATGACTTACTACGAAAACGGTTAATGATTTCATAAAACAGGGTTTTTATAACACAAGACCCAGACCCTTATGAGTAACCCCACCCTTTAAGTATTTTGGGGCAAACCCAAGTTCACTCATTTCTGACTATACGTATGCCCAGGAGACCACCCGTATGTATGCACATGTCTTCAGTGAGGACGTACGTCGAGGGGACCACCCGTACATACATTGACTATCTTTGACCCATCGGGCAATATCCCAGAACGTATGACTGAACCCTTTTACCCAATGTGTAATAGTACCTGTACGTACGCTGACACCTTGAAAAGCCTTTTTAACTCATTTTGCACTTTTCCATACAATGTCACGCCTCCCAACCCTATATAAGGACCCCATTCGATCCTAAACCTAGTGAGTGATTTTGTGAAGGAATGAGGAGATTGAAGGAGTTGACCATTTTCTAAGGTAACCCCTTCCCCATTTCCATAACTTTCATGTTGTTTTTATCGCCTTTCTAATGTTATAAGTTTTAAAGATGCCATGACAAGCTCTTGTACTCATTTTCTTACAAAACCAAGAAACGTTTTCAAAAGACTTTAAAACGCCTCTTTGATTCCTTGTGTTGCATGGTAATGTGTTTCTTGCGATGCATGTGTTTTCTTAGTAGCCTAGGATGAGATGTATCAACCCTTAGATTGTATAGAAGCCTCAACACACAGTTTGGAACTATTGGCTGAAACACCTAGCTCACTAGCCAGACGTACTCTCTCAAGGCCGTATGTATGACAAGGGAGCAAGGCAACTTCCCGTAATTCCACCTGTGCAATATTAGAAGCTAGCAACCCTTTTTGTTAGATAGGGATTAGAGCCATACTCGTAGAGTTCCTCTAAGTACTCACATAATGATGTGTCTTATTTCATTATAGCAGGGTTTTGTGATGTTGAAGGACTCGAGCATGCGAACGAGGTAAGTAAACACTTACGAACACTTTCATTAAAAACATGGGATATGTCAGTTGATTGACCACGCGTATGATATGAGCATGCCTACTTTTTGTAATAACATGGTAATTGCTTTAATAACTTTTGGATAAGATGCATTGTATGACATGGTACACCGGTACGTGCGGTATAATGGCCATGGGCTTACTATATAGACTTGAATCTATGGTCAAATGTGTGTATTATTATATGGGCCTTGGATCCAATTGTTTTTTCGTGACCGGTGCAACCTTAACGGTTGGTCATTATAGGACGTACATCATTAGTAGTGTGGGTCACCCGAGGTCAAACATGGTCAGGTTGCTAGTGTTATGGACGGTAGCATATAATGGTTGGGGCACCGACACTGTATTATAGGTCCATCGGAACAGCACCAACCCTGCTAAGAAGGGGTAATATCTCGGGTAGACCATATATAATAGTTATGACATATAAGACATTAGCTTTCTGCATTAAAACACTTAGGCGATTGCTGCCGAAAGTACACCACCCTTTATTAGCTAAACAATATTTTAAAGGTGTATTAACGAAGACAACACCTCCTTTCAAAGTTTACCAAAGACTGCACATTTATTTTTGTTGAATAATATTGAGCTCATGCCACACCTAATTGTAAGATTTACTTACTAAGTCGTTAGACTTACACTGTTATTACTTTTATAGGAAGCTTGTCTCTAGAACCCAAGAGTGGTATGGCTACCACCATAGACTTTGCTGTAAGACCTCCATGCTGTTATCAGGTTTGCCTTATATTACATAAGTTGCTCCATGTCTTTAATTTGAGGACTTTACTTGTACCGTAATGATTTAGATTTCTCAGATTTATTTCACATTCCTATACATTAACTCTAATAATGCTTAGAAGGTGGTTCTCCATTTAGCCACCAGTTGGTTAAACTGGGATAATTGCCAGTAACCTTTTAAGGCTGGCCAAGGCTAGTTTTTTGGGGCGTTACACTGCAGTCCTTGAGGTTCAACACCCTCTATATAGCCCTATCCTACAAGGATTCGTTCCATTGAGAGTGGTTAATTTTTATTATTGATATTTTTTGACATAAAAAGAATGCATCAATTTTTGGCGTCGTTGCCGGGGACTACTTAATGGTTGCGTTACAAAGTTTTAAAGATTAAATTTAGCGTAATTGTTTCTTGTTTTCCTATATTTTTTTTTTTTTTTCTATTTCTATTTCTTTTTTTGTTTTTGTAATTATTTTCTGTTTAGGTCCACAGCAGCACAGGAGCCCCTATAGGCCTGCACTTGAACCCCAGCACGCCTGCGCTCAAACCCACGTATGCTGCACTCAATCTCCAACATCTGTCGGCAGTGCTCACGAGCGCACCCTCCAGTGCGATCGAGCGCACCTACGCACCCTGGCAGATTGCAACAAGCTATGCATAAGCACAGCGCCCCTGCGCCCCTCCCTTGTCGACAATGAAATCGAGAGTGCCTATAGCAATTTGCCTGATTCTAGCTCTGAATTCCCAACAAACCTGGGGGCTGTTTGTGAGTTTTTATTTTTTTGTTTTATTTTTATTTTGTTATTTTATTTTATTTCTGTTAGTTTAGTTCATGTGGGGAGGCATTCCAACACCCCATGGACCATGTTCAAATTGCTATTGTCCTTATCACCACATTAGAAATTGTCCTACCACTGGACAATTTTCTAATTATTCTTATGAGCATATGAACACAATGTTCTCAAGACCGGGGAATGACCGTTGTTATGATTCCTATAACCCGGCATGGAGCAACCATTCTAATCTCTCGTGGCAAGCTTAAGCTCCTAGAAATTATGCTCCACAATTGCATGAACTACACCATTAGGCATATCCGCAGTTCAATGATCAATCCTATTATTCCCCTCAATATTAGTCAACTCCATAACAGCAGTATCAGGCCGGGCCACCTCCTTCGAGGAATTCTGACTATGAAGAGAAGATGTTAGCGGCTTAGGAGAAAATGTTGGCCTCTGTTGAGGCGATGAATAAGCTAATTGATATAAGGGGGAGAGTAGTTAATGACAAGAAGGAAGAAAAGGAGCCATCTTCCATCTACTAGCCTCCATATCAACAATACAAGGCTGACCCATCTCCTCCGAAGAGTTCTGACTTTGAAGAAAAGGTGTTAGCTGTTCTTAATAGATTGGAGGCTAATGATCAAGTATTGCACTCTTACTCTCAATCCATCGAAAAGATAGAAGCTCACAAAGAGTAGCCGTCTTCCATCTATTGGCCTCCACAACAATAATACCAGGCCGAGCCACCTCCTCTGAAGAGTTCTAACTTTGAAGTAGAGGTGTTAGCGGTTCTCAGCAAACTGGATGCCCACAATCAACTGATAAATTCTCACTCTCGATCCCTTTCCCCACAGGATCTATATTGGGAAAAAGGCAAGGAAGTGAACTCTGAGGCTTCTTCACCATCAACTCATATTCCTGAGACGCCAAATGAGCCTTGAGCCCCTATTCCAGGTAATATGAAATCTTCATTTTTAGGGACAAATGACACTATCCCAGTCATTATTGCTTATAACTTACCAAGAGGCTAGGAGAGTAGTCTGTTAGGGCTATTAGAAGAGCAAACAGAGTCCACCAAGGTAGAAAAATTCCTTAAGTATGCTCCTCATTTTATTCCAGTTCTCGATTCCCTTCTGGATGAGAAACTCTTTGAGAATACTCAAAGTGATCTACCTAGATTTGTGCACATTATGAATTACCTTTCTATAGGTAAAATATCTACCTAAATTAATAGGCAAATAATTGTATGTTTTACCCGCAAGTGCACGAGGTCAACATAGTAGTATAGGGTGCAAGTACAGGGTCATTCCCATGAGGATTGTTAAATTTTGTCTAAAATAAATTCTAAAAGTACAACAAAATAAATATTGGTTTTGAGTTGATAATAATAAAAAGGTAGGGCTTTGATATTCACCACTAATTATATTTAAATAATATATCAATATGCCAATGTTTTGATCATGTTATGTATATCTAATGTTTGTCAACCTAAGGGCATAGGTGTATACTCCTTAAGCTATAGATTTTCCTAAGCAATGAGTTAGGCATGCGTGTATACTCTAACTCTTTTTCTGTCTTAAAGGATTTAGCATAGGTGTAAACTAGTGTGTTCTTTAAGAAAGCATGATTCTGTGGAAATCGACAAACACATGAGGCCTAGGGCATGGGTGTATACTCCCGATTCCCCATGTTGATTAACCCAAGAGCCCGGTGTGGATTTGTAATAAGTGCTAAAATACTCATATTTTCAGCCCTTAACTTGCATGTTTTAATCCTTTGGTTTTGGTTAATTAGGCCATTTTACTTCCTTTTTGTGTTTTTCATGCTTTTACAGGCTTTTGGAAGAAAATGAAGTAAAACTAGGTGATTTGGGTTCAAAAAGAGAAGGTGGGAAAATTGGAACTCCCTGACATTGCGATCAATTGCAGGGTACCTGCAATCGAGCACAGTACCCGAGAGGACATAGCACAAAGAGGGCCAGGAGCGATCGAGCGCATGCCAGAAGAAGTATCGATCGCAGACCTGCGATCGAGCGCACACGGGTTGCGATCGATCGCACCCGTGCGCAAGAGACAACTCAAGGTGGCGGCCAGAATGTCCCTATTTCCATATTAGGGTTTTCCAACTCCCAATTATAATAGGATTGAAACCCTACAAAATCCCTAGGGTTTACTACTTTTTCAAGGACTTCTAAAGCCTATAAATAGACTCTTAAGCCTTTAGAATAAGTATGCTTTGTAAGAAGAAGAAGATTTTATGTGTAGCTAATTTATTTAGTAGGGCTGGATTGATGCCCTAATTATGTTTAGTTAATATTTCAATATTGGCGCCTTTGTGATGGTTATGTTATGCTATTTAACTTGGTTAATTCCTTCTTTCATGAATTCCTCATATGTGTGTGCCTGATCAATATATGCATGTGGTATGGACTAGTTAATTAAATCAATTTGGATGATCGAGTCCTGGGTTTAATGTAAGTAACAAAAGAAATCCATACCGGGGTCATGGGTTAATCAACATGGGGAACCGGGAATAGACACCCATGCCCTAGGCCTCATATGTTTGTCGATTTCCACAGATTCATGCTTTCTTAAAGAACAACTTAGTAGACACCCATACTAAATCCTTTAAGAAAGAAAAGAATTAGAGTAGACACCCATGCCTAATTCGTTGCTTAGGAAAATCAATAGCTTAAGGAGTAGACACCCATACCCTTAGGTTGGCAAACATTAAGTATGCATAATATGATCAAAGCATTGGCATATTGTTATATTAGCTAGATATAATTAGTGGTGGATATCAAAGCCCTACCTTTTATTATCATCACTTTAACAATCAATCTTTGTCTTTTACTTAACGAATTTATTTTTAAACAAAAATTCAGCAATCCTCATGAGAATGATCCTGTACTTGCATCATATACTACTATGTTGACCTTGTGCACTTGCAGGTAAAACGTACAATTATTTACCTATTAATTTAGGTAGATAATTTGCACAACAAGTTTTTGGCGCCGTTGCCGGGGATTGCAGCGAATTTTGTTTAAATTTATTTTTCCTTTAATTTTGTTATTTCAATTGTTAATTTAGTTGTTAGCAAAGAAATATATATATATATATTTCGTTTCCCCTGAATTTTTTTCTATTTTCTGTGAAGGTTACGGATTGCCATTCTGTGATTGCGATCAAACGTCAGCAAAGTGCTATCGAGCGCACCAACCTGCGATCGAGCGCAATTCCAGGGAGCATCTGGACCAGGCAATACTAAAGCTGCCTAGCGGAAAAAGTAATACAGTTCATGCAAGGTCGTCGATCTCAAGCCTCAACCGTTTCTCCACTCGATCCTGAAGTTGAGCGGACAATTCGACAACGACCTAGAGACAAAGAAGAAGAAGAAGAAACTGAGATGGAAGATTTGCAAGAGAACCCAGTGGGGCCAAGACCATTAGAGGCCAATCCACCACGAGTGAGGAGACCAATGAAGCAGGCATACGTGCCAACAAACCTCCATCAATCCCCTGCATAGCATATCAACCAGAGGTGGACAACAGCTATTATATCTCTCCCCAAATCCTCAATGCATTGACCCACTTCAAAGGCACGACTACTAAAGATCCCAACTTGCATCTTAGGGAATTTTTCGACTTATGCAAGTTACAACATGTTCAAGGCCTAACTCCAGAGAGACTTAGGTTAGTCCTCTTCCCTTTTTCCTTGCAAGACAATGCTAAATTGTGGTACAATTCCTTGACTGCAGAATCTATCCACACTTGGGAAGAATTGACCACCAAATTTCTGAAGAGATTTTTCCCAGCCCAGAAGACAAAGCAACTTAAAAGGGAACTTCAAATGTTCCAACAACGAGATGGAGATTTGTTCATTGAGGCCTGTGATCACTTCAATACCTTGCTTCTAAAGTGTCCATATCACAACATCCCTCAAGATGATCAGGTACAAATTTTTTATGAAGGTTTAGATGATACTTATAGAGGGATGGTTGATACAGCTTGTGGAGGTATGCTGATGGAGAAGAGCAGTGAGGAAGCCATATGGATCTTTCAGGGGCTATGTGAACATACTCAACAATTCCCATCCAGAAGGAGGCAAGATGTAAGGAGCAAAGGCAAGAATGACGAAAATAGCCAAATTCAAAATCAGATGTCTGCTGTGGAACAGAAGTTGGACATGATTGTCAAAGCCATGACTGCTCAGAAAATTTCACCTCTGCAACAGGACACACCAGCTCAAGAGCCAGAAAAGGATGACCTGAAGGATCTTGTACGACAATTGGTGACTTCACAACAGCAGTTCATGGCTGATCAAAAACAACTCAACACAAAGACTGAGCAAGCCATACAAAAACTGGAAGTGCAAATGGGTCACATGGCAAAGGAACTGAATGAGAGAAAGCAGGGAGAATTTCCAGCCCAGACAATACCCAATCCAGGGGTTCATCAACAGATGGAAGCAGTCACAGTTCTTAGGAATGGCAAGGTCATTGGAACTGAAGAGCCACCTCAAGCAATTTCAGAAGGACCATCAACTTCCAAGGTCAACAAAATGGAGAAGGTAAATGCACCCCCATTTCCTCAAAGGCTAGTCAAACCAAAGAAAGAAGAGCAACACAGGGATATCTTTAAGACTTTCAGGAAAGTAGAAATCAACATTCCTTTATTAGATGCAATTAAACAGATTCCTTCATATGCTAAATTTTTAAAGGATTGTTGCACTAACAAAAGGAAGTTTCAGGAGTATGAGACAGTGGCCTTAACAGAAGAGGTAAGTGCAGTCTTGTTAAGAAAATTACCACCAAAGCTAACAAATCCAGGTAGTTTTACCATTCCCTGTAGGATAGGAGACCATTCTTTTGAAAAGGCACTACTGGATCTAGGAGCAGGGGTGAATTTGCTGCCTTACACTGTATATGAAAAGCTAGGATTAGGGGAACTTCAACCAACATCTATTACCTTGAAACTGGCAGACAGAAGCATCAAACGACCAAGAGGTATACTGGAGGATGTGTTGGTAAAGGTAGGTACATTTTTCTTACCTGCTGATTTCATTGTATTGGATGTGGAAGAATCCCCTATGCCATCACCTTTACCTATTATCACTACAAGAAATTAGGTCTTTAGGGGCGACTTTGAAAGTCCTAAAGTGGACGCTGTTGACAACAGCGTCCACTTTTCGACCCTAAAGGTGTCGACGCTAATAGTCCGACCCTAATGATCAAATGTACGATTATCAGAGTCCACTTAAAGTCGACCCTAATGATCACTTTTAGCGTCCACTTTATCGACCCTAAAAGTCGCAATGTTTTGACCCTAAAAATGATGTAAACGAAAGCTATAGTCGACGCTAATAGTCAACCATTAGCGTCCACTTTTAGTTAACCATTAGGGTCCACAAAGTGGACCCTAATGGTCCTAAAAAAAAATAGTAATAAATAACTATTGGCGTCCAAATCAAAGTGGACGCTGATAGTTAACCATTAGTGTCCACAAAGTGGACCCTAATGGTCCTAAAAAATTAAAAAAAAAAATTAACTATCAGCGTCCACTTAGAGTTGACCCTAATGAGCACTTTTAGTGTCCACTTTATCGACCCTAAAAGGCGCATGTTTTGACTCTAAAGATGATGTAAACGAAAGAATTAGTCGACGCTAATAGTCATCCATTAGCGTTCACGGTCCAAAAAAATTAAAAAAAATTGACTATTAGCGTCCAAATCAAAGTGGACGCTGATAGTTAACAATTAGGGTCCACAAAAGTTGACCCTAATGGTCCTAAAAAATAAAAAAAAAACAAAATTTGCGATTGATCGCAGCATCAGTATGTTTTCGACATTTTGAGATCGATCGCACTCCAAGTGCGATCGATCGCAGCATCAATAGGTTTTTGACATTTTGAGATCGATCGCATTTGGAGTGCGATCGATTGCAGCATCAGTAGGTTTTCAAAATTTGGCGATCGATCGCAACATCAGTAGGTTTTCTAATGATTTCCAGTTCAAGTGAAAAACCATTGGTTTTGTTCACTACAAATAACGTCAAAAGTCAACTGACCATATCTAGTCTTAGCAAAAGAGTCACTAATAGAGCTTAGATCTTGAAGGCTTAAGAACATAGCATATTTGTAACTCTGACAAATGACAACTAAAAGGCCAAACTGCAGTCCATTCTTATCCATGCAACACATATCAACTGATGTTAAAAATTAGACTTTCAGTCAGCTCATTATTTATCAACCCACTTAGCTTGTCTCAAGTGTCATGGAGAGATCAAGACCACATGAAATTAGTCAAAATACAACCACCAACCTCTTGTTGAATGTGCACACTGAAATCTCCAAATACAATGTTCCCAGACGCATCTTTAGCATTAGTTTTCTGAAGAAAATTCTGCATCAGAAAACAACGACATACTGAATTTTACTCTTCATCTTGGGGAAAAATATAATGAAGAAGTTATAAGATCTACGCAATGCAATGAAATGAACACATGCAGTTTTTCATAGTATTTCATGAAGCCAAAAAAGAACTGCACAATTTAAATCACCTAATCAATTAATAGTATTCAACCCACAAGCGAAAATATGAATTCCTTACGTAACTCACCTGCCCTGCTCCCTCTGCGACACAAATAACAGCCAAACCCTTTGTCTCAATCAGGTATTTCAGATGACTCAAAACACCATGAGGCCAGTGCAAATTAAAAGATACCTTAGATGTGCATATTAGTAGAATCAGTAACAGCTCACAAAGATAACTATCCAATTAATTGCTAGTAATAAGTACCTCAGGAATCAAACATATGTCAATTTGTCCACTAGCTAGGGATGCATGCATAGCTATATATCCACTGCTACAGCCCATCAATTTCACAATGCCAACACCATGATAAGCACTGTGCGCCTAATAACAAGATTGAGGCAAAAAAAAAAAAAAGTTCACTATGAAGAAACCAACACTGAAAGAATTCAGCAGGAAAACTTATCCGGAGAAAAACATAACTCCATGCATGGGCAAGTAAAATGCACGTAGAGTACCTCTATAAGAAACATTGCATTTATGTTTAAGTACACAACAACATTGTTTGATGAATCAATTAATGTATGAAATAATCAAATTAATCTAAATGCCCACAAGAATGTAACTCAAAATGACTAACCTCATCAAAATCATAAAAAATATGTGAGAACTGCCCCATTAACCAAACCTGCCAAGGGAGAAAACTATTAAATATATGTTTTACAATCCATGGGCAGCAAAATTCCAGAACCCAAAATAAAGTACTTATCTGCATCCTCTTCCTTGCCAATTCATCCTCATAAGCAATCTACCACAATGAACCAATATATAATATCAAAGACAATGAAAATGAAACCCAACATGATAGAGAAAGAGATACTAAAAATGTGTTTCTTTATGAAATATATTAAAGTGAGAACCTGCTTGGGTGGTTTAACTTTCTTGCATTGTTTACTCAAAGTTCTCTAACCTTGATAACCATGTCAAGCGAGATTTACTAACTCAAAAGTTCTTGAACAAAAAATTTTGCGAATATCATAACATAATATAAACCAAATAAAAAGTACCAACAAATATACATTACCAAACAGATCACGATCAACAAATAGTCAAATACATATTAGCAAATAGAAAGTACCAACAACTATCCAAATACATAGTATCAAAAAATATATCCCAAATAGATGCTATCAAAAAGTACATCCTAAATAAAGTTATTCCAAAGCTCCCTCAATTGTTGGCTTCACTTGATGCACCTCCAAGCAAGCTCCCTCCAGACCTAAGAAGAGTAAAATTTCATATAATGATCAATAAGCTTTTTAACGATTACTTAGTATGTGTGTTTTTGTAAAATTAATGCATAGGTAGAGTTTCACTAACCCTCCAATACGTGACATTAAGAACTCAACAGTGGCTTTCAATTTGTCCGTTTCCTCAACGTTGGCTTGCAAATTCTCCCTGTACTGATGAAGTTCGATTCTAGTCTGTTGAAGCTCGCTTTGAGTATCTTCTTGTCTTTTCCTACACTCGTCGTGGTTGTCGAAGTTGGTGAACGCTTGAGATGAAATACTTAAAGGGGTAAGAATAAGACTGCATCTCATTCCTCTAACGTGCCCAGCTCGTCGGCCCCCTAGTACTTGTGTGACTATTTCTTGCATTCGGTCATCCACACTTGTACCCTCCAAATTGCCTTCCTCTAAGGCCTCACTAGTTGTTAATTCTTGGATTTGAAGCTGCACAAGTCATAGTTGGCCTTAATTTACTATATACTTCATACAAGTTTACTATTCATGTTCTTCACTAATCAACTTAATGATCGGAGCGTAAACAGTTACTTACATATAGACTTTTGCATTTGTTGTTCGCAAACTGTTTATCCTTTTTTCTTGTATGGGTAGCCTCATATAGTTCAACAGGATTAGGCTTCACTTTTGTTTCTTGTTCCTACACATAATACATATAATCAAAGTTTACACTAAATAACGTTACTTTCATTAAATTATGGTACGAGATACTTGCTTTTTTGTAAATGACGTTGACAAATGAACAAGTCCCAACTGTGTGCTTTGTTTCCAATTTGCTTCTGTTTTTCATATTTCGTTCAGACTTTTTCTATGAAATTTGGAGAAAAAAAAAAACCACAATTATTCATAAAATGTCTTCAAGTGCATGCAAATTATATCAATTTGAATTTTCTAATCAGTATAATAATATATATTTACCTTTCATTTACCGTCATCAAATGAGTCACATATTAGGTTCCACTGTTCAGGACCATACCCTGCTAGCACGTTTTCCCTCCCAATAGCCTTCGCCTTGGCAATCCTCTCATTATCGTCTTTATCAATGCCGTCAAAATATTTCTTGTAATGATCCCTATACAAGTTGGAACGAAGCCTAACATATGCACGACCCAATTTATGTTCAACACCTTTGATGTGCTCGTATCGTTCCATATTCAGTGCGAAGTTTGACTGATACATAATAGATAAGAAAACAATGGTCAAAAATGTGTCACATTATTTTTTCATACGAAACATATTATTAAACATTACATTGATATTCATACCTGAACATGAAATAACAACTTGCTCTTTTCCTCAGCTGGGACCTTTTTCCATTCACCGTGATGGAGTTCGCACATGTTACGAATAATCTCCCCAATCTTGCTTGCAAACCATGATGCATTCTCGCCTACAGGTGCCCGGTGTCTATTTGGGATGTTTAGCACTAAGGGACCATTCTTAAGTACGTGGTCACTCAACTTCTTACACTTGGCCTTACCCCTTACACTTCTGACAAACGTGGTAGCTGTTACGCAAAACATGGTAACGTAGTAAGTTATATTTGGAAAAGTATATTGTCAAACGTCTATAACAAACCAAAATAATACAAAAATAACAGTTCATAAACATATAATTCATGAACTTACAAGATGCAGTAGGGGCGGCTCCCTGTGAATCCAATCCTGCCACTGAGTGAATAGGATTATTAGACTCGAGTGAAGGATGCCCATCCACTGACTCGAGGAGGAGGGGGGGCGAGGGCGACACTTGCATATCTGTATCACCAAACCCAGAATTGAGAGTCGGACTCTCATGCTCGTCAATAAGGCCCCGACCTTGACCTTGGCCTCAGCCTCGGCCTCGTGCTGCTGGAACACGTTTGCGTCCTGTTGTTGTCATTGTTATGATCAATCTGCTAACAAGTCAAAAACCACAAAATTATATTAGTCAAATTATAACCATATAGCATGTTCAATATTTTTGACAAACATACAATAATGATGCTAGTAAAAAAAAAAAAAAAACACCACAATATATATATATAGAGAGAGAGAGAGCATCAACTTCATTAAATATGCTAATACACTTTGTCCTCACACCAAATGTGAGCTTATGTTCAACACATTTCATCATCAGATTCATATTTAGAATCTGTATCACTGTTACTTGAAGATGATTGTTCGTGTTCAGAGTCCTCTTCGTTTTCAGAGTCTATATCGTTGTCGCTACATAACTACTCTTCCTCATCAAAGTTTATATCATGGTCCTCGTCCGGTAAGTTATCGTTGACAAACATGCTTGCATCAAGTTGAATATATAATTCGTCAATTGCTATTGTCGCATCATCTCTACGTAATTGAGTGGAGGCTTCAACATTTGCGTCATCAACAAAGACCATATTACCCCCAACACATTCACCTTCCTGGTATACGTCATCACTGAGTCTTTGGTCATCTTCTGTATTATCTCCCTTTTGTACTGTTGGAATATCATATATGTCTCTATTGATCCACTTCTGCACCACTTTCCAATTACCACCCAATTTGGGATCATCCAAGTAAAACACTTGCGAAGCTTGACATGCTAAGATGAACGGGTCGGATTCACACCATTTACGAGAAGTATTCACAATCGTGAAGCCTTGGTCCATTCGTACTCCTGTTGCACTCCCAGTGTCCCACCAATCGCACTCAAATAAGTACACGAGATTTTGGCTAGGGTAACGTAACTCTGGAATATTTTTTAACTCACCATAATACTCCGTTATTGAGGTTTCGTTCTCACCTGAAACAGAAACATCACTGTTCTGGGTAGTACGAGTTTCTGCACATTCTTTCGTGTGGTACCTAACCCCATTCACGATGCAACCTCTATACGATCTAACATGAGGATCAGGCCCACATGCAATATCATATAATTGTTTTGAGTCATTGTCTGCAGTACGCCCACTATTGTATAAACGTTTATGGAACCAACGTTCAAAGTTAGCCTCATGCTTTTTATCAATGTCACGGCCGCCTTCTCTTGTGATCATATTATAATGTTCACTGCATGAAAAATAAACGTATTGGTAAATGATTATCAACCCTACAATCATAACTTGTCATAACAGGTAAAACACAAAGGCCATTACTAAACTTACTCCAAATATGAGGCCGTTTCGTTACAGTTGGTAAGCACATACCATCGTGCCCTACCAAAATCATTAGCATCCAATGTTACTAATTTAGTTGCTCCTAACGGCCGAACTCATTGGGAGAACACATCCAAGCGCTGGCTCATTTCTACAACATCAACGTCAACATTTCTCTGTTCACGGTTCCATCTTGTCTCAATCCCCCGAAGATACCTGGAACAGAAGGTCAAGCTCTCCTCAGCTAGGTAACACTCGACAATAGACCCCTCTGGACGCGCTTTGTTACGCGTCCACTTCTTATATCTTCCAAGTTCTCTTCGAACAGATACATCCAACAGCTTTTATACGGACCGCAAGGTCGGCCTCCGAGTAAATGAAGTGGTAGATGGATCATAACATCAAAAAAGTGGCGGAAATATTTTTCCGTTTTGCATAAAATTATTACAATGTCGACTTTCATTTGTTTTAGGATATCAACTTTCAACGTCCGTGCACATAACTGCGTAAAAAAGGTACTGAACTTGGTCAATGTTGTTCGTATTTCCGACGTAGAGAAATTTCAAATTGCAACAGGAAGCAAGCGCTGTAAGAAGACATGACAATCGTGGCTTTTCATACCCGAAATTTTACCAGGAAGCTTGTTCACACATCGACCAATGTTAGATGCATACCCGTCAGGAAATTTAACACCTTTCAACCACTCACATAAACTCTTCTTGTCATCTCTTGTCAAGGTGTACTTCGCAAGTGGCATCCTATAAGTTTCACCATTTGGCTGCACATGCAATTCTTTACGTATACCCAATGGCCGCAAATATACATCAATATTCTTTCCAGGATCTGAAGGCCCTGGGATAATAAGGGGCAACATCAAATTTGAACTCTTCATACACATCCACGGAGGGAGATTGTACACAGTTAACATTACTGCCCATATGCTATATGTTGTACTTATATTACCATATGGGTTGAAACCATCACTTGCTAAACCAAGCCGCACGTTGCGAGAATCACTTGCAAACCACTCATATCTTTTATCAAACTCTTTCCATACAATAGAATCAGCAGGGTGTCTGAGAGTATTGCCATCATCTTCTCGACCTTCTTTGTGCCATCGCATTTCCTTGGCCATTTGTTTTGTCATAAACAACCATTGTAACCTCGATTTTATTGGGAAATACCATAAGACCTTTTGAGGAATATTACTTTTTTTGCCTTTGCCATCAATCCATCTTGAATTGTTGCACTTTGGGCATACCACATTGTCTGCATGTTTTTTCTAAAAAAGCACACAACCATTCTTGCATGCGTGTATCTTATCGTAACCGAATCCCAAGTGTCGCCTAAACTGTATTGCTTCTCTATACGAGCGTGGCAATGTCTCTCCATTTGGGAAGGCCGTCTTTATCAAGTCAATCATCATATCAAACGCCTTGTTATTCATGTTGCAGAACGCCTTTATATGAAGCATCTTCAGTATAAAAGCAATTTGTGTAAATTTCTTGCAGCCTGGATAAAGTTCTCGTAAACCATTTTCCCAAAATTGGTAGAAGGAGCTTATTTGTTCATGATTATCAGTTGTGGGGCCCTGTGATGTAGAGGATTCTCCAATGTTAGCATCAACAAATGTCCCCATACATACATCGTCTAACAATTCTTCAACTGCATCAACCTCCTCCATCATTTCACTTGTATGTGTGTGCATGTTTGTAGAAGTGTTTTCCCTAAAATGATCTTCTTCCCCGTGAAATAACCATTTAGTGTATGTCGGAGTAAATCCATTCATATACAAGTGACCCTTCACCTCGCTAATATCAGAATAATATCGATTTGCACAATCACGGCATGGACACTTTGTCATATCACGTGAATCAACTGATTTAACTGCCATTCCCATGAATTCTTCCACACCTTTTTGAAATCGCTCTGAACATCGAGTACTTTCCCGCATCCAACTCCTATCCATATTGATGTCCCTATTAGAGGTTATTCGTTATGTACATGTATGCACACAAGGGAATTAGAAGATCAGATTCTTAAAAATTAATAGAATTAAATGGGAGGTCTGTTCTCAAATATTAAAGGAGCATGGGTAATGAGAGAATTCTAGAAGTGGGTTACTAGTTTAGAACAAATATACACGAAATGATGCTAGCTCAATGCGATGTTACCTAACAAAATATTCTAGAAGTGGGTTACTAGTTTAGAACAAATTTCTATATGTAATTTATTTACTAGTTTAGCTCAATGACAGTTTTACATTTTTTTAGTATTGTTGTTAGGTTTGATATTTATTATAGAATGTTGTCTTGTTTCAAGTTTACTGTGCTGCTTCCTTATTGAACTTAAATAGAAAAGACAATACAATCATAATCCATACCAACTTTGATAACAGAAGTAGATGTGAAGTAGAAAATTAATAACATAATCATAATATAAGAATAAGACTTAATACTAATCTAAAAGTAATAATAAGAGAAGAAGCAAGGTTTAATACAACAACAAGAGAAGAAGAGAGGTTTAATGGAACCACAAAAGATTATATGTGTTTATATATGTTAAAGCTTGTCCTTAGGGGATCGAGCGCAAGTCAAGTGCGATCGATCGCAGTACTAGAAGCTCAAGGTGAGAATCAGAGCAAACTGCGATCGATCGCAGGATCGATCGCAGTACCAGAAGCTTAATGTGAGAATCAGAGCAAACTGCGATCGATCGCAGGATCAGAAGCTCAAACTGAGAATCAGAGAACTCTGCAATCGATCGCAGGCCTGATGCGATCGATCGCAGATAGGCGTTCAATGCCATAAAAAACAGAAGGAACAAACTTCATTGTAGCCTGTATTTCCAGCTTGTGATGATCTGGATTTCCAGCTTTTAACAATGCTTTCAATCTCTCATCACTTGGAAGTTTGAAAGCTCAAGATGAGTCAAGGCCAACGCTTATTTCTTTCTCTTTCTTTGCTAAATTATCAAGATGAGGGATGAGGAAAATACAAGGCTTTCTATCATATCAAGGAACCATATATATATAGCTAGCTACAATCACTATAGATTTGATGCTTGGATTTGAAGCTTTGTGCTTTTCTACACAAAATGTCAAAATCCAAACTCCAACCAAAATGATGGAGATTAAGGACCTTAAAATGGACAACTATAAAACGATGCACACTACTCTGCCTTGTTTTTTTTTTTGGTCACAAATGAGTAATCCTAAATATCATATCGCTGGTTAGCTATTTGAATAGCAAATATGAAATAGAGACATCGGTGGGCAAGTGGGCAACCAAATGTCAAATGTGGCGCCCATATTTGGGCATGTCCAAAGCCTCTCCCTGTTGGAAAATTACTTAAGAGGGGCCTAACCGTACCTCATCCTACCAAACTTCTCTTCTTCTTTTTTCTTTCTATGAATCCTAGTGAGCCTTTAATATCTCAGAATCTCAGATGCTGTGTCTATGTGCAATTACTCGTTTTTATATATGTAGTATATTAATTATGTTTCTTAAGTAAGTAATCTGCAATTTAGCATTTCTTTTAATATATGATGCTAATGTGTGTGGCAATCCATTAAAAAATAGTTTTTTTTTTTTTTTTTTTTAATAAAATGGAAATAAAAGAAACAAGTTTACCCATATTTGGAATTGGAATGAAATAGAAGTCTTAAATTCCTGGCTCCCATTAAAAGCTCTCTCATATTTCCTCTCACTAATCACTCATTTAGCCAAATTTAGAAGAATTTAGGGGTCCACGGCATTTTTTGAATGAAACCAATCAGTTTGATAGGGAAAAAACTAGAAAGAGAAAAAGAGAGGAAGTACCCAAATACTTAATTTCTTCAAATCACAATTCGTGGATACTATTTGAGTGATTGAGAGGCATTTAAGGTTTGCAAGGGTTTAGGAGAAACTCATACCTGAGAGAGCTACAAGAGAGCGTTAAGTTCACCGGAGTGAGAGCTGGCAGTGAGAGAGGTGCGCCGGAAACAGCTGCCGGAGAGAGAGAAACTTGCGTGGAGTGAGTGAGAGAGAGAGAGAGAGAGAGGGAGAGAGTGAGAGTGAGAGAGTGAGAGTGAGAGACAGAGTGAGAGTGAGAGTGAGAGACGATTGGCGGGAGGTGTGGGATTTTGTGAAAATTTTGTTCCGAAAATTTTAGAACCCCCGCTAGTTTACCTCCATCTATTGGTAAACTATTTTGTGAAGCTAAATATTTGGGGTATTTTATTTACAAAAAAAATAAAAGAGAAAAATATAAATAAAAACCCTCCAAACTACGAGCCGTTTGTAATATAGTCCTTCAATGTTCATAACGGACTAAAGTAGCCTGTCAAACTACCAAATTGTATCAAAAAGTCTACTTATTTTGTTATATTTCTATAATACCCTTATTCTTTTAACAAAGTAAAATCAAATGTACGGTTCTTTAGATATTTTAAAAAAATAAACAGTTTATTCCCTGAAGTCAAATTTTGTACCTTTAATTGTACTTTAATACGATATGAAGCAATTTGTAATTTAGGTAAACTACAGTGATTAATTATTTATTATTTATTCCAAAAAACATTTTCTTTTTTTGTTTTTATTCACCCATTGGTTTTCTTGTATTTTTAAAAAAATTGTTTTTTTTTTTCAATTATTTTATTATTTATTTGTTAAAATAATAGGGGTATTCTAGGAATATTAAAAATAAGTGGCATTTTTATACAATTTGGTAGTTCGGGAGGCTACTTTAGTATCTTATGGTAGTTCGGGAGGCTACTTTAGTTCGGGAGGCAAATGACTGGTACTTTTGGTGGCTTTTTTATATTTTTTCCAAACAACAAATATCACTTCCAATTTTTTAATTTATTTATTTTAAATTTGTCTCTTATAATATGTTTTTATTATTATAATATTAACTAAAAATTTTGTTTAATAAATTTTTATGATAAAGATCATTAAGTTGATATTTATCTTATAATTAATTATAAAATAATACAAAATCCAAAGAGAATATAAGATCAATATAACTAAGGCACTAAGATAATATAAAAAGCTAACAGTTCAATTGAATGTTCGATTGAACCTTCAATTGTATCTAGTTTGATTTATCAATTGATCATACCACAGTCAATCGAACTAATTCAGTAGGATCGATCGGGCATTTGATTCTATCACGATCAATCGAACTAATTCATTATGATCGATCGGATGTTTGATCGAACGATTGATCCTATCATGATCAATCGAACTAATTCATTAGGATCGATCGGATGTTTGATCGATCATTTAATCATATCACGATCAATCGAACTAATTCATTATGATCGATCGGATGTTTGATCGAACGATTGATCCTATCGCGATCAATCGAACTAATTCATTAGGATCGATCGGATGTTTGATCGATCATTTAATCATATCACGATCAATCGAACTAATTCATTATGATCGATCGGATGTTTGATCGAATGATTGATCCTATCGCGATCAATCGAACTAATTCATTAGGATCGATCGGATGTTTGATCGATCATTTAATCATATCACGATCAATCGAACTAATTCATTATGATCGATCGGATGTTTGATCGAACGATTGATCCTATCGCGATCAATCGAACTAATATGTAATAATATCGATCGGAATTGATTTTATCAGATGTTTGATTGAACCTTCAATCATGTCAAGTTTTATTGATTGTATCCCGATCAATTTAAATAATGCACTAATATAATATAAAATGCTTAGAGTTCAATTCAATGTTCGATCGAACATTTAATTTGTTTGAATTTTGTTCGATTATTTGATCTTATCACGATCGATCGAACGAATGCACTGGGTAGGACCAATTGGATGTCTGATCAAACATTCAATTTCAATTGTTTCAAGTTTGATCGATCATTTGATCATATCATGATCGAAGTTGTTGTACATTATTGTTGTACAAATTTATTTAACTCGCAAGTGCACGAATCAATTGTAGTCAATGGATTGCAAGTGCGAGATCGAACCCATAGGGAATTGTATTCTTGAAAGCAATTTTAAATCTAAATTAATTAAACCCTAGTCTAGTTCCAAATTTTTGAGAGATTTTCTTGTTTGAATGAAAAAGCAAAAGCATGAGCAATTTAAAGTGATTGAAATCTCATGACGAAGCACTAAGGTTTCGGAATCCGCACTCAAATATTCATAACAACATAATTTCATGATCTATAATATTCCCCAAAGTTCTCACATATAAATCTTAAGTTTGTTTTACTATTGCTTCAAAGAATTAATCAAAAGATCCCATGTATCCATTCATAACCCAAATCACAAAAGAAATCCAATATTCGATCAAATCATTAACTGTATCCGTAAATCACAAGAAAATATCCAATCTTTATCAAAACATCAATTGTATCCAGAGAATAAATCACATGGGAAATCCAATTTTTAACAAAGAAAACCAAGCAATCAATTGTATTGAATAATCTTAAATCATCAAGTGTATCCTTGAATCACAAAAGATATCCAAGAGTTATTCAATCCAATTGATTAGAAGTAAAACAATAGAGCAATTAAACCATTAAATTGGGAAATATTACATACATGAAACAAAGTTGCTAATCATAAGTGAGGCTTCATCTTCAACCTTAGTTGAAGGTTTAGCCTCTCATGTTATTTAAAGACAAAACAAAATTGATTGAATTCATAATGTAAAATCGAGTACTTACAAATAAGAATCACAAAGTAGAGATTCAAAAGTTAGGAAAACCTTAAACTCTCTTCTTTCTCCTCTACAATCCTCAAATTCGTAGCCCCCCTTGGACTAATCTGATAATTCCCTATTTATAGACCTAAAACTTAGGTTTTACAAGTTGAAATCGGATACAATTCGTCCAGGTTTGTACCATTTAATTACGGGACGATTTTGGAATAGTAAACGTCCCAATTAGGAAAATCCTATTTCACAATGAATTGTATTATTTTGAGTTAGCTTTCCAACGCCACTTGAATCACCTCAATCGGATATGTGAGCGAAAAGTTATGGTCAAAATACTGATACGTGTAGAATCTGAATTTGAATCCAATTCGAAATTTTATCCAATCTTATCCTTAATCCGATTTACCCATTTCTTGGATTTGGTTAAACTTAACCACATCATCTAGGTCTTCTCAAAGTATGTTTTCTTCCAAAAAGTAGTTTTTCTTCAACACCTACAAAATACTAAAAACACAAAACTAACACAGAACATCAGATAATAACACAGCTAAAGGATTAACACAAGTAATTTAAGGGGTCCAAATATGCAATATTTGGCACACATCAAACACCCCCAAACTTAACTTTTGCTAGTCCCTTAGGAAAACAAAACGAAAAATAGAATGAAAACAAAACAAAACAAAACATAAATCCTCTTTCGTGGGAGAGACGATTGCATTTAGCATATGCAACAAGCCTTTTAAACCCCTAGGCATCCCTAGTGGACGAGTGAAGTCTCGTGAGGGCTTAACAGGAATGATACCCACAAACATTGCAGTACTATGTTGTTACCAAGAAAGAAGTTTCACATAAACCATGGTTCTTATTCATGAGCAAACTTAAAAAGACAAATACCATCATCACTACCAAAAGGAAATCCAGAATCAAATCACTCATAAATGAACAATTTAGACTTCATATGTTCTGAAATGTGTAAAGTGTAATTAGCATACAATCATGAAGCTTTCAGCTTAAACTCAAGACAAGTTCCATAAAATTTGTAAGAATCCCTAATAGATGAAACAACCAAGGCAAGATATGCAATTTTTTTTTTTAACAGACTTTGTAGTGTCTAACTCCCTTAAGCTTTCTAATTGACCCATGTAACAAGTGTTAGGCCAATGACTCCCAAGCCAGGTGGCTTTAGGGCACTAGATGTAAAACATCTCTAAGGGCTTAGTAACTTAAGTCAAAAAGGCTACGAAGCCAGACTAGCCATATCTTAAATCAATATTGAATTTCACACCTTTTGACACGAACACTCAATGCTTAATGAGGCAAGAGGTCCGGTTATTCAGCGAAAAACTCAACATGATCTTTCTTTTCTTTTTCCTTCTCTTTTTATTTATTTATTTACTTTTTTATTTTTTATATCTTGCAAGCCAATGGTTATTCATCAATAGGTCATCCAACAAATCTCAAAGAGAACAAGCTTCAGCTCAAACATCATACCTCACAGAAAACATGCTAATGTGCTCATAAAAATTTATCTCAAAACAAGTGAAATCTCTTTTACCCAAAAATAAGTCAAAGGACTCAGACTCCAAATGACATAATGATGTGTTCAACCCTTTAAGCAAGCTAATGAAATGCAAACCACAGTCACAGTTTAACTCAAACTTGACAAAAACATAGCATAATTTTTTATTTTTTTTATTTTTAACACAAAAAGACAAATAAAACTAAACAAATAAAAACAAAAATAAATACACAAAGATAGACAAAGTGTTTTTCTATACCCCCAAACTTGAATCACACATTGTCCTCAATGTAGCGAAACACAATACCAAGAGGTATAAGGAACAGAGTGAGCAAAGAGACGACCCCAAACTTACTCATAATAACACTGTCTGAAAAACACAAAAATAAAACAAAAATGAAGATAGACGAAACAACACAAAAATGACTAAAAATACCAAAGAAAAGGAATGCCTCCCATAAGCGCTAAGTTTGAGTCTTGACCGGACTTTTCACCGATGATTAAGTAGACGACGAGGATCTTCAAAGGCAATTCCTCACTCTCAAATTTCCAGTTCAAGAATGGCTTCAACCGTGACCATTGACCTTGAGAGCACTTCCATTCTTAGGATCCTCGGATTTCGATGGCTCCATGAGTAGAAACTACACGCACTATGAATGGTCCAGTCCATCGGGATTTGAGCTTTCCTGGAAACAGATGCAGACGTGAGTTGTAAAGGAGGACTTTCTGACCAACTTCAAATGATCTTCTCAAAATGTTTTGGTCATGGATCTTCTTCATCTGATCTTTGTATAGCTTGGCACAGTTGTAGGCATCATTCCTCAATTCTTCTAATTCATCTAGCTGTAACTTCCTTTGCTCACCAGCCTTGGTGAGGTTGAAATTTAGCTGCTTTATAGCCCAATAAGCCCGGTGCTCCAATTCCACAGGGAGGTGACAAGCCTTGCCATACACGAGTCGGTAGGGAGACATGCCAATTGGAGTCTTGAATGCAGTCCGGTATGCCCACAGAGCGTCATTGAGTCGAAGAGACCAGTCCTTCCTTGTCGGGTTCACCGTCTTTTCTAATATCCTCTTGATTTCTCTGTTGGATATCTCAACTTGCCCACTTGTTTGAGGATGGTAGGGAGTTGCAACTTTATGAGTAATACCATACTTCTTCATGAGTTGCTCAAAATATCGGTTGCAGAAATGCTTCCCCCCATCACTGATGATGGCACGTGGTGTCCCAAAACGTGCGAACACATTTTCCTTCAAAATTGCAACACGACTCTGTGATCATTAGTCTTGCAGCAATAGCCTCCACCCACTTGGAAACATAATCCACCGCCACAAGGATGAAAAGATACCCATAAGAATTAGGAAGGGACCCATGAAATCAATGCCCCAAACATCAAACAGCTCCACAATAAGGATCGGGTTCGTGGCATCATATTCCTTCTTCCAATGCTCCCCAACTTCGGCATCTATCACGGGTGAGCAAGAGGCATGGGCATCACGAAAAATGGAGGGCCAATAGAATCCACTTTGAAGAATCTTCGCCATGGTCTTTTTAGAACTAAAGTGGCCTCCACATGCATGATCATGGCAAAAAGATAGGACATTTTTCTGGTCATTTTCAGAATGCATCTCCTTATAACTGATCAGGGCAGTATTTGAGCAGTGAGGATCATCCCAAAGAAGTACTTCACCCCAGCCAAGAATTTTGATTTGTCTTGCCTGGTCCAATGTGATGGCATCTGGGCAGTGACAAGGTAGTTCACTATGTCTACGAACCATGGTGCAGGATTTTGAGAGATGTACATAAGTTGTTCATCAGGAAATGTCTCAGTAATCGGCATAGCATTTTCATTAAAGTCCACAACCAGCCTGGATAGATGATCAGCTACCACATTCTCGGAACCCTTCTTGTCCCGAATTTCAATATCAAACTCTTATAGCAACAAAATCCACCGGATGAGACGAGATTTAGCATCTTTCTTTGACAATAGATATTTCAACGCAGCATGATCAGAGCAGACTAAAACTTTAGATCCTAGCAAGTAAGATCTAAACTTATCCAGAGCAAACACTACAGCTAACAACTCCTTTTCAGTAGTGGAGTAGTTAAGTTGTGCATCATTCAGAGTCTTGCTGGCATAGTATATGACATGTGGAATCTTCTCTACTCGCTGACCCAAAACAGCTCCCACAGCATAATCAGAGGCATCACACATTATCTCGAACGGAACCCCCCAATTAGGTGGCTGAATGATTGGTGTAGAAGTTAAGGTCTTTTTCAAAATCTCAAAGGCTGTCTGGCACTTGTCATTGAAGTCAAAAGGAACATCTTTTGCCAATAGATTACATAGAGGTCTTGCTATCTTGCTGAAGTCCTTGATGAATCTTCTGTAGAACCCAGCATGTCCCAGAAATGACCGAATCTCCTTAACTGTCCGCGGGGGCGGAAGGTTAGATATCAAATCAACCTTAGCTCTGTCAACCTCGATACCTTTGTGGGAAATTACATGCCCCAAAACAATTCCTTGTTTCACCATGAAGTGGCATTTTTCCCAATTCAGAACCAAATTCTTCTCCTTGCACCGTACCAACACCAATGTGAGATGATGTAGACATTCCCCAAATGATGAACCAAAGACTGAGAAGTCATCCATGAAGATCTCCAGGTGACGTTCAACCATATCTGAAAAGATGCGATCATGCACTGAAAAGTGGCGGTGCATTGCACAATCCAAGCGACATACGGCGATAGGCAAGCGTATCGAACGGACAAGTGAAAGTAGTCTTCTCTTGATCTTCGGGTCCGGTGGAATTTCGTTGTAGCGGAGTAACCATCAAGGAAACAAGAGTACTCATGGCTCGCCAATCTCTCCAACATCGATCGATGAAAGGTAGAGGAAAATGGTCTTTTCTTGTCACGGCATTTAACTTCTCGTAGTCAATGCACACTCTCCATCTGATCGCACAGTGGGGACCAACTCATTTTCCTTGTTCTTGATAAGCGTAATCCCGCCTTCTTGGCACCACATGAATGGGACTCACCCATTTCTTTGTCGAGATTGGGCATATGATTCCCGCATCCAGAAGTTTAATTACCTCTGCTCGAACTACCTCTTGCATGGCCGGATTCAACCGTCTCTGTGGCTCGCGAGAAGTTTTAGCATTTTCTTCCAGATGAATCTTATGCATCACTACTGCAGGGCTGATTCCTTTGATATCTTCTATTGACCACCCGATTGCTTCTTTATGCTCTCTCAAAACTTCTAGCAGCTCATGTTCCTGATCACTATCCAAATCGGCAGCAATGATCACAGGCAGAGATTCTATAGGATCCAGATACTTGTACTTCAGGGTGTCTGGTAGAGGCTTCAACTCCCGCTTGACAGGCTCAGCTGCTAATGAAGATGGATCAGGGGACGATGTCAAAGTAATTTCTGTAGTCTCCGTCTTTATCTCAGGAGTTGAGTCTAACAAGGCATCAGCTTGTTCCAATAAAGTGTCGATGCCATGTCACTTCCCAAATGCAATCAGCATTCTCCCAAGGGTCTTCAATATTTGGTTCATTTGATTTTTTCTACTATCTCCTCAATTAAGCATGTGCTTCGACCTCCTCATACTCAAATGGCGCTTTACGATATCAAAGATGTTCGGTTCCACTGTCATGTTTCCAAATGATATCTTCATGACTCAGTTCTCTGATTGATTAGGGCATTAGTGTAGCTAAAAGCGGACGCCCTAATATGATTGGAACTTGAATTTCTGCATTTTTCGTCTCGTATCTAAGACAATGAAGTCCACGAGGTAGTAGAACTTATCAACTTTGATCAGACGTCTTCAATAATTCCCTTGGAACCTTCACGGATCTGTCACCAAGCGAAGTGTAATTGAAGTGGATTTCAACTCTCCCAATCCCGGTGAACAAATACGAATATGGCGGTAGATTTACACTGCCCCAAATCCAACAGAGCTTTCTCAACTCGATTGTCACCAATCTTGTAAGCAATGGTAGGACATCCAGGTCCTTATACTTTGAGGCATCTTGTATTGCAAGATAGAGTGACACCTTTCGATCAGAAAGCTTTCTTGGGGACTTCGTCTTTCTCTTGATGGTGACCAAATCCTTGAAATTTGGCATAAGAAGGCACTTTTTGGATGGCATCTAGGAATGGAATGTTTATCTGCACTTGCTTGAACACTTCCAAAATATCATCGAACTCGAGCTCTTCTTTGGCGGTTTCGGTCTTTACGGATATGGAGCCTTGGGTATATACTTTTGGAAGGATCCTCGATGTCGGAATGGCAATGTCCGGTCTGTGTCTTCCGCAGCTTGTCCAGTTTTCCTTCTCTTCTCTGACCTTAGTGGCCTCTTCAGGCATGACCACTTGATTATCCACCTGTTTGCCTGACCTCAGAGTGGTGATGGCTTGTACATGCTCCTGACCATGCATAGAGGCGGAGGAACTTCCAATCACAAATTGCCCTTTTGGGTTAGGCACGGGTTGACTAGGGAACTTCCCTCTTTCTCTTTCCCCCACCTGACTTGTTATCTGGCCAACTTGTCCTTCTACCTTGATCATGGCCTGCTTAAGTTCTTGTATGTCTCTGCTATTAGCCATGTTGGAATTCCTCAGCTCCTGTATGGCTTGATTGGTGAAACCTTTTAGCTCTTGTACAGATTGGGAGTTGGAATTCTTGAGCTCTTGTATAGCTTGGGAGTTGGACCGGTCAACTTTTTCTATTAATGTTTTCATCATGTCTTCCAGTGATGACTGTGGTGCAGGCACTTGAGTGGTAGACTGATAAGCAGCGGTTGAGCTTGTTGAGATGACTGAACGATTCGAGCTTGAGTGGTATCTCTTTGGTTCAATGGCTGATCTCGCTTCCAAGAGAAATTGGGGTGATCCGCCACCACGGATTGTAAGTTTCGGAAAATTGCCCGGTGGTGGGTTTTGTACTCATTGAAGGCATTGACTTGCTCGGTTGGGTACTCTGTTGTGAGTTGGGCGTTTTGAGTGAAGTGCGTTTGACTATCACATAACCGCATGCATCAACGTGGTAAGTATCTGCTGCATTCTTTGGTTTGTTTAAGACCATAGTGTCAAGCGGCGCTGAGAACCTTGAACTCCTCCCTTAATTCAGCATCGTTCCTCACCTCATAGATGCTTCCTGTCTTGGGAGCGGGTTGTTGTCTGTCCCAACTATCTTGAAAATCCCATTGTTGCGCTCGTTCAGCCATTTCATCCAAAGTTTTATAAGCTTCATCCCGATAAGACTTAAGAATTCTCTACCATTCATCGTCTCAGCGAGTTTCGCTCACTTGGTGTTAGTCCCTGTAGAAAATTTGAACTAGCACCTCATTCTCAAACCCGTGGGGTGGGCATTTTATAGTAAGCTCTTTAAACTTCTCCCAGCTATCGGTGAATCTTTCCCCTTCTTTTTGTCTGAAATTGGTGATCTGTAGACGGAGGGCATTGATTTTGGAAATTGGGAAGAACTTGTGGTAAAACTTGCTTTGCAACATATCCCAAGAAGTGATAGATTCAGGTCTATTGTTGAGTAGCCAGGATTTCGCCCTATCATGTAGGGACAGAGGGAATAACCGAAGGCGCACCGCTTCTGCTGGGGCATTTTGTGTATTAACAATGTCGCAAATTTCCAAAAAGATCCTCACATGAACATATGGATCCTCATTCTCTAATCCTCTAAATGCAAGAAGGTGACCTATTGTACTCGGCTTCAGCTCGAAGCGAGTAGCTGGCAACACTATACACGATGGTGTGTTGGTAATATTGGGTACGAATAGCTCCCTGAGAGATCTAGGTTGATTTCGTTCTCCCATCTTAATAGACTTTTCCGAATCAGACTCGAAACTTTGAGAATTTGTGGGTGAGTTTGGTGGCTATCTTAGATTCTCTCTCGCCGTTCTTTCAATCTCGGGATCAAAAGTATTTAACTCCAGATTTAAAGATCTACGACCGAACATGCAAAAAGGAACTAACAACCTAACAAACTAACAAACTAACAAACTAAAAACTGAAATGAATTGAATTAAATTAAATTATATTAAACTAACTAAACACAATTGCAAGCAGAAATTAATTTAAACAGAAACTAAAAACTCACAAAAAAGGACCAAAAGATTTTGGCAAAAATCTCTTGAGCTCTGATTGCTGCTGTTGCTGTAGGGTCATGCGGAAGGTGCTTTGCAAAAGCGTAAAACAAGCCAAAACAAAACAAAAAAAAAACAACAAGAAAATCTTTTTTTTTTTTTTTTTTTTTTATTAGTAACACGAATAAAACAAAACAAATTGCAGAAAAATAAAATCCTAATTATAACTAGTAGAAGAATAAAACTAATTTAGAAATAAATTGGTTTCAAAAATTAAACAATTCCCTGGCAACGGCGCCAAAAACTTGTTGTACAAATTTATTTAACTCGCAAGTGCACGAATCAATTGTAGTTAATGGATTGCAAGTGCGAGATCGAACCCATAGGGAATTGTATTCTTGAAAGCAATTTTAAATCTAAATTAATTAAACCCTAGTCTAGTTCCAAATTTTTGAGAGATTTTCTTTTTAGGGAATTGTATTCTTGAAAGCAATTTTAAATCTAAATTAATTAAACCCTAGTCTAGTTCCAAATTTTTGAGAGATTTTCTTGTTTGAATGAAAAAGCAAAAGCATGAGCAATTTAAAGTGATTGAAATCTTATGACGAAGCACTAAGGTTTCGGAATCCGCACTCAAATATTCATAACAACATAATTTCATGATCTATAATACTCCCCAAAGTTCTCACATATAAATCTTAAGTTTGTTTTACTATTGCTTCAAAGAATTAATCAAAAGATCCCATGTATCCATTCATAACCCAAATCACAAAAGAAATCCAATATTCAATCAAATCATTAACTGTATCCGTAAATCACAAGAAAATATCCAATCTTTATCAAAACATCAATTGTATCCAGAGAATAAATCACATGGGAAATCCAATTTTAAACAAAGAAAACCAAGCAGTCAATTGTATTGAATAATCTTAAATCATCAAGTGTATCCTTGAATCACAAAAGATATCCAAGAGTTATTCAATCCAATTGATTAGAAGTAAAACAATAGAGCAATTAAACAATTAAATTGGGAAATATTACATACATGAAACAAAGTTGCTAATCATAAGTGAGGCTTCATCTTCAACCTTGGTTGAAGGTTTAGCCTCTCATGTTATTGAAAGACAAAACAAAATTGATTGAATTCATAATGTAAAATCGAGTACTTACAAATAAGAATCACAAAGTAGAGATTCAAAAGTTAGGAAAACCTTAAACTCTCTTCTTTCTCCTCTACAATCCTCAAATTCGTAGCCCCCCTTGGACTAATCTGATAATTCCCTATTTATAGACCTAAACTTAGGGTTTTACAAGTTGAAATCGGATACAATTCGTCCAGGTTTGTACCATTTAATTACGGGACGATTTTGGAATAGTAAACGTCCGAATTAGGAAAATCCTATTTCACAATGAATTGTAGTATTTTGAGTTAGCTTTCCAACGCCACTTGAATCACCTCAATCGGATATGTGAACGAAAAGTTATGGTCAAAATACTGATACGTGTAGAATCTGAATTTGAATCCAATTCGAAATTTTATCCAATCTTATCCTTAATCCGATTTACCCATTTCTTGGATTTGGTTAAACTTAACCACATCATCTAGGTCTTCTCAAAGTATGTTTTCTTTCAAAAAGTAGTTTTTCTTCAACACCTACAAAATACTAAAAACACAAAACTAACACAGAACATCAGATAATAACACAGCTAAAGGATTAACACAAGTAATTTAAGGGGTCCAAATATGCAATATTTGGCACACATCAATTATGCAATAAAAATTAAAAAAAATAATAATTGCATAATATATATATATATATATATATATGAGCCATTCTGTTATTGCGATCGATCGCACCTTGGGTGCGATTGATCGCAATAACAGAATCACCACGCACACCCTTCGCCGAATGCGATCGATTGCACCATGTGTGCGATCGATCTCACTTGGACAGCACACCACGTGACCTATTTTAGGTCACTTTCCCCCCACCCCCCACAAAATTTTCTTCCCCTGCGCCGTACACCTCTCCAAGCACCCACGCACCTCCGGCACAACCACTCGTCCACCATTTTTAATCACCTCTACCACACAACCACCACACGGTTCTCTTCTCCGGAACCATACCAGGTACTTCTCACCACCTCTACTTTACACCCCATTCCCCATTCCCATCAACACTGCAAGCACGATCACTTTTGAATTTTTTTTTTCTTCTCATATTTCTGCAATTGCGGGTGTTCATCCACCCACATTGCTTTGTTATGGTTGGATTTTGATGTTTTTGCAGGGGTTTTGAGCGGAGTTGCGTTGTTTTGCAATTTTGCCTATCTCTAGTGCACACCAGGTGTTCGACAAAAGTTCCCAATCAAGCTCATCATGCCAAGAACTCGAGTTTCGTCCTCCCGAGGGTTTGATACCCGAGCCATTTCTCCCCCGCCCACTTTTGAGGAACGGGAGCTGCTATTTGAGACCACTTTCGCCATTCGCGAAGACTTTGAAAATCTTGAGGGGACTCAATGGGCGGTCGCCGAGTTCAAGCGACGGGGGCTCAAGAAGCTTTTCAAGCCGGTCACCCCCACTGCTTACAGAAAATTGGTGATCGAGTTTTATGCCCACCTGTCTTATGACTGCAAGAGGCTGGCTGCCCTCTCTTCGAAAGTGCAAGGCAAAGCTATTGACGTAACACGGGCCGACATTTCTGCTGCCCTTCAATGCAATGATGAGCAACCTCCAGAAGCCGCACAACTTGCTGACCAACCGGCCAGCTTCTACGTGGCAGAAATAATTGAGGACATGTGCGAAGGGATATATGCCGATGCCCACCATAATGCCGCCAGCCGATCCAAGCTACCTCAACGGCTTTGGTTTGTGGACTCCGTATTACACCATAATGCTTTTCCCTTGGGGCACAAAAGTCAGAGGCGGGATCAATTTCTTCAAGCACTCTACGCCTTCCATAAAGGTGCTTGGTACTCCATTCTCAACATAATTTGGAAGCAAATTTACAAATTTTGGAATGGGGTGCACGTTGGAGGAGCAGGGTCCACAGATTCATTGGGGTTGCCTTTCCCATACTTAATCTCCTACATCCTCCGGAAGAAAGGCGTCAAGGGTACCGCAGCTGATGAACCAGTCACTACTACTCCCATATTTGGCATTCGCCAATGGAACAAGAGCCTCTCCCACATGCCCCAGGTAGCTCCAGCACCAGCAGCTGGTGCGGAAGAGTATGAGGCCGAGCCAATGGCCGAAGATGAACTTGTAGTTGATTCAGAGACAGCTGAGGAGGAGGCCCCGAGAATTTTTTATGAAGCACGAAACCACTCACTTAGTGAAGAAATAGCGGGCCTTCGGAGAGAGTTGGCTGGCCAAAGAAAGGAGGCTCGGAAAAATTACGAATTGATGGACAAAAGCCTAGGCGCCTTAGAAGAATTGATGCAGTCCATTGTCAACCGGTTGCCACCACCATCTGCAGGAGCATCATCTTCTGGACAATAGTAAGCAGGGACTACCGTCTGGCTGAAGACATTAAACTTAGCGCTCATGGGAGGCACCCCATAGTTTACCCTTTTTATTTTGTTTAGTATGTTTTAAGTTAATCTTTTTATTTGTCTTTAGTTTTGTTTCTTTTGACTTGCTTTTGTGTTTTCTTATGGGAATGACCCCGTATTTGCATATAACCGGTTTTTGAATTGCAAGGTATCAATATATTATGGTTTATATTTTATTTTATTATATTTAACAATGTAAAATCTTTCCATAAGGTATCAATATATTCATCATATAATATATATACACTATTAGATCTGTAAAATTTAATATGAATTATGAAATGGGAATTAACTCTTCAAATTAGTCCAAATGTAACTACTAACCAAATGGCAAATATAAACAAATTAAAATCTTTCTTTAGGAGGATGGAATTGACGGTGCATATTGTGTCACTTTATTTAAAAATTTTAAATAATGTAGTGATATATACACAATTTTAGTAGACGTTATTGGGCAGCAATAATATATATATATATATATATATATATATATATTTGAGCCTTTCTGTTATTGCGATCGATCGCACCATGGGTACGATCGATCGCAGTAATCGAATATTGGATTTCAACATTCTGTTACTGTGATGGATCGCACCTTGGGTACGATCGATCGCAGTAACAGAATCA
This sequence comes from Corylus heterophylla, assembly GCA_016403345.1. Lineage (NCBI taxonomy): Eukaryota > Viridiplantae > Streptophyta > Magnoliopsida > Fagales > Betulaceae > Corylus > Corylus heterophylla. Next base: position 17,587,744 of record CM028144.1, on the reverse strand, counting down.
CCACGCACATCCTTGGCCGAATGCGATCGATCGCACCATGTGTGCGATCGATCGTACTCTTATTTTTTTTTTAATTTATCTACCTACTCTTTAGGGTCGACTTTGTAGACCCTAATACTTAAGCATTAGGGTCAACTTTCAAAGTCGACCCTAATAATGCCTCTTCAGCGTCCACTTTTAGTGGACGCTATTGGTCATCAATTTTAATTTTTAATTTTTTTTTAATTTATTTACCTACTCTTTGTCGACCCTAATACTTAAGCATTAGGGTCGACTTTCAAAGTCGATCCTAATAATGTATCTTCTGCGTCCACTTTTAGTGGACGAAATTGGTCATGAATTTTAATTTTTAATTTTTTTTTTCAATTTATCTACCTACTCTTTTGAAAGTCGACCCTAATAATGCATCTTCAGCATCCACCAAAAGTGGACGCTATTGGTCATCAATTTTAATTTTTAATTTTTTTTTTAATTTATCTACCTACTCTTTAGGGTCGACAAAGATGACCCTAATACTTAAGCATTAGGGTCGACTTTCAAAGTCGACCCTAATAATGGATCTTTAGCGTCCACTTTTAGTGGACGCTATTGGTGATCAATTTTAATTTTTTATTTATCTACCTACTCTTTAGGGTCGACTTTGTTGACCGTAATACTTAAGCATTAAAGTCGACCCTAATAAGGCCTCTTCAGTGTCCACTTTTAGTGGACACTATTGGTCATCAATTTTAATTTTTAATTTTTTTTTTTATTATCTACCTACTATTTAGGGTCGACTTTGTCGACCCTAATACTTAAGCATTAGGGTCGACTTTCACAGTCGACCCTAATAATGTATCTTCAGCGTCCACTTTTAGTGGACGCTATTGGTCATCAATTTTAATTTTTAATTTTTTTTTTTTAATTTATCTACCTACTCATTAGGGTCGACAAAGTCGACCCTAATACTTAAGCATTAGGGTCGACTTTGAGAGTCGACCCTATTGATCTTTTATTTGACTTTTTTTTTTTTTTTTTTTTTTTTTTTTCAGCTTTTAGCGTCCACACAAGTGGACACTATTGGTGTACAATAGTCGACGCTAAAAGTTTTTTTTTGGCCCCAAAAATTTTTCCCGCCCCTTTAATAATTCCCGCGTGTATATTAGGGTCGACTTATTAGCGTCCACTGGGAAGTGGACGCTAATAGTCAACCTTTCAACCGATTATTAGCGTCCACTTTTATGTGGACGCTAATACTTAACTATTAGGGGCGACTTTCAAAAGTCGCCCGTAATAGTTGAGTATTAGGGGCGACTAATAAGTCGCTCCTGATGAATCAGTTTCTTGTAGTGTATCTTAGGAAGACTCTTTATGAGAACTGCTGATACTACAATAGGTGTGAAAAAGGGTATTGTGAGCATGAAGGTAAACGGTGAGACAATAGAGTTCAAAATATTCGATGCATTGAAATTACCTCAAGAAGATTTAGAATGTTTTGATGTTTGTATGATCCAAGATGTTGTTGAGACAGTTTTGCAGGACTAACACAAAGATCCATTGGAGGCCATCCTCACCCAAAGTTTCACAAGGCAGGACATTGAGCAAAAACCTGAAGATGTTACTAATGATGTCATGGAAACAGTGCATCACCTTGAGGCTTCTCTAAAATACCCAAGTAAGTATTGAAGCAAGCTAGAATTGAGGCTTCTCTAAAATACCCAGGCTTCTCTAAGTATTAAGGCTCCTCCCTTCGAGATTCTTGAGCCTACTAATTCCTTTCTTGTTCCCTTTGTTGTACAGGCACCCAAGCTAGAATTGAAGCAATTGCCAGAGCACTTAAAATATGAATACTTGGGAGAAAATAAGACACTAACAGTAATCATAGCTGCAAATCTGAGTTGTGGGGAAGAAGAAAAGCTGTTGAGAATTCTTAGAGAACATAAGACCGCCTTAGGGTGGACCATTGCTTATATCAAAGGAATACGCCCAGCTAAGTACATGCATCAAATCTTCCTTGAAGACGAAGCAAAGCCAACCAGGGATGCACAAAGAAGACTCAACCCACACATGAAGGAGGTAGTCAAGGCAGAGGTATTAAACTACTGGATGTGGGCATCATCTATCCCATCTCAGACAGTAAATGGGTTAGTCCAGTCCAAGTAGTGCCAAAAAAGAGTGGGATCACAATGGTGAAGAATGAAGATGATGAACTGATACCCACAAGAGTAACCACTGGATGGAGGGTATGTATTGATTACAGAAGACTAAACAAGGTAACCACAGAAGACCATTTTCCATTACCCTTCATTGACCAAATGCTAGACAGGTTAGCTGGCCATAGCCACTACTGCTTCCTAGATGGGTACAGTGGCTATAATTAGATTGCAATAGCACCAGAAGATCAGGAGAAGACCACTTTCACATGTCCTTTTGGCACATTCGCCTATAGAAGGATGCCATTTGGCCTATGCAATGCCCCAGCTACATTCCAAAGATGCATGATGAGCATTTTTTCAGACATGGTAGAGAAAACCATTGAGGTATTTATGGATGACTTTAGTGTTTTTGGGTCTAGTTTTGACGAATGCCTCCACCATTTAAAGAATGTTCTCAAGAGGTGTGAAGAATGCAACCTAGTGCTCAATTGGGAAAAATGCCACTTCATGGTTCAACAAGGCATTGTATTGCATCATGCTATTTCAAGTAAGGGCATTGAAGTGGATAAGGCCAAGATAGATATCATCTCCAAACTTCCCCCACCTCTGACAGTAAAGGGGGTGAGGAGTTTTCTTGGACATGCTGGGTTCTATAGAAGGTTTATTAAGGACTTCTCCAAGATCTCTAGACCCCTCTGTGCATTGCTAGGGAAGGAGGCCAAGTTTGAATAGACCAAAGAATGCATGACTACTTTCAACACACTGAAAAAGCTGCTCACTTCTACACCAATAATGCGAGCACCTGATTGGAGTTTTCCCTTTGAGCTCATGTGTGATGCCAGTGACTTTGCCTTGGGAGCTGTCTTGGGTCAAAGAATCAATAAGGTACCTCATGCAATATATTATGCTTCTAGAACATTGAATGATGCACAGCTAAATTATTCTACCACTGAGAAAGAATTATTAGCTGTCATATTTGCTTTGGAGAAGTTTAGATCGTACTTAATTGGCTCTAAGGTCATTATATTCACTGATCATGCTGCTTTGAGATATTTGTTTGCCAAAAAGGATGCAAAGCCAAGACTAATCAGATGGGTATTATTACTGCAAGAGTTTGATCTCGAGATCAAAGATAAGAAGGGCAGTGAGAATGTGGTTGCAGATAATTTTCATGAGGAAGAAGAAGATGCTTCCATTAAGTGAAAAGTTTCCAGATGAGCAGTTATTTGCAGTAGAGGTCCAAGTTCCATGGTATGCAAATATTGTAAATTACATAATTGCCAAGGTTTTTCCTCCAGGTATGTCTAGTCAAGAAAAGAAGAGGTTGATGTCCATATCTAGACAGTACCATTGGGATGATCCCTATCTGTTCAAATTCTGCCAGGATCAAATCATTAGAAGGTGTGTCTCAAAAGAGGAGCATTTGAACATTCTGCAGCATTGTCATCAATTTGCTTGTAGAGGACACTTTGGGGCCAAAAGAACAGCGCTTAAGGTATTGCAATCTGGTTTTTATTGGCCTAATGTGTTTAAAGATGCCTTTCTGTTTTGCAGCTCTTGTGATAGATGCCAGAGAACTGGTAACATCTCCTCCAGAAACCCGATGCCATTGCAAAATATTCAAGTGGTAGAGATTTTCGATGTATGGGGTATTGACTTCATGGGACCATTTCCTAACTCGTATGGTTATCTTTATATTCTTGTGGGTGTGGATTATGTGTCCAAATGGGTCGAGGCTGTCCCCTTAAAGACTAATGATCACAAAGTGGTTGTGAAGTTTTTGTAGGATAATATCTTTGCTAGGTTTGGAACGCCAAGGGCAATAATAAGTGATGGTGGTAGTCACTTCAACAATTATGCTTTTGCTGCTTTGATCAAGAAGTATGGGATCACCCATAAGGTTGGCACTCCATACCATCCTTAAACCAGTGGTCAAGTGGAGATCAGTAACCGAGAAATCAAAAGCATACTAGAAAGGACAGTGAATTCCAGCAGGAATGATTGGTCTTTATGCTTGAATGATGCACTATGGGCTTATAGGACTGCATACAAGACGCCTATCGGTATGTCCCCATTTCGATTGGTTTTTGGGAAAGCTTGTCATCTACCAGTGGAGTTGGAGCACAAAGCATATTGGGCCATTAAGAAGTTCAACTTTGACATGCACCAAGCTGGTGACAAGAGGAAACTACAACCGAATGAACTAGAGGAATTACGGCATGATGCTTATGAGAATGCAAAGCTCTACAAGGAAAGAACCAAGGCATACCATGACAAGCTACTGGTTAGGAAAGAATTTCATGAAGGACAAAAGGTATTAATCTATAATTCCAGATTGAGACTATTCCTTGGAAAACTTAAGTCAAGATGGTTTGGCCCCTGTATGGTCACCAAAGTATTCCCTCATGGAGCTGTGGAGGTCTATAGTCCACAAAAATGTCAATCATTCAAGGTGAATGGACACAGAGTGAAGCCAAACATTGAAAAGAATTTTGCACCACAAGATCAAGATTTGGCATCACAAGATTTGGAACTCCAGGCTGTCCAATATGTAGCTCCACCATCTGGAGCATCTACTTTTGGACCGCACTGAGAAGGGACCAAAGTCTGGCTGAAGACTTAACACTTAGCGCTCATGGGAGGCACCCCACAGTATATCCTTTTATTTTGTTGTTTGTTTTATTTTATTTTGTTTGATTTATATTTTGTTGTGTTTTCATTTGTGTTTAGTATTTTTGGCATTATGTAGTTTCTTTTCCATTCTGTTACTGCGATCGAGCGCAGGTCTCCATCTGTGAGGCTATCGCACTCTGTTAGTGCGATCGAACGCACAACATGTGCGATCGAGCGCACTTGGCAGCATCCAATAGTTATTTTTATTATTCTTTTTTCTGTTCAATTTTTATTTCGTTTTAGTTTTGTTTCTTTTTACTTGTTTGTGTATTTTATTATTTTGCAGGGACAAGTGTGCTACAATTCAAGTTTGGGGGTGTGCTATGAGCCATGCTATCCAAGACAATGTCGACCATCTCCCGAGTACACTCTTTCCTTAATTTAGACACATTGGGGACAATGTGTCATTTAAGTTTGGGGGTATGGGCACACATGTTCACACACACTTTGTCCCAATTTCATGTTAATTGTTTGTTTTGAGTGTTGTTGTTTGTTAAAAAAATAATAATAATAATAAATTTTATGCATGTTCATGATTGCCCTAAAATTTTAAGTTGATCTAACAGAATTGTGGCTTAAATTCATCAGTAAGCTTAAAATTTTGAACATATGATCTGATTAATGAATCTGTTAGTTTGGTTACTTGTTTAGGACAGTTGAAAAATCACATGTTTGATCTGATCACACAAGCACATTAGCACATAATCTGTGAGGTATGACATGAGATTTGATATGTATGTTTTTGCATCGTGGATGAATTGGATGACTTATTATATGATACTATGGCATATATGAAAAAAAAAAAAAAAAGAAAAAAGAAAAAGTGAAATAAATGATCATTGATGGCTTTTTACAGAGTAACTGGACATCTTGTCTCAAAGCATTGAGTGTTCACGTCAAAAGGTGAAAAATTTGGATTTGATCAATGTCATGGTTAGTTGGTTTTGTAGCCTTTTTGACTCGAGCTAGTAGGTCCTTAGGGGTGTCTCTACACCTAATGCCCTAAAACCAACTGGTTTGGGAGCCATTGACTTAACACTCGCTACAAGGCTCAATTAGGAATTTCAGTGACTTTTGAGATTTGGAGACATTGCATATTGGAAAAATTTGGAAGCCTCATAATTTTGTACTAATTCACTTTACACTGTTTTCAAACTTGTGATATTTTAGCATGTCCTTCGTAAGTAATTGCACTTTGAGATTCCAATTCATTGTGAAGATGGAGTTAATCTTTTTAAGCTTGCTTATGAACGAAAATCATGATCTTGAAGAGATGCTTTAATTTTTGGGATAACATGAACTGTGTATGATGTTTGTGGGTAATATTTTTGGAAAACACTCATGAGACTTCACTCGTCCACTAGGGAATCCCTAGGGGTTTAAAAGGCTTGTTGCATACACTAAATGCAATCGTACATCCCATGAAAGATGGATTTATCTTTTGTTTTCTGTTTTTCCATTCCTGTTAGTTTTGTATTGCTAAGGGACTAGCAATATGTAAGTTTGGGGGTGTGATAGGTGCTAAAATATTCATATTTTCAGCCCTTAACTTGCATGTTTTAATCCTTTGGTTTTGGTTAATTAGGCCATTTTACTTCTTTTTTGTGTTTTTCATGCTTTTACAGGCTTTTGGAAGAAAATGAAGTAAAACTGGGTGATTTGGGTTCAAAAAGAGAAGATGGGAAAATTAGAACTCCCTGACACTGCGATCAATCGCAGGGTACCTACGATCGAGCGCAGTACCCGAGAGGACATAGCACAAAGCAGGCCAGGAGCGATCGAGCGCATGCCAGAAGAAGTATTGATCGCAGACCTGCGAACGAGTGCACACGGGTTGCGTTCGATTGCACCTGTGTGCAGAAGACAACTCAAGGTGGCGGCCAGAATGTCCCTATTTCCATGTTAGGGTTTTCCAACTCCCAATTGTAATAGGATTGAAACCCTACGAAATCCCTAGAGTTTACTACTTTTCCAAGAACTTCTAAAGCCTATAAATAGACTCTTAAGCCTTTAGAATAAGTATGCTTTGTAAGGAAAAGAAGCGGAGCTCTTGAAGTTCAAGTCTCGGGTTTATTCTTTTCTTTTCTTTTCTTTTCATGAATATGTTTAATATCACTTTTATGTGTAGCTAATTTATTTAGTAGGGCTAGATTGAAGCCCTAGTTATGGTTAGTTAATATTTCAATATTGGCGCCTTTGTGATGGTTATATTATGCTATTTAACTTGGTTAATTCCTGCTTTCATGAATTCCTCATATGTGTGTGCCTGGTCAACATATACATATGGTATGGACTAATTAACTAAATCAATTTGGATGATCGAGTCCTGAGTTTAATGTAAGTAACAAAAGAAATCCACACCGGGTTCTTGGGTTAATTAACATGGGGAACCGGGAGTAGACATCCGTGCCCTAGGCCTCATGTATTTATCGATTTCCACAGATTCATGCTTTCTTAAAGAACAACTTAGTAGACACCAATACTAAATCCTTTAAGAAAGAAAAGAATTAGAGTAGACACCCATGCCTAATTCGTTGCTTAGCGAAATCAATAGCTTAAGGAGTAGACACCCATACCCTTAGGTTGGCAAACATTAAGTATGCATAACATGATCAAAGCATTGGCATATTATTATATTAGCTAGATATAATTAATGGTGGATATCAAAGCCCTACTTTTTATTATCATCACTTTAACAATCAATCTTTGGTTTTTACTTAAGGAATTTATTTTTAAACAAAAATTCAGCAATCCTCGTGGGAATGATCTTGTACTTGCATCATATACTACTATGTTGACCCTGTGCACTTGCAGGTAAAACATACAATTATTTACTTATTAATTTAGGTAGATAATTTGCACAACATTTTCTTTTGTTACTTTTATTAAACCCAGGACTCGGTCATCCAAATTGATTTACTTAACTAGTCTATACCACATTCATATGTTGATCTGGCACATACATATGAGGAATTCATGAAAGTAGGAATTAATCAAGTTAAATATCACAACATGATCATCACAAGGGCGCCAATATTGAATACTAAATAAACATAACTAGGGCTTCAATCTAGCCCTACTATGTAAATTAGTTACACAAAAGTTTGATGTTAAACATCTTCATAAAATAAAAAGAAAGAAAAGAATAATCCCGAAACTTGAACATGAAGAGCTCCAATTCTTCTCCTTGGAAATTGTGTCTATTCTAGAGGTTTAAGGGTCTATTTATAAGCCTTTGGAATACTCTAGAATCCCTAAAAATCATAGGGTTTGAGCCCTAGTTCGCACTAAGTTACAAAACCTTAGAATTTGCACTTTCTATAACAAGGCTGGCGGTTGACTTGGCCATCACGCACGGGGGCGCTCGATTGCAGCCCGTGTGCAATCGCTCGTAGGACTGCGATCGATCCTCTTTGTGCTGGGCAGTCGATCACAGGTGCCTTGCGCTCATGGTCTTCGCCTGTAGTGTGCTTGATCGCAGCTCCCCTGCCATCGATCGCACTACCAGAGCCTCCAATATTCCCAAAATAGCTCTTTTAACTCCGAAACTTCTGAGATTGCTTCTTTTTTCTTCCAATGACCTACAAAATCAAGGAAAACACATAAAAGAACTAAAATGGCATAAATTAACCAAAACTAAAGGATTAACACATGTAAGTTAAGGGCTAAAAATATGAATATTTTAGCACTTAATATAGTGTTTACACCTAATGCCCTAATGCCATCTGGTTTGGGAGTCATTGGCTTAACGGTTAATACATTGATCAATTAGAAAGCTTAAGGGAGCTAAGCAATGCACATCGTGCATTTAAAAAAAAAATAATGCCTTGGTTGTTTATCCAATTGGGAGTCCAGCAAATTTTGAGTATTGAACTATGTATGATGGAGATTAGTTTTTGAAACCTAACGACTATGTATTAAGTTCACTTTACAGTAGTTGAATCTTGTGATATCTCATAATGCCATGTTTAGTAGCTTGATTTTTAATTTTCTGGAATTGTGAAGATGAAGTTTATTTTGTTAAGCTTGGTAATGAATGAGAACCATGATTTTATGATGCTGCATTCTTAGGAATAACATGGTAGTAACAATGTTAGTAGGTATCATTCCTGTTAAATCTTCACGACACTTCACTCGTCCTCTAGGGATGCCTAGAGGTTTAAAATGCTTGTTGTATAGGCTAAATGCAATCGTACAACCCACTAAAGAATGATTTATCTTGTTGTTTTTTAGTTTTATTTTCAGTTTTGTATTGCTAAGAGACTAACACCATGTAAGTTTGGGACTGTGATTAGCGCCGAATGTTGCACATTCACGCCCCTTAACTCGCATATGATAATTTCTTAGTGTTGTTATTTGTTTGATTTTGTGTTGTTTTAGTGTTTTCAGGTGTTTAATAAAGATACAAGAAATACCATTGATTTTGGGCTTAAAACACACTTTGAGAAGACCTAGCACACATCTTCGTATTTTGCCTATAACTTTCCACTCGAGTATCTGATTGACGGAAAACCAGTGGCTATGGAAAGCTAACTCAAAATACAACAAATCATTGTGTTGTTCACAATTACCTACCTAAATTAATAGGCAAATAATTGGATATTTTACCCGCAAGTGCACAAGGTCAACATAGTAGTATAGTGTGCAAATACGGCGTCGTTCCCACGAGGATTGCTGAATCTTGTCTAAAATCAATTCCCAAAGTAAAATAAAACAAGAGAAAGGATTTAAGTTGATAATGATAAAAAGGTAGGGCTTTGATATCCACCACTAATTATATTTAGCTTAATATATCAATCTGCCAATGTTTTGATCATGTTATGTATATCTAATGTTTGTCAACCAAAGGGCATGGGTGTATACTCCTTAAGCTATAGATTTCCCTAAGCAGCGAGTTAGGCATGGGTGTATACCGTAACTCTTTTCTTTCCTAAAGGATTTAGCATGGTGTATACTAAGTTGTTCTTTAGGAATGCATATATTCTGTGAAAATCGACAAACACATGAGGCCTAGGGCATGGGTGTATACTCCCGGTTTCCCATGTTGATTAACCCAAGAAATCGGTGTGGATTACTTTTGTTACTTATGTTAAACCTAGGACTCGATCATCCAAATTGATTTAACTAACTGCTCTATACCACATGCACATGTTGATCAGGCACACACATATGAGGAATTCATGAAAACAGGAATTAACCAATTTAGATATCACAACAAGATCATCACAAAGGCGCCAATATTGAATATTAACTAAACATAACTAGGGCTTCAATCTATCCCTACTAAATAAATTAGTTACACATGAAGTTGATGTTAAACATCTTTATAAAATAAAAGAAAAGAAAGGAAAAGAATAAACCTGAAACTTAAACTTCAAGAGCTCTAATTCTTGTCCTTACAAAGCATACTTATTCTAGAGGCTTAAGGGTCTATTTATAAGCCTTTATGAATACTCTAGAACCCCTTAAAAATTGTAGGGTTTGAGCCCTAGTTCGCACTAAGCTACAAAACCCTAAAAGTGCTCTTTCCATAACAGGGCTGGCGGCTGTCTTGGCCATCACGCACGGGTGCGCTCGATCGCACCCCGTGTCCGATCAATCACAGGTCTGTGATCAATCCTCCTGGAGCCAGCACTCAATTGTGGATGCCTTGTGCATTGTGGTCCTTGCCTGTAGTGCACTCGATCGCAGCTCCCCTGCAATCGATCGCTCTACCAGAGCCTTCCAAAATCCAAAATAGCTCATTTTCAAGTCCAAAACTTATAAATTTTCTTCTTTTTCTTCCAATGACCTACAAAATCAAAGAAAACACATAAAAGAACTAAAATGGCTTAATTAACTAAAACTAAAGGATTAAAACATATAAGTTAAGGGCCAAAAATATGGATATTTTAGCACTTAACACACCCTCAAACTTACATATTGCTAGTCCCTTAGCAATACAAAACTAAAAACAAAAAAAAAATGAAAAACAGAGAACAAAAGGATACATCCATCTTTCGTGGGATGTACGATTGCATTTAGCATATACAACAGGCCTTTTAAACCTCTAAGAATCCCTAGAAGACGAGTGAAGTCTCGTGAGGGTTTTCCAAAGATGTTACCCACAAACATCATGCACAGTTCATGTTATTGCAGAAATTAAAGTATCACTTCAAGGTTATGATTATCATTCATTAGTAAGCTTAACAAGATGAACTCCATTTTCACAATGAATTGGAATCTTAAAGTGCAATTACTTACAAAGGACATGCTAAATCATCACAAGTTTGAAAATTGTGTACAGTGAATTAGCAAAAAATTATGAGGCTTCCAAATCTTTCCAATATGTAATGTCTCCATATCTCAAAATTCATTGAAAGCCCAATTTGAATGAACAACCATGGACTAGCAATATGTAATAATATATATGCCACAGTGTCATCTAATAAGTCATCCAATTTCATCCAAGATACAGAAACACACATATCAAACCTCATGTCGTACCTCACAAATTATGTGCTAATGTGCTTGTGTGCTCATATCAAACATGTAATTTTTCAACTGTCCTAAACAAGTAACCAAACTAACAGATTCACTCATCAGATCTTGTGTTCAAAATTTTAAGCTCACTGATGAATTCAAGCCATAATTCTTTTTAGATCGACTTAAAATTGTAGGACAAACATGAACATGCACAAATTTTTATTTTATTTTGTTTTATTTTATTTTTCTTCAAATAAACAAATGACATGAAATTGGGACAAAATGTGTGAACAACATGTGTGCCCATACTCCCAAACTTAAATGACACATTGTCCCCAATGTATCTAAATAAAGGAAAGAGTGTACCTGGGAGATGGACGACATAGTTTTGGAAAGCATGGCTCATAGCACACCCCCAAACTTGAATCGAAGCACCCTTGTCCCTGTAAAATAAGAAAACACAAAAGCAAGTAAAAAGAAACAAAACTAAAGATAAATAAAAGATGAACTTAAAACACACTTAAACAAAACAAAATAAAAGGATAAACTATGGGGTGCCTCCCATGAATGCTAAGTTTAACGTCTTCAGCCAAATGATGATCCCTGCTCACTGCTGTCTAGAAGTAGATGCTCCAGATGGTGGTGGCAAATGGCTAATTATGGACCGCATCAATTCTTCTAAGGCAGCAAGTTGTTGATCCATCAACTCTTTATCTTCTCGAGCTTCCCTTCTTTGGTCAGCCAACTCTCTCCGAAGGCCCGCCATTTCTTCACTAAGTGAGCGGTACTGTGCAGCCCGAAAAATGATAGGGGCTTCCTCCTCTGCTTCTACCGGCTCAGCTTCTAGTTCATCTTCGGCCATCGGCTCAGCCTCACTCTCCTCCCCACTAGATGCTGGTGCTAGAGGTACCCGGGGCATATGGGAGCAGCTCTTGTTCCATTGGCGAATGCCAAATATGGGAGTAGTAGTAACTGGCTCGTCAGCTGCAGTGCCCTTGATGCCTTTCTTTCGTAGGATGTATGTGATTAAGTATGGGAAAGGCAACCCCCATGAGTGTGTGGACTCAGCTCCTATGCACTCCATTCCAAAATTTATGAATTTGGTTCCAAGTAATGTCGGGAATGGAGTACCAGGCATCTTTGTGGAAGGCGTAGAGGGTCTGGAGAAATTGATCGCGACTTTGAGTCTTGTGTCCCAAGGGAAGGCATTGCAGTGCAATATTGAGTCCACAAACCAAAGCCGTTGAGGTAGCTTGGATCGGCTACTGGCATTATGGTGGGCATCGGCATATTGCCCTTGGCACATGTCCTCAATGATTTTCGCTATGTAGAAGCGGGGTGGTTGCTCGGCAAGCTGTGCTGTTTTTGGAGGGTGCTCATCATTGCATTGGAGTGACGCTGCAATGTCGGCCCGTGTCTCTTCAACTTCTGGGCCTTGCACAGTGGAAGAGAGGGTGGCCAACCTGTTGCAATCATGTGAGAGGTTGGCATAGAATTCGATCACCAACTTTTGGTAGGCGGTGGAGGTGACCGGCTTGAAAAGCTTTTTGAGCCCCCAATGCTTGAATTCAGCGACCGCCCATTGAGTTGCCTCAAGGTTTTGAAAATCCTCTCTTATGGCAAATGTTGTCTCAAACAACAGCTCCCGCTCCTCAAAAGTGGGCAGGGGAGAAATAGCTTGGGTATCGGACCCCCGGAAGGATGAAGCTCTCGTTCTTGGCATTGTGAGCTTGAGTGGGGACTTTTATCGAACACTTGGTGTGCACTAGAGATGGCCAAAATCGCAAAACAAAGCAACACCGCTCAAAACCCCCTGCAAAGACAAGAAATTCCCAACACAGAGGCAATGTGGGTGGATGAACACCCACAATTGCAGAGAATGATGGACAAATTGGAGATTGGGGTTAACGGAGTTAGGGTATTGATGGTTGATGGTGCAGTGATGGTGGTGGCCATAGGTGATACTGGGCACGTGCAGGTGCAAGGGCGGTGCGATGGAGAGTGTTTAAGACCGGTGGCAGTGGGGAGACGTGGTAGTGTGCCGATGCGTTTGGTGCAGGTGGAAGTTGTACGGCTCAATGAGAGTGTGAGGGGGAATAGGAGAAAGTGACTTAAAAATCGGTCACGTGGTGTGCTGTCCGAGTGCGCTCGATCGTACATATGGTGCGCTCGATCACATTCGGCCAAGGGTGCGCGTGTGTGGGTGATGTGCGCTCAAGCGCACCCAAGGTGCGTTCGATCACACTAATAGAATGTTTACTGCACTCGATCGCATACTTGTTGTGATAGATAGTAGTAATAGAAAGTTAAAATTATGTTTTTTTTTTTTTTTTCAATGCATAATGTACAACATGGAAAAAGAAACACAAAGGATGAGTGAGACACATGTAAAGTAAAGAAATTGATATGATGAAAAACAAGAGGGGAAAAATGTACCGCCTTCAGTAGCTTCAATGCTTGAGTAGATGTGCTTGAGCTTCTGGACTGCTCAAACGGTTCTACTAGTAGCTTCAATGCTACTAGTGTGGAGAGCTGCACTTGAGTTCCACAGAATGTGGCTCGAGTGCCCTTGGTGGTGCAGGGACAGGACTTTCTTCACAAGTCAACAATTCCGGTTCCACATAGAACTTCTCCTTGATATGTGTTCTATGATGATGGTCCTTGGGTCTTTTCTTGTGGAGCTTGTTGTTCTCAATTGCTTCATATCTCAAGCTGCCCCATTCATCTAGCTACGGCTTTCTTTTGGTACTTAGGTATGGTGGACTGGCTTGAAAAGGTGCCTTGCTCCACTGATTTCCTCAGTAACATATGCATAGACTGGCCCAGTGTCCTAACTTGTGAACTTATGAGTGAGGGGGTTCCCAATGGATCTTGATGTTGCTCCTGCAAAACTGGCCCACTAACATTTTGGATTATACAAGCAACAAAACACTCCAAATCATCATGAGGTAACTTCATTGCATCAAATATTTTAAATTCTATTATCTCACCATTCACCTTCATACTTACAGTAACCTTTTTCACACCTATTGCACTATCAGCATTTCTCATAAAAGGTCTTTGTAAGATGATAGGCAAGGTTGATGGCATAGAAGACTCTTCCACATCTATCACAATGAAGTCAGCAAGTAAAATAAATGTACCTACCTTTACCAACACATCCCCAAGTATACCTCTTGGTCTTTTGATGCTTCTGTCTGCCAATTGCAAGGTAACAGAGGTTCGTTGAAGCTCCTCCAAACCCAGCTTTTCATATACCATGTAAGGTAGCAAATTGACCCCTGCTCCCAGATCCAGCAATGCATGCTCAAAAAGGTGGTCTCCTATCCTGCAAGGAATGGTAAAACTACCCGGATCTGTTAGCTTGGGTGTAAATTTTCTCAACAAAACTGCACTTACCTCTTCTGTTAGAGCCATTGTCTCATGCTCCTGAAACCTCCTTTTGTTAGTGCAACAATTCTTTAAAAATTTAGCATAAGAAGGAATCTGTTTAATTGCATCTAACAAGGGAAGATTTATTTTTACTTTCCTCAAAGTCTCAAAGATATCCATAAGTTGCTTCTCTTTCTTTGGTTTGACTAACCTTTGAGGGAAGGGTGGTGCATTCACCTTCTCCATTTTGTTTACCTTAGAAGTTGATGCTTCCTATGGAGGTGCTTGAGGTGGCTCTTAAGTTCCAATGACTTTGCCATTCCTGAGCACTGTGACTGCCTTCAGCTGCTGGTGACTCCCTAGGGTAGGTAGTGTTTGGGCTGAAAATTCTCCATGCTTCCTTTCACTCAGCTTCTTTGCCATCTGCCCCATTTGCACTTCTAGTCTTTGAATGACTTGATCAGTCTTTGTATTGAATTGTTTTTGATCAGCTGTAAATTGCTGTTGTGAAGTCACCAGGTTGTGTATCATATTCTCCAATTCGTTCAACTTTGACTCTTGAGTTGGTTGGCTTGCTTGTTGGGGCCCCTTCTGCTGTCTTTGATTGTTACTCCAAGAGAAATTGGGATGGTTACGCCATCCTGGATTATAAGTGTTGGAGTACGGATTGTTCTTGTGCGGGTAGTTTTTTTGTCCCACATAATTTACCTCTTCTTGCTCTGCAAATGGAGATAAAGGACACGTCTCAGTAGTGTGATCTAAATGGGAACAAATAGCACATACCTGGATTGGTGTGTCCTGTTGTAGAGGTGAGATTTTCTGAGTAGTCATGGTCTTGACAATCATGTCCAACTTCTTTTCCACAGCAGCCATTTGATTGGGAGATCCCCCATTGAAGTTCACTTCATAAATGCCCTTGCTCTTGACTCCTCGCCTTCCTCTAGAGCAGAATTGTTGGGAATGCTCACTCAATGTTTCAAAAAGCTCCATTGTCTCCTCACTAATTTTCTCCATAAGTGCTCCTCCACAAGCTGAGTCAACCATCCCTTTATTAGTATCATCTAAACCTTCATAGAAAATTTGTACCTGATCATCTTGAGGGATGTTGTGATGTAGGCACTTTAGAAGCAATGAATTGAAGTGATCTTATGCCTCAAAGAACAGATCTCCATCTCTTTGTTGGAACATTTGAAGTTCCCTTTTAAGTTGTCTTATCGTTTGAGCTGGGAAAAACTTCTTAAGAAACTTGGTGGTTAATTCTTCCCAAGTATGGATAGAATCTGCAAGCAAAGAATTATACCACAGTTTAGCATTATCTTTCAAAGAAAAAGGAAAGAGAACTAACCTGAGTCTCTCTGGAGTTAGGCCTTGGACATGCTGCAACTTGCATAAATCAAAGAATTCTTTAAGATGCAAGTTGGGATCCTCAGTATCTGTGCCCCTGAAGTGAGTCAATGCATTGAGGATTTGAGGAGAAATATAATAGCAGCCTTCCACCTCCAGTTGATATGCTATGCATGAGGGTTGTGAAGGTTTGCTGGAACGAATGCCTGCTTCAACGGTCTCCACGCCGGTGGTGGATTTGCCTTTAGTGGTCTTGGCCCTATTGGATTCTCTTACAAATCTTCTATCTCAATTTCTTCCTCTTCTTCTTTGTCTCTAGGTCTTTGTCGAATTGTCCACTCAATTTCAGGATTGAGTGGAATGACGGCTGAATCTTGAGATCGACGACCTTGCATCAATTGAGTTGCTTCTCTAGTCAACTCAGCTTCAGTGCTGCTGGTCCGGATGCTCCCTAGAACTGCGCTCGATGCAGGTGGGTGAGCTCGATCGCAATGCAGCTGACATTCGATCGCAATCACAGAATGCTAATCCGCAACCTGAAACAGAAAACAAAAAAAATTAAGAATCAATAGAAAATATTTTTGATAAAAACAAAATTGAAAATTAAAAATTAAAATAACACAACTAAAGGAAAATAATTTTTAAAAAAATTTGCCGCAATCCCCGGCAACGGCGCCAAAAACTTGTTGTTCACAATTACCTACCTAAATTAATAGGCAAATAATTGATGTTTTACCCGCAAGTGCACGAGGTCAACACAGTAGTATAGTGTGCAAATACAAGGTCATTCCCACAAGGATTGCTAAATCTTGTCTAAAATCAATTCCTAAAGTAAAATAAAACAAGAGATTGGATTTAAGTTGATAATGATAAAAAGGTAAGGCTTTGATATCCACCACTAATTATATTTAGCTTAATATATCAATATGCCAATGTTTTGATCATGTTATGTATATCTAATGTTTGTCAACCTAAAGGCATGGGTGTATACTCCTTAAGCTATAGATTTCCCTAAGCAACGAGTTAGGCATGGGTGTATACTCTTAACTCTTTTCTTTCCTAAAAGATTTAGTATGGTGTATACTAAGTTGTTCTTTAGGAAAGCATATATTCTGTGGAAATCGACAAACACATGAGGCCTAGGGCATGGGTGTATACTCCCGGTTCCCCATGTTGATTAACCCAAGAACCCGATGTGGATTACTTTTGTTAATTATGTTAAACCCAGGACTCGGTCATCCAAATTGATTTAACTAACTGGTCCATACCATATACACATGTTGATCAGGCACACACATATAAGGAATTCATGAAAACAGGAATTAACCAATTTAGATATCACAACAAGATCATCACAAAGGCGCCAATATTGAATATTAACTAAACATAACTAGGGCTTCAATCTAGACCTACTAAATAAATTAGTTACCCATGAAGTTGATGTTAAACATCTTCATAAAATAAAAGAAAAGAAAGGAAAAGAATAAACCCGAAACTTGAACTTCAAGAGCTCCAATTCTTCTCCTTACAAAGCATACCTATTCTAGAGGCTTAAGGGTGTATTTATAAGCCTTTAGGAATACTCTAGAACCGCTTAAAAATTGTATGGTTTGATCCCTAGTTTGCACTAAGCTACAAAACCCTAAAAGTGCTCTTTCCATAACAGGGCTAGCGGCTGTCTTGGCCATCATGCACGGGTGCGCTCGATTGTAGCCCGTGTGCGATCGATCATAGGTCTACGATCGATCCTCCTGGTGCCTGCGCTCGATCATGGATACCTTGTGCATTGTGGTCCTTGCCTGTAGTGTGCTCGGTCGCAGCTCCCCTGCGATCGATCGCTCTACCAAAGCCTTCCAAAATCCAAAATGCTTCAAGTCTAAAACTTCTGAATTTTCTTCTTTTTCTTCCAATGACCTACAAAATCAAGGAAAACACATAAAAGAACTAAAATGGCTTAATTAACTAAAACTAGTGGATTAAAACATGTAAGTTAAGGGCTAAAAATATGAATATTTTAGCACTTAACACATTGTGAAATACAACTTTCCTAATTCGGACGTTTGCTTTTCCAACATTGTCCTGCAAGTTATGAGCACAAAATCTACCCATGTGAGTAAGTCTGCTCAAGCGCACTACAAGTGGGATCGAGCGCACCTCAGCCCACGTGCGTAGTTGGGCTTGAGCGCACTTGTGCTGAAAAGACTAGAAGATGCTGAAATTGATAAGAAAGCTTTTTTAGGTCTCCCAATCCGACTGGGAGACTGAATTACGGTTTTTATTGGATTCCTTTGTCTTCTAGGGTTTGTTTTACACTCTATAAATAGGCTTCTAAGCCATGAACAGAGGTGTGCTTAGTTTTAGATATAAATTATCTTCTTGGAGGCTTGACAAGTTGAAGAGGAGAAGATTCCAGGATGAGCAACTAACTCTATAATAGGGCGTTGATGGAGCTCTTTCCAAGTAACAATGGTTTAATTGTATTTTAATTTGGGTTTTTATATATGCATGATAGTTGTATAACAGTGAGAATTGATCTTAATGTTTATATTCAATCGTTATGAAATTCTTCTCTTGTCTTAGAAAGTCTTATTGATTAAACTCAATCCTTTATATTTCATGTGATTATATGAATGATTGTTATACAACGGTTTTAATTGACACATGATCAATAGGATTAGATAGACCATGCCTAGGAAAGACGGATTGTACTACACCCTTGTTTAGTGTAATTTAGGTAGATAGTTCATACTAACCGAAGATGGGTTATACTATTCCATTGATTGTATGTACCCTATTAACGAATTAGATAAGTCATACCTAAGGAAGACGGATCGTACCGCATCTTAGTGGTTAGGTGAATGGTCTGTGCCAACCAAAGATGGGTTATACTTATTCCTTAATTATGGTATTTTCTTTACTACTTGAGTGAGACTAGCCATATATCATGCATAGTATGAACTCTCTTATTAATTTATGATTGACCATTGTTATGCGATTAGTAGTAAAATCAACTCCCTATTCTATCTCTCATCACTACTATCTTTATTTTTATGTCTTTACTTGTATGCATTTAGTTTTAGAAAACAAAAACAAAACAATCTCCTTTTACATTGAGTTTAATCTTGAAAAGCTTGGTAACAACACCCCGTAGTCCTTGAGGTTCAACACCCTCTTTATAGCCCAATCCTACAAGGATTCGTTCTATTGCGTGTGGTTAATTTTTGTTATTGATATTTTTGGACATAAAAATACTGCATCAACTATCCTGACCGGATATGATGTAAAAATCTCCTCCTCTAGAGTTTCACCGCTACCTTAGATATAGAGAGTAAAACCCACATAATGTTCTTTACAATTTGTCTGGAACCATAAAAGTTTTTTTTTTTTTTTTTTTGAAAGAAATACATTCCGATTTCATTGATAACAATCACGAGCATAAAGCTCTTACATCGCAGGAGTACAAAGCCCTGAAAATGCAAATTATAGCTAAAGCTATAAGGATACAACATCGACTAAAACCTCCGCTAACCTATGACTAGTTTTCATTTGTAATAACAGATCTGCACAAGACAGATGCAATCTAATGCATAGGTAGCACAAATTCCTCCTCGACCCAAAAGCCAAGATGAAGGTCACGTCCACAACTCGAAGGTCTGGACTAAAAATTACATCCACGACCCAAAGATCTAGACCAAAGTTCAATTCATATCCAAGCAGACAGATCTAGGGGCCAAAGCCTTATTACAAACAGAAGCAAGAAAACCAAAATAAAACGTGGCCGAACCAAAGAGGCAGGGCCATATTACAACCAAATCACAGGAATGAAATGCATAAAGGGAAAAAAACATGAACAAAGACAATACAAGAAAAATAAAACAAACGGGAACAGGCACACGCAGCGTGGATGCCGATTGTGTACTCGCTGGAAACCAACACCGAAAGGGAACGATGGAAGCTCGACGCTGTGGGGACGCGGAAAAAGGCCCAAAACAGTGGACGGAGGGTGGTGAATCCAATCACCAGCTAGCTGAAAAACCATCGCAGCAGGGGACGTTGAAGCTCATTGTTGGAGGGGCACGAGGAAAGACTCAGCAGAGGACGGTGGGCGGCAGAGCGGGTGATAAGCGCCGAATGTGAATTTCTTGGCAGCAAACACAAAACAAACTGGGGGGAGTTTGCAAAGAAACCCCCAACATCAGTACCCACACCGAGTGGCACACAGGCAAGGCTACAAGAACAACACACCAAAACACGATAGAAAAACATAAAGAAAAAGAGTAGAAAACAACTAGAGAGCCCCACTAGGGACAAAAGCAAAACAAAGAGGAAGGGGGGCAGAGAAAGGGTAGGGAGGAAGCAACCCGGGCCAGGGACATCAAGTAAATTATTGGCACCCGGTGCAAGGGCAGGCGAGGGGGAGGAGGGAGGTAGCAAACGGCCATCCCTCCTCCCCTCACCATGGGGGAGGGGGTTTACCCGAGGCTGCGGCGCTAGAAAGAAAGCGAGAAAACCCTAAGTCTAAATTCCTATTAATGAAAAAATACTAGGACGCGGAACCATAAAAAGTTATGCAGCAAACAAGAGCACATCATATCATATCATATCATATATCATATATATATATAATAGCCAAAACCTCTTTAGAAGTGCCTTAAAATTGATACATGTGGCGTTAACCCATTTTTTTTTAAAGGCTAAATCGGTTTTTTAAGATATAATTTTTAAACACTGAACCCATCACTTTTAAAGAATGAACCATTTTTTAAGTAAAAAACCGGTCATTAAATTAGCTTAATTAAAGGCTTTTAATTATATTTCAAGAATTTTTCTTAGATGTGATTTCATTAAGTTCAAAAATTTAATGTATAATATTAAGTATTATTAATGTCCAAATAAAATAAGGAAACAATTATGTGACGTAATTTAATGTAAAACAATTATGGTCTCACAATTTATTTCTCTCCAAAACTATAGAGAGACAATTTAAATTTTTTAAATATAGTGCATTAACTACCCATAATAGGCCATATAGGTATTGAAAGCATTCATTTTAAAAACTTTCTATTCTTATGCATATTCACATCATTAAGGGTTCATAGCACATCATAACCCTTAGATTTTTCACCTAAGCATACTATTATGACAAAGAAGATACAAAAACTCGCTAGAATGTTATGCCCAACACTTCTAATTAATAAGATAGAACAGCCTCCAATTAGTTTTTCTAATTCCATCTCAATATTTCAAAACCCTAGGATAAAAGGAGACAAGACAAAACTCTAACCTGTTTTCTCACCTAGCCGTTCACCACTAGCCGCCCCCCTCTCCTTTCTTATTTCTAACAAAACATGCATAAACCTTAGAACCCATAGCAAGATTCAGTCGGCCCTTCTATGAACCTTAGACCGCCGACTGAATTGAATTTGTGAGAGAAGGTTTATTGCTATGGGGTCTAAAGTTTGCAAAATTTATAGCAAAATTTAAAAGCCCTTTCATGCTTTGAACCGCTAGGTGAGATAAGGATCGAAAGTGTTTCTATTCATTTTCTATACAACAAGCAAATAAATTTTAGTCTTCCCTTTTTAATCCAAAAAATAAATTAAAACAACCTAAATTATTGGTTCTCATATGTGTAGTTTAAAATGAAACGCGTAAAGAAAAAAAAAAATAGTAAGAAATTGATAGCTTATAAGGCTTTAGTGTATGAATGTAAGTTATATACCGAACCATCGTAATCTTGTGTCTCTTTCTCTTCTTTATTATTATTCTGCATTCAATACTCATCGGATAATGAGTTCTTACAATTTCCCTCCAGTACGTACCAATATTGCATATATGGTCCAAAACACACCTGCACGAGATGATTGTTCCTTAACGAGAGGAGATGGTTGTTCTACAGTTTTACGTCATTGGTAGAAGAATTATATCTTTTGCGTCATTCTGGTTTATCAATGACCTCTCCGAACAACTGAAAATTTACAGAAAATTACAAAAAGAATATTAAACTAAGTGTTGCAATGGACTTATTAAAAAAGGAATTAAGTTGCTTATATCCGTTATACAAAAAACTATATATCTGAATAATATCATAACATAATACTTCATTGATAGTTCTTCCTTTTATAGAAGAACAATAACACCTGGATTACAAAGAAAAATAGAAACACAAATACAAGTCTAACTATAAACTCCTTGTCATCGACTAAGTGGAATATGCACTTATAACATAGGTTCCTTATTGGATTTTAAAGACTACCAAGTACTCCTTGAGACACGAACATAACACCACCCATACAAGGATTCACACTAATTAATTAGTAATTTGCATTTAATGTGAGAGACTTCATATATATATAGGATTCATTTGTTTGGGTATGTGATTAAATAGCCCAAAATTTATTTAGATAAGTAAATCTTATAAAAAGTTTCTCACATTATTTATTTAAATTGTTAACAATTTAAATAAATAATTGCCGTGAATGCCAATGCCACCATGCTTCTAGCGGTTATTTCGCCACCAAGGTCCCTTTCGCGCCAAAAAACTTCCTACAAATGGACCAATTAATGCGACCAAATAGACCTTACCATCACTTCGATTTGTTGGCGTCACGGCAAGAACTGAAAAAATATATGTTCCCGCCATTGAAGATAAGGCGGCATAAATCTCCTGATAATATGGGAACTGGTGTACGACACAGAAAAGAGTGACCAGGGCCGAAGAAAACGCTATGGAATTCAAGAAAATGAATACTCTGTAGTAAAAGTAGGTAGTCGTTGAATAAGCTATCACTGCCTTACCGGCGACATGACTGTTCCCTTCGGTCATTTGCCAAACCCCGCCGGGAGGGTTGCATCCTGCTTGGAAGGTTGCGGCAGCAACCAGAGCAGCCACTACTAAGATAACTTCTCGTGCACTGTCTTGTCCAGGCGGATGCCGATCCAGTTCAAGTGTATCCAATCGACGAGGTGGAGCTGATTCAGATCCTGACATATCGTAAGCAGCAAGCAAGTTACAGAAGCTAAGGCGCGATACAAGATTTTACTCACTTCAGGATAACTTATATAGAGAGACACCTACTGGTTAGAAGACCAGTCAGATACGGAATCCAGTGTCCAAGATATTATTATAAGGGAAAAATATAAAAAAACCCTCCAAACTAGGAGTCGTTTTCGATTTAGCCCCCTAATGTTTCAAAAGTGATAAAGTAGCCCCCCAAACTACCAAACTATTGCATTTTGGCCACTCCATTAGTCAAAACCGTCAGTTTGGACAGAAACTGCAAAACAACGTCGTTTTGTTACGGGCAAGTTACTACAATGCCCTTTATGAAAAAAAAAAAAAAAAAAAAAAAAAAAAAAAGAACTTTGGGAAAAATATAAAAAAAGCCCCTCAAACTACCAGCCATTTTCATTTTAGCCCCTAAATGTTCAGAAAGTGATAAAGTAGCCCCCAACTACTAAACAGTTGCAATTTGGCCACTCCGTTAGTTATTACTGTAAAATATGATGAAAAATTCAAAACTACATTGTTTTGACAAGGGTAAGTTACTAAAATGCCCTTTTAGAAAAAAAAATCATATTAAAACAAGCACGCAAAACGACGTTGTTTTGCTTGAAATTAGGGTTTCCTTACACTTACCAAAATGGCGCCATTTTGGTAAGTGTTAGGAATTAAAAGCAAAAACCTTAGACCCCACATAGAAAAAACCCCCAACCCCAGTTTATCTCTCTCTCCCAAACCGCCTGCCACCACGTTGTTCTATCTCCGACAACCTTCTCCCTCAAATGAAAAAAACGCAACACCCCTCTCTCTCTCTCTCTCTCTCTCTCAAAACCGGCTGTCCCTGCCACCACCATCCATCACCGCCAGCCACACCATCCAGTGGCTACGAAGCGCCACCAAAAAATTCTTACCCATTGTAGAAATTAAATCAAAAAACCATGTTCGTAGATAAACAACACTGATCCGATAGCTATACCATGAAATACAATAAAAAGATTGAGTTATGGGTAAGATTTACAGGCTGCCGGAGAACGATGTGGTGGCCGGTGGTTTTGGGGAGAGAGATAAACTGAGGTTGGAGGTTTTTTCGTGGGTCACCTGTGTGGGGTCTAAGGTTTTTTCTTTTAATTCCTAACACTTACCAAAGCGGCGCCGTTTTGATAAGTGTAAGGAAACCCTAATTTCAAGCAAAACGGCACCATTTTGCTTGCCTGTTTTAATATGATTTGTTTTTCCCAAAAATGGCATTTTGATAACTTACCCTTGCCAAAAACGACGTAGTTTTAAATTTTTCATCATATTTGACGGCAATGACTAATGGAGTGGCCAAATTGCAACTGTTTGGTAGTTTGAGGGCTACTTTATCACTTTCTGAACATTAGGGGGCTAAAATGAAAACGGCTAGTAGTTTGGGGGGTTTTTTTTATATTTTTCCCAAATTTTTTTTTTTTCATAAAAGGGCATTGTAGTAACTTACCCGTAACAAAACAACGTTGTTTTGCAGTTTCCGTCTAAATTGACGGTTTTGACTAACGGAGTGGCCAAAATGCAATAGTTTGGTAGTTTGGGGGGGCTACTTTCTCACTTTTGGAACATTAGGGGTCTAAATCAAAAACGGCTGGTAGTTTGGGGAGCTTTTTTATATTTTTCCCTTATTATAATAGCTTCTCATCTTTAAATTCCAGCCAAAATGATTATCTTCCTTTCAAAGGAAATGGAGAGGAACCGGCCCTTCTGACCCACCTCTGTAGAATAAATCTCGGATCTATGCATCGTACTTACGAAAATTTTTCTATACAGATCAGGATAAATTACTGGCTTTTCACCAAGGGTGTGGCCCTAAGGAGGAGGTAGCACATGTGAATTTCGAACCAGGGACCAGTGAGGAGCATCTCAGTGTCCTAGCTAGGCAGGTTGATCTCAATCCACTGAGGAGCATATTGTTCTTTCTACGAACGTCGAGTTTTTCCTTTTTTAATGTTGCAGTATGAATAATGCTATGAACTATTTTTTTTATTCTCTTAAAATTGATGTAGCTTTAAAATCATCATTGAACTTTGGATGGATGACTTTTTTTTTTTTTTTTTTCACATTTCCACACAAGAGGGGGAGGGGGTATTCGAACTAGTGACCACCGCTTCATGAAACGTGGTATCTAGCCGATTGAGCTACCTCTTAGGGACAGAATGGATGACTATTGAATTTTGTTTTTAAAACCCAAATCAACCATGAAAGGATAAAAAGAAGATAAAATTATGATCCCTAAAATTACTCGTTGAAGTATATATATGATGCAGATAAAGAAACTAAACAATCTGAAGAGAAAAAAAAAAAAAAAAAAACAAACAAACAAACAAAGGCTAAGGAATATACAGCAAAGATGAGGACAACAAGGACAACCGTTATTGAAAACATAGCAAAGCAAGATTGAGAAGATTCAACTAAATGAGGGAAAGTATATTTGGAGCATTCTCATAGGGGCTAGTCCTTTGTAAGAAATTTCTTACAAGCTAGTTTATATAGAATTTTTGTTGGTAGTACAATTGAGCAAAAAATAAGATTTATTGGGCTATTCATTTTAACTAAGAAAATGGTTTAATTAGCATATTAAGCACTAAGAGGGCACAAGATCAACCCAACATAAATAGTCTAGGAATACTTACTTGAACATAAATCTCTAAATAAATCAAGTCACAAACTCTTAAAAACAAGTTACCCACTGGTATCTAGGCATCTCAGAAAGGAACAATGCATAAATATTCAACAAAGCATAAGTAATCTTACAATAAACACGTATAAACTTGAGGCAGAGAGCAACATATATCCGAAATATATGAATTAAGTAGAGTATCGGGTCAAAAACAAATGGGTACACTGTAAACTTGTAAGAGTAAAATGCACGCAAATACATATTTTTAACACTTACAGCCCCCTGATTCCTGTGTTCCCTTGTTCTCAATGAAATTAATTTGTCAAATATGAATTATATAAAGCTAATCTTTTTTTGTTTTGAACAAATTATCTCTTCATTGATATAACAATCAAATGGGGCAAAATGTTCTGTACAATGCCAAAGATATAATTTGGAATCATCACAACTAAAATATTATCTATGACATATAAAATAGCCTCTCGGGCTATTATAAGACAATATGTATGAATAGTTACCGTCTCAATCAGTTTTAGATCTACAGCAAATTCTGGCGAATCACATCTCTATCCGCTACCAGGTCCTTGATCCCCCGACTTTTTTTTATCTCCGCTACTAGTGCTCTATCAATCGCAATCCCCTTCGCTGCCTTTAACATAGTGACAATTCTTTTTTATGGTTCACCATGCTTCAACAGTTAATTAAAACCATCTCATGTATCCATTCATTGCACAAATCACAAAAGGAATCCAATATCAATTAAATCATCAAATGTATCCATAAATCACAAAAGATATCAAATCTTAATTGAAACACCAAATGTATCCGTAGAACAAATCAGAAGGGATATCCAATTATTTAGGCAAATAAAATCATGCAATCAATTATGTGAAATTATCTTAAATCATCAAGTGTATCTTTGAATCACAAAAGATATCCAAGAATTATTCCACACATTGAAAAGAAATAAAACAATTGAAATATTAAACCCTCTGTTTGCAGTTGGATCGGTATCACTTGTGGTTTATGTCATGATCGAGTCACGGCCTTGAACCTTTCTTACATGGGTCTCATAGGCACCATTCCCCCACACATGGGGAACCTCTCATTTTTGGTTAGCCTAAGCGTCAAAAACAACAGTTTTCATGGCTCTATGCCCAACGAGTTGGCTCGTCGTTATCGGTTGCGACACTTATCTGTTAAATTCAATGATTTCAACGGAGAAATCCCATCATGGATGGGGCTATTATCCAAACTTCAATATTTGTCTCTAACCGGTAACAGTTTCACAGGTAGTATTCCACCATCTCTATCGAACATATCTTCATTGGAAATAATAAGTATTGAATATAACAATTTTTCAGGCTCCGTTCCTTCTTTCATCTTCAACATATCCACTTTGTATTTTTTATTTTTGAGGGGTGGGCTTCATTCAAAAGAGAAAAGGATAATAAAAATGTAATTTAACATAAATGACTAACATAATTGTTTACTTTGGACGAAACGTTTTTCAAAATATCATGACTAATTAACTGGAAAATCTTCTACTTTGTTAAATTTCTGCAAGACTTACCAAAAGTTAATCAAAAGAGAAGAGTTTAAATATCTCTTTAAGAAAAGTGAATTTTTCTAAAACATAGCTTGATTTGATGGTAATTTAAAACAATATTGTCATGGGTTCAATAGCATCATTGGTAAACATTGTAGCTTTGAAATGATCTTCCTTTGTAAATTTCTTTGTTTTCATGAATGCAATTAGTGTTTCTATACTTGTTGTAGTCATGAGAGGCTAGAATCTTCATCTAAGTTTAATGATGAAGCCTCACCATTGATTTTTTTTGCATATTTTTATGTTTTGTTCGTACAATTCCGACTTTTAATGTAATGTACGTTCATTTCAATTCAATTATATGAGAAAGTTGAGATTGATTGTAGTTTATAAATTGTGAAAATGTTGGATATTTGATGTGTTTCATCCAACGGATACATCAATCTTTTGATTGAAATTGGATATCCTTTATTTTTCGTTATTCAAACGGATACATTGGATATTTTGGTCTCAATTGGATATTCGTTGTGGTTTGCAATAAGGATGGATTCATCGAATGTTTCAATAGGTTAATTTTATAAAAACAATAGAACATGCATAGGGTTTAATTGCTTGTCGGATGTATGAACAAAACATGAGAATGTGTGCTTTAATTTGGTGAGGTGAATTCTGAAACCTTAGTCTTTTACCATTTGATTACATTTCAGTTTTTAGTTTAGTTTATAGTTTTTGCACAATACAAACAATTTGGAACTAGGTTAAGATAGAATTGATTTAGATAGAAATTGATTTTCACAACACAATTCCCTGTGGATCCGACCTCGCACTTGTACACACTATATTGTAAACGACTCGTGCGCTTGCGAATAATTTAAACTCACAACAATCAGAAGTGTTACAAGGAACGCTATTTTGGTCCGCTGTCCAACATCTCATGTTTTCATGCTCTAGAGTTGTTTTAGTCAGACCTAGGACTTATAGAAGGTTTTTCATAGATTTGGAGGACCAGAAGTTGTTGAAGGAGTACTCGGAGGATTTAATCGACCTAGAAAAATAAAAAAAAATGAAAAAATTAAGAAAAAAGAGGGTCACAAAGTGACCCAATCGTGGGTCACCTTTTGATTTTCAAATTTTTTTTTATTATTTTTATTTTTATTTTTTTTATAATAACCTTTTTTAAAAAAATTTTTTATTTGAAATTAAGAGTAAATTTAGAATTTTATAAAAAAGTCAAGGATATCATGGTTATTTTGTCACTTTTAACGTTTAAAAACTGACAGAGAGGGATACATTGCATTGGATGGTCAGGGGATGAAATTGATAGCTTTTGAAATTTGAGGGTTTCTCAAAACGCGTGGTAGTTCAAAAGTCTACCCGCCTCCACTTGTAGATTGATCAGGACACGTGTCAATGGTCCTCATGGTGCTTTTTAGCGAAACATGGCTGGCCAGCGGTGGAGCGTGATACGCGTGAGGGTGTGTTGGGGGTTTTTGTTATTGTATTTTCGTTGTTTTTAAATAAGAATGTATTCCCCCTAGATCTACTTTTAGCAGTGATTTATGGGATGAAGTTTTATTTGTTATCTTAGGTTTTGTCTTCATGAACCCTTAAGAATAACAGAATTAGTTTTCGGTTGGTCTTTTGTTTTCTTATGGTTCATTTTCTAAAAGCAAACTAAATACCGATGACGAAGCAGGTATCAATGGGAACACTTGCAATAACTAGGCTTGCCTTGTAAAAATGTACCATGAGAATTGCCATAAAAATGGGGAAGAGGAAACAAGCTCTCTCCATGAGTAGTATATGTTGGTTGAAGTAGTAGGGCTTAGTGCAGAGTTCAAGTGAGATTCATGATATATATATATATATATATATATATATATATATATATATATATATATATATAAAAAAAGGAGATTGAAACATCAAAGAATTGAAAACGAAAAAAAAAAAAAAAAAAAAAGTCTTTGGGAAAAAGAGGGTGGGAGTGGTTTGGGCGCACTACAAAAATGGGGCTAGTTTTTTACTAGGGGTTTTTGACGTGTCAATGGTATTGACACGTCAAAAACCTCTTTTGACGCGTCATTTTTGACGTTTATCGACCGTTAAAAGGGTAGGTGTCAAAAAATTGGGGTTTTTGACGTGTCTACAGTGACACGTCAAAAACTTTTGACGTGTCGGGAGTAACACGTCAAAAAAAATATTTTTGACGTGGTAGTGTTGCCACGTCAAAAACATTTTTGACGTGTCAATTTTGCCACGTCAAAAACATTTTTGACGTGTCAATTTTGCCACGTCAAAAATTTTGGCCATTAAAAAATTATTTTAATTACAATTTTTTTTAATTAAAAAATTTATTAATTTAAATTATTTTTCAATTAAAATTATATGGTCACTCTCTCTCCCCACTCTCTCCCTCTCTTCTTTTCTCCATTTTCTTACTCTCTCTCTTCTTTCTTCTTTTCTCCATTTTCCATTTCGTTCTCCCCAGCTCTCTCCTCTCTTCTTTTCTCCATTTTCTTACTCTCTCTCTTCTTTCTTCTTTTCTCCATTTTCCATTTTCAGTTCTGCCTCCCCCAGCTCTCTCCTCTCTTCTTTTCTCCATTTTCCATTTTCGTTCTGCCCCAGCTCTCTCCTCTCTTCTTTTCTCCATTTTCCATTTTCGTTCTTTGACTCTCTCCTCTCTTCTTTTCTCCATTTTCCATTTTCAGTTCGCCTTTGACTCTCTCCTCTCTTCTTTTCTCCATTTTCTTACTCTCTCTTCATTTTCAAAACTCAAAACCAAAAATCTTCAAAAATCAAAACCAAATCAAAAATTAACTGAAAAATCAAAACCCAAACCCAAAAATCTTCTTATCTTCTATTCTTCTTCTTCTCTTTTCCTTTTTTTTTTTTTTTTTTTTTTGCAGATCTACTTCTCTTCTCCTTTTATTTTTCTTCTTTTTCTTCTTCCCTCTAGAGGGAGCTGGCCGGCTGCAGAGAGATTGAGAGAGGAGAGAGAGAGAGAGAGAGAGAGAGAGAGTTGAGTCTGGAAATGAGAGAAAAATGACCAAAGATATAAAAGAAATATAAAGGAAAAAAAAAAGGGAAAGAAGATAGGAAAAAGAGGGAAAAAAGTTAAAAATCCCGCTTTTTTTTAGTGACGTGTTAACATTTAGCACGTCAAAAATTTTTGACGTGCTAAAAGTTACACGTCAAAAATAAACCAGATTAAAAAAAAAAAAAAAATTGAAACAGTAATAATTTTTGGCGTCTTTGGGTTTTGCACGTCAAAAATTTCGACGTACAAAACCCAAGACGTCAAAAACTCTATCTCTATATATATATATATATATATATAATATCGTTTATATGTGTGATATATATAATTAAAAGAATTTAAAATAATAACTTTTATTAGCCTTTTGACGTGCCATGCATGGCACGTCAAAAGACTAATAAAAATATATTTTATTTATATATGTATATTTCTGATTTAATATATATATATATATATATATATATATATATAAATAATTTCATATATAATTATAATAAAACAAAAATAATATGATAAATTATTATATTTTTAATTATATAATATAATGAATTTATAATATATTATAAAAATATTATAAATATATAATATTTTTGACGTGCCATGTGTGGCACGTCAAAAACTTATAATATATATATATATATATATATAATCTTATTTAAATTATTATAAATTTTATTTATTTAAATTTTATTAAAATTATATTTACTCTATCATATATTTACTCTATCCAATTAAAATTAATTAGAGAATAAATAAATTAATATTCTAGATGTATAGATAATTAGATGTATCAACTAACCGACCATATATGTTGTGTTTGTCGAGTTCATATGAGGTTTGCGGGTCTTATAAAATAAATGTATCAAGTATGTTTTATATATTTTTACAAAATTAATATGACTAGCTATCATATTAATATTACTAGACTGATCAATTTATGCATGCATGATATATATATATATATATATATACCAAGTAATTTATACTAATATGATAAACTATAATTTTCCTATCCAATCAAAATTAATTTTTTATGTCAATTAACATTAATTGTTTTTTAATACATATTTTTTTATATCAAAATTAAAATTAGTTTTGACATATATATATATATATATATATATATATATATAATTAAAATTAATATTTTTGACTTTTGACGTGCCATGCATGTACGTCAAAAGTTTTTGACGTGCCATGTGTGTACGTCAAAAACTTATAATAAATATATATATTATCTTATGCATGCATATATATATATATATATATATATATATATATATCACAATAAGAATTATAATTTATACTAATGATAATAAACTATAATTTATACTAATGACAGTAAAAATTAATTTTTATGCCAATTAACATTAATTGTTTTTAATGCATATTTGTTTATATCAAAATTAATGTTACATTTTTTTATTAAAAAGTTTTTGACGTGTGGAATTGACACGTCAAAACTTTGACGTACTAAAAGTTACACGTCAAAAATAAACCAGATTTAAAAATAAAAAAAAAAAAAAAAAAATTGAAACAGTAATAATTTTTGACGTCTTTGGGTTTTGTACGTCGAAATTTCTGCGACGTAAAACCCATCACGTCAAAAACTCTATCTCTATATATATATATATATATATATAATATCGTTTAATTGTGTGATATATATAATTAAAAGAATTTAAAATAATAACTTTTATTAGCCTTTTGACGTGCCATTCAAAAGACTAATAAAAATATATTTTATTTATATACGTATATTTCTGATTTAATAGATATATATATATATATCACAATAAGAATTATAATTTATACTAATGATAATAAACTATAATTTATACTAATGACAGTAAAAATTAATTTTTTATGCCAATTAACATTAATTGTTTTTTAATGCATATTTGTTTATATCAAAATTAATGTTACATTTTTTTTTTATTAAAAAAAGTTTTTGACGTGTCAATGTGACACGTCAAAAGTTTTTGACGTGTCAAATTGACACGTCAAAAACTTTTGACGTGTTAGTTTAACACGTCAAAAGTTTTTGACGTGTTAATTTGACACGTCAAAAGGTTTTGACGTGTCAAATTGACACGTCAAAAACTTTTGACGTGTCAAATTAACACGTCAAAACTTTTGGCGTGTTAAAATAAGACACGTCAACAATTTTTTTTGGCGTGTACGCTTGACACGTCAAAAGTTTTTGACGTGGCAAACATAAGTTCTTGTTTGCCACGTCAAAAAACTTCTATTTTTTTGTAGTGGCGTTGATGTCATTGACTTTTATATATATATATATATATATATATATATATATAATTGAAAAGTAGTGATTTGTGATCATACTTTTGCTTGGTTTTGTGGTTCTATTTGCTTACCCGACTTCCCATTATTTGGCTTTTTTTTCCCTAATCGCATGGAAACAACTATTTAAAAGGAGAAGTAATTAAAAAAACATTCGTGCACCGAAAAAGAAAAGGAAAAAAAAAGTCTAAAAAGAAACGAAAAGAAGAAAGTTGAAAGATCTACAAATAACTACCTTTTATTCTACATATTATCATAAATGGATTTATTTTTTTATTTTAATGAAAAAATAAAGAAATAAATAATTTTGATGAACTACCTTTTATAATTCCTTTTTCCTTGTAATTTCTTTTTCACGTTTATGAATGATTACATTGAACAACAACATCCACCCAATAAACGTTTTAATTATCATCAAATGAAAATGCATTTTTAGAAATATTTGTTTTTATTCTCAAAGTGATATTGAAATTTAATTGTTCTAGAAAATGTAATAGAAAAACATGGAATCCAAATACTCTTAAGTTGCATTATAATGTCGCTTTTCTTAAGAAATTATTTGTCTCTTCCAAAAATAATAGGCAAAGGGTTATTACATGTAAAAAAAGGTTTTGCCAATATTTAGGAAAAAGCGAGGAAAAGGGAAGGGGAAGGTGAAATGGTTTACCAAACTAGCCATAAAACTCTTTTCACTCTTATATCACACCAATTAATTTCTATTACTGTTTCAAAAACTAATAAACTGAAAAAAAAAAAAAAAAAAAAAAGAAGGTTTTTCCAATCTTTCATGGAAAATAAGAAAGACGTGCACAATGGTGTAGAAATTAGAACAGCCATGATGAAGACATTCAACTTCAATGTCAATTGTGATGTGAGAATCCTATCACACCAATTTTTAAAAAATATCGGTATACACATTCAAAAAAAATATTCCATGTCTTCATCAAGCTATACACATTTCTGGGCTTAACTAAGAAATCCGTGCACCAAGGGTCTAAATTATTGACTGGATCAACAAGCTAGTGATGATTTTTACAGGATTTGAATACCTTTGTATTGCATGCCAAAAATCTCAACATCAACCAACTTGGTTTTATCGAAATTGCCAGTCATCAATTGCTCAAGTTGTTGCTACAAATTGATTAACGTCTTCTATGCCAAAAATCTCAACATCAACCAACTTGGTTTTATCGAAATTGCCAGTCATCAGTTGCTCAAGTTGTTGCTACAAATTGATTAACGTCTTCTATGCCAAAAATCTAAACATCAACCAACTTGGTTTTATCGAAATTGCCAGTCATCAATTGCTCAAGTTGTTGCTACAAATTGATTAACGTCTTCTATGTTATGCCAAATGAAGTAGATATTTTGATTTGATTCTTTACCATTTTTTGTGAACAATAATAATAATAATAGAGAGAATATATTGCAATGAATATATTTCAAGTATTTCAAATGACCAAATAGTTGCAAGCTCACTTTATGAACGGTTCAAATGACTAAATTTAAGACTAGCTAGATCAACTAGTGATGATTTTTACAAGATTCACACCACGTAGTTCAATCATGTCTTGGGTCCTTCGATGATGCCAATTTGAAGACCTTTTTGTGGATCAGGATCCCCTCGAATTAGAAGGGATCTCAAATTATCTCCAATCAGCAATTTGGACCGTTCATTTTTATCCAATGGTCTAGATTGGTCCACTAAAATAAAATAATAAACTATTATTTAGATTAAAATAATAAATAAAAATAAAAATAAATAAAAAAAAAAAAAAGAAATGGGTGAGAAATGGGGTGGTTAGCCACCCAAGGTGGTGGCCGAGCACCCCTGTTGAGAGCCTGGGATAGTCGAAGCCAACCCTTGGGCATGGGGGTGGTCCGGCCACAAAGGGTTGCTAAAAAAAAAAAAAATTGATTTGGCCCTAGGGGGTGGCCGAGCCACCCCCAAGGGCCGCTTGGGGGTGGCTGAACCCACCCCAATGGCCCTTGGGATGGTTCGGCCGGACAAATCATTTTTTGTTTTTTATTTCTTGGGGGTGGCCGGACCACCCCCAAGGGCCGGTTGGGGGTGGCTGAACCCACCCCTATGGCCCTTGGGGTGGTTCGGCTACCCCCAAGGGACAAATCATTTTCTTTTTTTTTTTAGCCCTTAGGGGTGGCCAAAGCACCCCCAAGGGCCAGACCACCGGTCCGGGGTGGCCGAAACCACCCAAGGCCAGCCACCCCATTTCTTTTTAAATTTTTATTATTATTATGATTTTGTTTTATTTTTTAAAATAAAATAATAATTTATTATTATTTTGTTAGTGGAATGTTCTGGACCGTTGATTTTCCAATGACAATTTGGGATTTGAGGGGATCCCAATCCCTTTTTATAGCATGCCAAAACTCCCAACATCAACCAAGTTGTTTTTATCGAAATTGTCAGTCATCAATTTTTTAATTTTTTAATTTTTTTTTTTTTTTTTCTAACGAATCGAATACCAAAAGATGAATGAGCTTCCCAACATTAACCCTGTGAGTTATCAATTAATTGCTCAAGCTATTGCTACGAATTGGTCTTGTATGTTGCGCTAAATGAATTAGATATTTTGATTTGATTCTTTACCATCTTGT
The DNA here is from genome assembly GCA_016403345.1 of Corylus heterophylla. Taxonomy (NCBI): domain Eukaryota; kingdom Viridiplantae; phylum Streptophyta; class Magnoliopsida; order Fagales; family Betulaceae; genus Corylus; species Corylus heterophylla. The sequence continues at coordinate 17,552,590 of CM028144.1, read as the reverse complement.
GAAATAATGGAGAGCACACTGTAGCCTATTGGGCTCTTTCTTAGGGGTGGATATAAATGTCTATAACGGAACCATACCATTCCTGAATCTTTGTATCTATTTTTCTCTTTATTCTGCTTTTCTATTCCAATCTCAGTCTAATCCAATTTAACATAATTCACTCTATTTCTACTGGTTCAATCATGCATGCGTCTCATACAGAAGAAAATCCAAAGACGCATTGAATTTGACTATCGCGTAATTTATTGTTCATCTTCCTCTTTTTTTTTTTTTTTTTTTTTCTTTTTTCTTTTTAAAAAAAATTATAGAAAATTATTTCCGTAACATACTGCAATCTACGTTTTCGATAATATGAAGTGAATTCAAAATAAATAAATAAATAAATGTTAATTAGTCTAAGTAATCTTACTGTGGAAGAAGTTATGGCATTTACCCATATCAAATGCTGGAAAAAATTTCTTTTGGCGAGCATGTCACAACGTGCTTCCAACAAAAGACAACCTGCTTAGAAGAAAAGTGGTAAAGGAGCCGTTTTGCCCGATATGCGAAAGGGAACCAGAGACGGTCATGCATGCAATATGGAGTTGCCCAGCGGCTACGGATGTGTGGGGCTGCAGCAAGAAAGTTTTCCAAAAATGTGCAATTGAAGGTAACGATTTTATGCTCGTGGCTGAGTTTATATTGGGCAGATGTGGGAATGAAGATGCTGCGCTTTTTATTCACCTTGCTCGTCAGATATCGATGCGGAGAAACAAATGGGTTCATGAAGGTAACTTCATCAACCCAAATGTTCTAATGAAGGAGGCGCATGCATACGCTCATGAATTTCAAAACGCAAATGAGCCAGCAATTTCTGCTACGGACGAGAACGTCAACAACAATGAGAACGTTAAATGGTCAGCACCTACACAAGGTTGGCTTAAGATCAACTGGGATGCAGCTATTGACAAAGCTGGTGGAAGACTAGGGATAGGAGCTGTTGTCAGGTAAGAAAAAGGAAATGTAATTGCTGCAATGTGCAAGACACAAAGTGGGAGTGTTGAACCAACAATGGGAGAAGCCCTTGCTTCTTTTCATGCAGCGATTTTATGCAGAGACCTGGGAATACAGCAAATAGTCTTAGAGGGTGATGCCAAATTAGTAGTTGATGCAATTAATTCATGAAAGAATAATTGGAGCTTTTTCGGTCATATTGTGGAGGATACACGGAGTGTATTGCACAATTTCTCCAGGTGGAGATGTGGGTTTATACACCGTGAAGCTAATGAAGTGGCACATCGCCACGCAAGGGAGGCTATTACAAATGGCAGTGATAGGATTTGGAGAGATCAAATTTCAAATTGTATTAGTGACATTATTTTGATGGAGCAAGTTGCTCTATCTTTTGATTGTTGATGGAGACTTATGCTCCACATTAGTTATTTTATCAATGATAATCATCATACTTATTTTCAAAAAAAAAAAAAAGTAATCTTACATGAAGAGGGGCCCGTTGACTAACCATTTATTGTGTTTGTGCAGTGAGCATTCACAGTTAAACCACAAATTAACTTTTTAATTGATTTTGCTAGCTAATCACTAAATAGCTCCCAATATTGACTCTCTAATTTTTATCCTATTCAAATATGGAGAGATAATGTAGAGTGAGAAAGATGAGATAAAATAAAAAATAATAAGAAATTATTTTAACAAAGTAGAGAAACATTAGAGGGTGGAATATATGGTGTGTTTGGAAAAATGGATGCTAAAATAGAAAAAGATAAATCTTGACTAGTCCAATGTAAATGTTTATGTTGTTCTTATGATAATATATATGTAGAAATCCAATGATGCGTATGATCTTTTTGATGATTAATATGTAAAAATCTTTTCCAAATATAGTTTCATGGACTTTACCAAGATTTCTTTTGATAATGCTTTATCATTCTCTCTTTTATTTATTGTTTTCAAAATAAAATCATTAACAAACAATTTAGGGTAAAGTTTACTTAACCCCCTCAAACTACCACCCCAATGACAATCTATCCCCCAAACTATCAATTGTTGCAATTTACCCCTTAAACTACCAAAACAATGATAACGTATCCCCAATTTTTTTAAAATGACGAAATTACCCTTACTAAAATAAAAACAAAATACTAAAATTTTTTTTTCAATTTTTTAAGGGTATTTTTGTCTTATTGAAAATTCTATAGGGGTAATTCCATGTGTTCATTTGCGACGACCCGCTTGATAAAAGCATGATTAAAAATTTTTCCTTTAAAAACCAATAACCCACAACAAAGCGGATTGTCACAGTGGCATGGCGATACCGCAGTATGCCACGAACCCATGCATTAACCTGATTGACAATATCATAAGTCTCACAAAGCTATAAGCATCGTCCATGATTAATCAGAGTTCATATCTTCGCAGCGGAATATAAATAACATAGATATAACTTAACACATTAAGCTGACAATACATCTATGTGAATAATGCTTACATACAAAAGAATGGCTATACAAAAGTGTCACATGTGACACGAGCCATAGACAAAGTACCAATATCTAAGCATATACATAAATGCTCTAATAAAGAGGACTAATAACAAGTCCAACAAAATCAACCCCCGGCACATCTAGGCCTCAAACATCGTGGCCCAGGTACATGGCAACAGGATCCTCATCTACCGTCTTTGTACCTGCATCCACAACATCGTCTGCACCACGGGAATCACCACCACCCATGATGCAGGCGGATTTCATAAGCCCGCCGTCTCCATGAAATAGAGACGCTCAGTAGTGTAGAACTCACTGGGCTATCTAAAAGAGTCATCATTTGAAAACATACTTACAATTTAATTAGCTTAACAATAAAACATATTGAAAGTCATCATGCATCACCTATCCATAACGATATACATATACACAGTTCCATCTTCCGTCTCATTTGCATACCGATACGTCTAGCATAAAAACCATCATATGTAACAATGCAAGCATCATATATCATCATCATCATCATAACATTCATATGCCATGCAAGCTCATGCTCATCATTGTCATTCTTGTTTCTCTGTGTACCATTTGTCCCTGTCCTTACTCTGCTTGTCTCTACTTTTGCCATCTACAAAGCAAGGCCAATCCTTGTTTTGCTTCCCCCTACTTGTGCCATCTACAAAACAAGGACCGTTCTTACTTTGCTTATCGCTACTTGTGCCATCTACAAAGTAAGACCAGTTACCTTTCCTTAACATCATTTGTCCCTAACCTTACTTTGCTTGCCGCTACTTTGGCCATCTACAAAGTAAGGTCGGGTTACCGTGCCTTTATCATCATTTTCATACAATCATATGCTATGCATGCTTATGCTCATGTTCATCATCTTGTGCCATTTCCATTGTGAGGCCAGCCGTACGATAGGAGACTTGTCATCACTACCGGGAGCCGTCACCCCGTTTCTCTTATACATATGAGGCCAGCCTTGCGATAGGAGACTTGTCATCACTACTGGGAGCCGTCACCCTGTTTCTCTTTAACATATGAGGCCAGCCCTACGATAGGAGACTTGTCATCACTACCGGGAGCCGTTACCCCGTTTCCCGTTATGCATGGGCCAACTCAACGGTAGGTGTTAAGTGCCAAAATATCTATATTTTAGCCCTTAAACTTATGTGTGTTAATTCCTTAATATTGTTAATTTGTGTTATTTTAGTTCCTTTTTGTATTTTCTATGCTTTTGACGGCCTTTGGAAGAAAATGAAGTAAATTTGGAAGATTTAGGCTCAAAGAGAGAAATTTGGAAAAGTTGGTGCAGGCCAGTGCAATCGATCGCAGGATCCCAGCGATCAAGCGCACTACCAGAGGAGACAAAGCGTGAAGCAGCTAGGAGCGATCGAGCGCCGCACAGAAGAGTATCGATCGCACCAGCGCGAAAATGCCACATCAGCTGCGGCCAAGACCTCCATGCCTTCCATATTAGGGTTTTTCAACTCCCACTTGTAATAGGAGTAAAACCCTACGAATTTTCTAGGTTTACTAGTGTAACAAGGACTTCTAAAGCCTATAAATAGACTTCTTAGCCTTTAGGATTAGGTGTGGAGAAAAGAGGCACAAGCTCTGGAAAGGAACTGAAGGCTGAATTAAGAGGAGTTTGGGTTTTTCTTCTCTTCCACCTTTTATTTTCATTATATAGTTTATATTTTTATTAGGACTAGATTCAAGCCCTAGTTATATTTAATTAATATTTCAATATTGGCGCCTTTGTGATGATCTTGTTGTGCTATTTAACTTGAGTAATACCTGCTTTCATGAATTCCTCATATGTGTGTGTCTGATCAACATATGCATGTGGTATGAACTAGTTAGTTAAATCAATTTGGATGACCGAGTCCTGAGTTTAACATAAGTAACAAAAAAAATCCACACCGCGATTCTTGGGTTAATCAACATGGGGAACCAGGAGTAGACACCCATGCTAAATCCTTTAAGAAAGAAAAGAATTAGAGTAGACACCCATGCCTAATTCGTTGCTTAGGAAAATCAATAGCTTAAGGAGTAGACACCCATGCCCTTAGGTCGACAAACATTAGATATGCATAACATGATCAAAGCATTGGCATATTGTTATATTAGCTTAATATAATTAGTGGTGGATATCAAAACCATAATCACTTTTAGTTTTAGTTATTCTTTTATTTTATTTCTTTATTTCAACTCAATCGTCACAATTGAGTTTTATCTATTAATTAAATAGGAATTTACTTCTAAGCATCATTTACCAATCCTCGTGGGAATGATCTCGTATTTGCCTGCTATACTATCGTTTGATCTTGTGCACTTGCGAGTAAAACGTACCAAGTATTTGCCTATTAATTTAGGTGAGTATTTGGCACAACAGTAGGAGACTTGTCATCACTACCGGAGTTGAACCTTGTTTCTGTTATGCATGGGCCAGCTCTACGGTAGAAGACTTGTCATCGCTACCGGAGTTGAACCCCGTTTTCATATCAATGCTTATGCCATGTTAACAAACCTTGAACTCGTATACTATTAGAATTCATATCATGAAACTCATAGAATCATGTCATAAACCATGTGAACCATCCAATGCTCATAACAACATAATCATCACATTATCTTGCAAACTCATAAAGCTCATAGAAACATTTTATCAAACATTCATCCAACACATCCCATGAAACATCATTAATAGTCATAGTATCTCAAAACATCATACATTAATCGTTCAACCAAAACATCTTTTATACTTTAAAAATAGTATCTTTTTTGCCCAGTAAGTAAAATACTTATCTTGTTCGCTTGACTACCCTTCGGTGGATTCTTGACTCAACCGCAATGCACCTAAGCATTTACATAATACACATAATTAAGCTCTATTCTTAGCTTAACAACTCTCACTATTTAAAAATACTTGAGCACTACAAGTATCATGTTCTATAGGTTAGCCCAATAATTAATATTCTCTTCCTAAGCCATTTAATCTAGCAATGTACCCCCAAATTTATAATACCCATAATATTCTCAATAATCATTATGATTCTAATATGACATATTAGAACCTAAACCCCACAGGTATCAATTTCCATAGAACCCATGAAAGCTTATGATTAACTAACACTAAAATGTAATTAACCCATTCAAATAGCATTCATAGTGTTTGCATACCAAAAGCCCAACATTAATTCAAACTATATAAAATTAGGGTTTACACCCATACTTCAATCATTGGTAAAATTGAAGTTTCATTCCATTAATTTAACAACCCAATGCATAAATTATGTGTAGCAATTCACTGCACACAAAAGCCCCAAGCTAATTTTAGGAATTAGGCTTCTAATTAAAATTCTCCAATCTTCGGACCTAGTTAGAAATTCTCCAAATTATTATGATTTCAAGCTTGGAATGCAATTGGTAGGACAAAACCTTAAAGAGAAACTTAGAGATTCAACCATTTAACAAAATTCTTTTCAAGAACCCTAACTTTCGGACCCAAATCAAAGCCCCACAAATCTACACAATTTCTAGCTTCTAATCCCATGGTTAACACGAAAATCATAAGAGAAAGTTTGAATGTTTACCTCACTAACCCCATGGCTGGAATCCCCTTGTGTTTTATCACCTTCTTCTTCTTCTTCTCGGCAGCAGCTCTCTTTCTCTTCCTCGTTCTCTCTCATCACGGTCTGCATCTCTTCCTCTCTCAATCTCATAATCTCTCTCTCTCGGCCATGTGTGTGTGCGTGAAGAGAAAGGAGAGAAGAAAAGGAGAAGGAGATAAGAGGAAGAAAGGGAAATGTGGGGAGAAACGTACATGTGTTTGGGAGAAGGGAGAAGATACTGCTATCTTCTTCCATCCAACCACAGCCTGACACGTGGCACTAGTTAGATTTCCTTTTATTTTAATGCCCCATCTTTTATAAATTGCTATATTACCCCACCTCATATTAATTCTATCTTTTTTGTTCTCTTTAATTCCCCACACTACATTTATTTATTCTAACCACAACTTATCATTACCATTAATCATTTACCACACTATAACCTATTATTACACTTTATTCTTCTAATACCATTAACCTATTTTATTTATTAATCGATTGTCACACTAACATCATTATTGGTTAAACTCTTTATCACTTAAAACTTATATTACATAAGTATATTATTATTAAATAATATTGTTATTATATTATTATCACACAAATATTATTATTATTAATCAATCTCATATATATCTCAATTATGATAAAGTAATTATTATTATTATATTTATTATTCTAAATTATTCCATGCATTATTTATTCTACTAATTAATTCAAATTACTATGAGGTAATAATAAACTTAATTATTTTCTCGGGTCTTACATCCTCCCCTCCTTATTAAATTTCGTCCTCGAAATTTGTACACACCTATTTAGTTACTATGCTCATATAGATCTCAAAAGTTTACTATTACACCGCATGATCATAAACTCTTCTTTCATGTATGCATCCATTCAAACACTATTCTTTAACACATAAAACATTATTGAAATTCCACACTTCAAAATTCTTTCGCTTTAACAATCATTTGTATCAAACATCGTTTCTTAGAGCATAAAACATATTAGAAATCTCATACTTGGAAATATTCCTTGGATTAAACTCGTACATTGAAAACAAGGTTGCTTAACACATTTTATAATGCATACTTAAACCAACTCTCTCTGTTTCAACATTGTCATTCAAAACATGATTCTTCAACACATTGTATAGAAACTACTTCTTTAAATTAACTCTTTACTTCATAGCCATTTCTTAAAACAAGATGCTTCAACACTTCTCTATTTCATAGTTACTTTAACACCCCTTTAATATTCATTAAAAATCTAGATAGGTAGTAAATATAAAAGTTTAACACTACCCACTTACATACTCACATCTTTCTCTATTAGGATTCTAGAATTATTTTTATTGTTCATATACGTACTTAAATAATTACTAGGGTGCTCTAATTAATTCATCATCCCTATGTGTTCCACCGATCTACTTTTCTTTGAACATGTAAATAAGGACTTAAAGATCGTATGTTTTGGCCTTTCCCAAATAGTCGCGTGTTCCGTTGTCAGCATGTCGTGTAGTATCTGACAGATCAACGATTACTGTTGATGAAACGCTTTCGTTAATTGGCTTAGGCAATAGCTTCCTTACTCCTCAATTTCTTAGTCAACTACTCCCTTTGGCAATGGCACCAAAGTCTTGCTCCTCTTGTTAGTCCGTAAGTGGCGAAGTTGGCTTTTGCTCCTCCGGACAATTCGCAACATTGAAGAGAATTCTGAATATTCATGAGCTAGTCTTCTGCTTCAGTGAGACACGTGTTATCCCCAAATGTAGGACACGAACATCGGTTAAATTCTTCAAGCCAGACTGCTATCCTCTACAAGGTTGATGCAACCTCCACAAAGTTTCTAACCCATTCGCTTAGTTGAGCACACTATTTGCTATCCATGCCTTCTTTGATACCTTCCTCAAATACCTTGTCATTTTCCGAAGAGACAATCATTAGACTACTCTCTCGAGGAATTTTCCTTTACATTTCACAACTTAATACAAACTTGCTATACCCTTAAGAAAGGACTACGTCACTCAATACCTAGATTACCAAACATAGGAACTGACCTCTTCCTAGACCAATCCTACCCTATGCTCTGGTAAAAACTGAACTTTGTACCTTAGATCATAGAGAAACTAGATTCTAAAAAGATCAATTCATATGATCCACAAAGCAAACGTGGCATCACTCTGCAAGAGCCTCGTATCAATGCATAAGAAACCACATAGGCAATGTTATATTGTAAACATGCACATATAGCAAATCTACGATGCACCACACACAATCAATACAATCATAATCTCATAAAAGTTTCGACTTATTAGATTTTCTTGAAGCTTTTAAGATTCCTATAGCTCCGGTGTTATTCTTAAACTAACACTAGACTCAACTTTATGAACCTAGCTGCTCATGATATAATAGTTGCTATGGGAACAAGTTCCCTAAAGAACTTGATACCATTCGCTCTGATACCAATTTCTGTGACAACCCGCTTGATAAAAGCATGATTAAAAATTTTTCTTTTAAAAACCAATAACCCACAACAAAGCGGATTGTCACAGTGGCAAGGCGATACCACAGTATGCCACGAACCCATGCATTAACCTGATTGAGAATATCATAAGTCTCACAGAGCTATAGCATCGTCCACGATTAATTAGAGTTTATATCTTTGCAGCGGAATATAAATAACATAGACATAACTTAACACATTGAGCTGACAATACATCTATGTGAATAATGCTTACATACAAAAGAATGGCTTTACAAAAGTGTCACATGCGACACAAGCCATAGACAAAATACCAACATCTAAGCATATACATAAATGCTCTAATAAAGAGGACTAATAACTAGTCCAACAAAATCAACCCCTGACGCATCTAGGCCTCAAACATCGTGGCCCAGGTATATGGCAACAGGATCCTCATCTACCGTCTCTGTACCTGCATCCACAACATCGTTTGCACCACGGGAAACACCACCACCCATGATGCAGGCGGATTTCATGAGCCCGCCGTCTCCATGAAATAGAGACGCTCAGCAGTATAGAACTCACTGGGCTATCTAAAAGATTCATCATTTGAAAACATAATTACAATTTAATTATCTTAACAATAAAACATATTAAAAGTCATCATGCATCACCTATCCATAAAGATATACATACACACGGTTCCATCCCCCGTCTCATATGCATACCGATACATCTAGCATAAAAACCATCATATGTAACAATGCAAGCATCATATATCATCATCATCATCATAACATTCATATGCCATGCAAGCTCATGCTAATCATTGTCATTCTTGTTTCTCTGTGTACCATTTGTCCCTGTCCTTACTCTGCTTGCCTCTACTTGTGCAATCTACAAAGTAAGGCCAATCCTTGTTTTGCTTGCCCCTACTTGTGCCATCTACAAAACAAGGACCGTTCTTACTTTGCTTGCCGCTACTTGTGCCATCTACAAAGTAAGACCAGTTACCTTTCCTTAACATCATTGTCCCTAACCTTACTTTGCTTGCCTCTACTTGGGCCATCTACAAAGTAAGGTCGAGTTACTGTGCCTTTATCATCATTTTCATACAATCATATGCTATGCATGCTTATGCTTATGTTCATCATCTTGTGCCATTTCCATAGTGCGGCCAGCCATGCGGTAGGAGACTTGTCATCACTACAGGGAGTCGTCACCCAGTTTCTCTTATACATATGAGGCCAGCCCTGTGGTAGGAGACTTGTCATCACTACCGGGAGCTATCACCCTGTTTCTCTTTTACATATAAGGCCAGCCCTGCGGTAGGAGACTTGTCATCACTACCAGGAGCCGTCACCCCATTTCTCGTTATGCATGGGCCAGCTCGACAGTAGGAGACTTCTCATCAATACCGGAGTTGAACCCCATTTTCATATCAATGGTTGTGCCATGTTAACAAACCTTGAACTCGTATACTATTATAATTCATATCATGAAACTCATAGAATCATGTCATAAACCATGTGAACCATCCAATGCTCATAACAACATAATCATCACATTATCTTGCAAACTCATAAAGCTCATAGAAACATTTCATCAAACATTCATCCAACACATCTCATGAAACATCATTAATAGTCATAGTATCTCAACACATCATACATCAATCGTTCAACCAAAACATCTTTTATGCTTTAAAAATAGAATCTTTTTTGCCCAGTAAGTAAAATACTTACCTTGTTCGCTTGACTACCCTTCGGTGGATTCTTGACTCAACCGCAATGCACCTAAGCATTTACATAATACACATAATTAAGCTCTATTCTTAGCTTAACAACTCTCACTATTTAAAAATACTTGAGCACTACAAGTATCATGTTCTATAGGTTAGCCCAATAATTAATATTCTCTTCCTAAGCCATTTAATCTAGCAATTTACCCCCATTTTTATAAAACCCATCATATTCTCAATAATCATTATGATTCTAATATGACATATTAGAACCTAAACCCCATAGGTATCAATTTCCATTAAACCCATGAAGGCTTATGATTAACTAACACTTAAATGTAATTAACCCAGTCAAATATCATTCCTAGTGTTTACGTACCAAAAGCCCAAAATTAATTCAAACTATATAAAATTAGGGTTTACACCCATACTTCAATCATTGGTAAAATTGAAGTTTCATTCCATTAATTTAACAACCCAATGCATAAATAATGTGTAGCAATTCACTACACACAAAAGCCCCAAGCTAATTTTAGGAATTAGGCTTCTAATTAAAATTCTCCAATTTTTGGACCTAATTAGAAATTCCCCACATTATTATGATTTCAAGCTTGTAATGCACTTAGAGATTCAACGATTTAACAAAATCCCCAAAATCCCTTTCAAGAACCCTAACTTTCGGACCCAAATCAAAGCCCCACAAATCTTCACAATTTCTAGCTTCTAATCCCATGGGTAACACGGAAATCATAAGAGAAAGCTTGAATGTTTACCTCACTAACCCCATGGCCGGAATCCCCTTGTGTTTCATCACCTTCTTCTTCATCTTCTTCTTCTCGGCAGCACCTCTCTCTCTCTTCCTCGTTCTCTCATCACGGTCTGCATCTCTTCCTCTCTCAATCTCATAATCTGTCTCTCTCACAGCCATGTGTGTGTGCGTGAAGAGAAAGGAGAGAAAAAGGGGAGAAGGAGAGAAGAGGAAGAAAGGGAAATGTGGGGAGAAACGTACGTGTGTTTGGGAGAAGGGAGAAGATAATGCTATCTTCTTCCATTCATCCACGGCCTGACACGTGGCACTAGTTAGATTCCTTTTATTTTAAAACCCCTTATTTTATAAATTGCTATATTATCCCACCTCATATTAATTCTATCTTTTTTGTTCTCTTTAATTCCCCACACTACATTTATTTGTTCTAACCACAACTTATCAGTACCATTAATCATTTACCACACTATAACTTATTATTACACTTTATTCTTCTAATACCATTAACCTATTTTATTTATTAATCAATTGTCACACTAACATCATTATTAGTTAAACTCTTTATTACTTAAAACTTATATTACATAAGTATATTATCATATCATTAAATAATATTGTTATTATATTATTATCACACAAATATTATTATTATTAATCAATCTCATATATATCTCAATTATGATAAAGTTATTATTATTATTATATTTATTATTCTAAATTATTCCATGCATTATTTATTCTTCTAATTAATTCAAATTACTATGAGGTTACTAGTAATAAACTTAATTATTTTCTCGGGTCTTACATCATCTAACTATACACATTTCTTTGCTTAAGAATGCCGTATACCCTGGTGCATAGAAATAGGCATGATGGAGATATTCCATGTGTACGTCTTCATCTAGTTATACACATTTCTTTGCTTAAAAATGCATAAATACCAAGGGTTTAAATTTAGGACTAGCTAGATCAACTAGAGATGATTTTTACAAGATTCTCACCACCAAGTTCAATTCAGTCATGTCTTGGGTCCTTTGATGTTGCCAATTTGAAGACCTTTTTATAGCATGCCCCAAAAATTAGATACAGAGAGAAAAAGAGAATTTGAAAACCTTTTGTTTTCTTCATTTATACTATACACTGCATTACAAATAAAACCCCTATGTTTTAATTGTCTCACTAAAAGGCTAACATCTAAAACGCCACGTGTTGCAATTTTAGGTACTTTCTAATAGGACCAGTTGAGGACACGTGTCGCAATTCTACGCACTTTCTAAGCCAAAACTTGGCTTTTATATATATATATATATATATATATGAATATGATTACTATTCCAAAAACTAATAAACTGAATAAAAATAAAAAATAAAAAAAAAAGGTTTTTCCAATCTTTCATGGAAAATAAGAATGCCGTGCACAACGGTGTAGAAATTAGAACAGCCATGACTAAATTGTAGAAATTAGAATAACTTTGACATGATTGTGGTGACTTTGACCAATTCTTCTATGAAAATCAGTGTGAATGCCGTGCTTAAGAATTTATGTGCTTAAGAAAATTAGTGTGAATGACATGTAGACTAAATTATGTAGTCTAGCACCAGATATTTCTGTGCTAAAGAATGCCGTGCGCCAGGGTGCAGAAATAGCCATGATGGAGATATTTCATATGCAACCATGTGTTCATCTGACTATACACATTTCTTATTAAAGAAAAAGAAAAAGAGAAAGAAAAAAGAAAAAAAAAAACCTATACACATTTCTTTGCTTAAAAATGCCGTGCACCAAGGGTCTAAATTTAAGGCTATCTAGATCAACTAGTGATGATTTTTACAAGATTCTCACCAACAAGTTCAGTCATGTCTTGGGTCCTTTGATGTTGCCAATTTGAAGACCTTTTTATAGCATGCCCTAAAAATCCCAAAATCAACCAAGTTGTTTTTATCGAAATTGTCAGTCATCAATTTTTTATTTATTTTTATTTTTTTAATTGAATAAGGAAAGGGGTATAATGAATCGAATACCAAAAAATGAATGAGCTTCCCAACATTAGCATCTTGTGCTAAGGAAAGGGGTACAATGTCGGTCATCAATTAATTGCTCAAGTTGTTGCTATGAATTAGTCTTGTATGTTGCGTTAAATGAAGTAGATATTTTGGTTTGAATCTTTACCATCTTGTGAAATAATGGAGAGCATAATGTAGCCTATTGGCCTGAGAGTTTATTGAAAGGCATACAAATTCTTCGTGTTGTTGAGATATTAAAGATTTCAAATGGAATTGAACCATTGAAGTTGTTGAAACCGATATGGAAGGCCTCAAGGTTTTGTAGATTACCAGTCTCATTTGGTATTGCACCTAACACAATATGAACAACCACACATTATTATTCAAAACAAAAAATAATGTGCTTTGAATGAATCATACATACAAGCGAACATATTAAGAGCTAATTAATAAATAAGTCACTCCCTCCACTGTCCTCGTTTCACACGACTAGTTGGCCACCTTGTTGATTGAGCCTCTATTTAATTTATTAGTTGAGCTATGTGGACAATCATATGAATTTGTTATTAGCGTGAGCCATGGATGTGATATTTTCTAAGCCTTAACTTTCAATATGCAAAGAAGAGGAGAAAGGGGAAAAGAAAAAGGCTACAAGAGGTGAAGACAAAAGTTTTTTAACGCGCTCTTTGTTCTAAACTAATCAAATACCAATTTGGTTAGTGTGTTCAATTGAGTCACGCAAAATGCATGAAGAAATAATGGTTGGCAAATTTGTTGTTGTCTAAATAATGCTTTAAGAAGGCAATGTCCAATGGGCTTAACATTGTTAAGTGGGTCTGGATTGAAGCAGCAATGATCAATAGATAACAAGCAATAGAGTAAATTTAGTCTTTTGCTTACTTTTGTTTCTATGCTAATACAACGTTACTAGAAATCATTTTGTTTTTGTTGGACTACTTAATTTGTGCATGCAAGCACCTCCATTAGAAAATCACAACCCACATATCTCACCGATCACCAATCAACACTAAGTACTTAGGAATGCGACTCTTCCAACCCAAGGGATAGCACTCTAGCAACAATATACTATGTTTGTTAATATGTTTTTTGGGATATTTTTCTCTTTTAATTTGAAAAAAAAAAAATTAATGTGATATAAAGGTGAAAATTATTTGTGTGTATTTAGTAGTTTTTTTATTTTTTATTTTATTTTAATTTTTTATGTTGAGGATATTTTTTAATGTTTTCAAAAGAGAACAGAAATATAAATAAACAAAGACTAGAGTTTTCTATGTTCATAGAATTTCTTAATTACATCCTTTTGTTTCCTAGAATGTTGTGCATGATTATTTTGTAGTTCTGATTGAAAGGTATCCTAATTAGTAAACGATGTTATTTATATAATCAATCAACTAAAACAGGACTAAACAGACTTTCAAAGTTGTTGTAGTTAAGTTCAAAAAAAAAAAAAGAGAGTAATTTCTAGTAGACTAAAATAAGACTAAATGTATATTTTAATGTTTACCAATGATGATATTGAACCCATGACAATATTGTTTTAAATTACCATCAAATCAAGCTACGTTTTAGAAAAATTCATTTTTCTTAAAGTGATATATATTTAAACTCATCTATCTTGATTAATTTTTGGTAAGTCTTGCAGAAATTTAACAGAGTAGAAGATTTTCCAGCTAATTAGTCATGATATTTTGAAAAACGTTTCGTCCAAAGCAAACAATTATGTTAGTCATTTATGTTAAATTACATATTTTTTATCCCTTTCTCTTTTGAATGAAGCCCACCCCTCAAAAATAAAATAAAAATACAAATGCAAGAGGAAAAAACATTGCTAGATGTTCAATTGAAAGGTACTCGACCCATCGAAGGCAACAAAAAGGCAAATATGTTGAGTCAATGGTTTCATCAACGTAATCAACAACTAAACCATGACTAAACGTACCTCCAATGCTATTATTGAAAAGGTATAATTCTGTGAGCATGATTAAGTCCTCAATTTCAGCAGGTACTCTTTCTGTGAATCTATTAACTGGCAATGATAGAATTTGCATTTGTTTGCACTGAAATAAAGTAGATGGGATAGTACCTATAAAATAGTTACCATTTAGAAACAAATATTGAAGTTTAATCTACAAAAGCTGAAAAAAAAAACTATACAAACCTTCAAAGTTGTTATAGCCAAGGTATAACTTAGTAAGCATGGTTAAGTTCCCAATTTTTGAAGGTACTACCCCTGTGAAACTATTATCCCGCAATGATAAATATTGCAATTGTTTGCACTTGAACAAAGTGGATGGAATTTTTCCATGAAACTGATTATAAGACACATCAAGCCGTTGTAATTTGGGAAGATGATTAAACATATCTTTTGGAAATTCACCAGACAATTCGTTAGTGTAAAGATCTATGACTTCCAGCGAAGACATGTTGAAGATAATGGAGGGCATCGAACCAGAAAGCTTGTTCTCTCTTAGATAAATTTCATGCAAAGTGAATATGTTGAAGATGGAAGAAGGAATGGAGCCCGAAAGTTGGTTAAAACCAAAATTAAGTATTTGCAATGATGATATATAGGATAAAGATGGTGGAATGGTACCAGTAAAGTTATTACCATTTAGAAAGAGAAAAAAAATACTAATTTCCAGTAGACTAAAACAAGACTAAACATATCTTTTCATGTATAGCAATGATGATATTGAACTCATGACAATATCGTTTTAAATTACTATAAAATCAAGCTACGTTTTAGAAATATTCGTTTGTCATAAAGTGATATTGAAACTTGTCTCTCTAGATTAATGTTTGGTAAGTCTTGCAAAAATTCAAAAGAGTTAAACATTTTCAATTAATCATGAAATTTTGAACAAAATTTCGTCTTTTGGGCTCTTCCCTAGTGGTGAATATATATGTCTATCATGAACCATCAGTAAATCTTTGTCTCTATTTTTCTCATTGTTCCACTTTTCTATTCCAATCTCAGTCTAATTCAATTTAATATAATTCACTCTAATTACAAATCCAAAGACGCATTGACTATAGCGTCATTTATTGCCCATCTTCCTTTTTTTTTTTTTAATTATAAAAAATTATTACCGTAACATACTGGAATCTATGTTTTCATAATATAGAGTGAATTCAAAATAAATAAATAAATAAATAAATAAATAAATGTTAATTAGTCTCAGTAATCTTACATGAAGAGGGGTCGTTGACTAACCAATTATTGTGTTTGTGCAGTGAACATAGGGTATCAACCTGGTTCCTATTCTCAGTTATTGGCCAAAACCGGGAACTGGAACGGGGGTTTTATTTTGAAAAATCGAAACCTGGTTATTCGGACCGAGTAACTCGTTTATATATATATATATATATATATATATTGGGCTTATTTTAGGTATTTGGCCTAATTTTTGGGTTTATTTGAGGTATTGGGTCTAAGTTTTGTGCTTAATTTTAAAAACAAATTTGCCCATTTTTTAAAAAACACAATTAGAATTTTTGTCCCAATAAATTGGGCTTTGTTGCGATTGTTCAAAAAAAAAAAAAAAAAAAAAAAAAAAAAACTAAAAAAATCCCAAAAAATCATTGTTTTTGGCTTTTTGGGCCTAAAAAAAAAAAATTCAATGTTTACAAATGCCATAAAAATTCAATGTTTAAAAATATCCTAAAAATAATATATATATATATATATATACCCGGTTGCCCGGTTATAACCGGGTACCAAAAATCGGAACCGGAACCAAGTACCCAGTTACCGGTTTTTTCCAACCGGTTTCCCGATTACCGGTTGGTACCCGGTTTTTGATTTTGCTTTGCTAGCTAATCACTATATAGCTCCCAATGTTGACTCTCTAATTTTCATACTATTCAAATATGGAGAGAAAATGTAGAGAGCGAGAAATGAGATAAAATAAAAAATAGGGAAAATTACACTCTACCCCCCAAAGTTTGGGGCCATTTTCAATTCGACCTCCAATCTTTCAATTTTTGCAATTCACCCCTCCAAACTTGTCAAACATTTGCAATTTGGCCATTCCGTCAATCAAACCCCCTTTGGCTGACGGAACCGTGATCACGTGCGATACAGGTGATCACTTCTTGCCATTTTCTACTGAAAATACCCCTCCATCCTTACCCCACCAAACGCACGCTTGACCATACGTGACCTACCATTAACCCAACCCAACCCAGCCAATCAACAAAGTAACCTTTTAGTTACTTTTTCCCCTTTGCAACAACTTGATGTCAAGGGCAAAAGAAGAAAGTAGCACGGGAGAAAGCGACGACAGTGGAGAACCCATTTTGGTGACAACCTCGCGACAACCACTCGACAGCGACAAAGCAGACAATTTATTTGGACGAGGTAAGTGTTTTCCCTTTTGAAATCGTATATTCGAACTGTGCAAAAAAGTAGATGGAAAAAACTAGGGTTTTTGGTAATTTGGGGCTTTAGTGAGGGGTGTTTTTGTTTGGTTCTCCTGTAGTATGTGATGTTAATTTATTGTTTTGTTTGTCGTATTGTATTGTATTTGCATTTGTTGGCTTTATTGCGAGCTTTGCTTTGGTGAAGTTGTCTATTTCCGTTGGAAGATAAGTGGTCCCTAGAGTGTAAAGGCTAATGTCGTGTGAACAAAAGTGGTCCCCAAATCTAGTAAACTACCCACAAATGATAAAGATTAAACAAAGTTGTTAATATGCGAGTAATTATAGGTCAATGTGTGCCAACCTGACAATAAAAGAGATGTATAATCTTCTTTTGTGCTGTTAGCAGAATTGATATATATTGTCCCTTAATCTTCTATGTATAATCTTCTTTAGGAGAATTGCTATATATTCAGGGCCGGCTTGATATATTTTGAAGCCTTAGGCGAAAAGTTTAAGTGGAGAAATTTATAAAGAGATGAGTTTGTAATTGAATAAAATATTTTAGAAACTTTCCATCGTCTAGCATTTATTTATTTACTTTTCCCATTTGATTTTAAACATTAGAAACAATCTTTGAAACTTGATCCTTTCCTCTCTTTTCTCTATTTGAGGGTTATGTTTGTCATTTCATAAGGCCAAAATATATATATATATATATATATATATATATATATATATATATATATATATATATATATATATACCTTTTAAGATTGTATTTTATTTAAGAAAATCTTTATTGTTATTTGATTCCCTTTATTTTTATTTTTATTTTTTATGAAAATTGTTTTATTATGTTCATTAATTGGAGGCCTTATTAAATTGTGACATCTTGTAAATTACTTATTTTCCATGTGTAGAGGCCTCAATTAAAGAGTATGGAGGGTAATAAGGTTTTTAAATTTTTTTTTTTTTAGGGAAAATTTTTTGTATTAATATTTGTTAATTGAGGGCCTTATTAAATTGGGGGCCCTCGGCGACCGCCTAACTCGCCTAGTGGTTGAGCCGGCCGTGTATATATTATGCTTTTTGGAGTAAATTTTTAACTCACATGTTTTAAGAAAAACAAATTAAGTAGGGCACACCCTCTGAAGAAAACTTAAAAGGATTAAAATGGACTCGTCGTGATTATATTTATAAAACTTACATTCCTTTTTATATATATTTTTCATATACTTTCTATGCAATTAATTTTCAATAAATATATCCTTCAAATCACTTATTACTATCTACAGGTATGTTTCAAGTATAATTAATTGATTTTGAGATATATTGGAACCTTTTATGATCATGATTTCTGAAACTCTTAAGAACTGCATGTGCAATTCTTAAAATAGTTTAAATGAACACAAGATTTTTGCCAACGAGTAATGATAAATGTCAATTTTCATGTTTGTTTTGTATTCTTCTAAAATTGATGTGGCTTTTAAAATAATCATTGAATTAAAAATTAATAGTGATCTATTATAAATTCAATGATGATTTTAAAGCTACATTAGCTTGACAACATTATCCTTTGTGCTGTGCTGTCTTACTCCTTTGTGGTGTTACGTCTATATATGTAAAGACGCTGATCATATATTTTATTCATTCACTTTGTAGGATGTCATCGAATTTAGTGTTTGAGGTTTGTTATGGGGGTAGGTTCGACAAGAGTTCTAGTTGTGAGTATGTGAGTGGAGAGGTGACTATTCACAGTGATAGTTATGATCCTGACCTGTTGTCTTTTTTTGAATTGGAAGATATTTGTAAAAATTACGAGTACAAGGCAGGGGATTTAATATACTTTAGAGAACCCGAGAACAATTTAATGGGTGGTTTACATTTAATAACCTCGGATGACGATGTATTGTATATGGTTGGTTGCCATAAAGGGCATTTATATGTTGTGTATTTTGGGGATGGTCACAGTGATGAGGAGGAATATGAAGTGGATGATGAAGATGATGATGAAAAGGAGAGGAGGAGGGTTGATTACAATGACCCTTGGTGGAAAGACAAGGTCAGTGATGAGGAAGATTTATTTGATGTAGACCTTGATGTAGGCGATGGTAGACCTGAAACTAGTGGTGCTGGAACTAGTTCTGCTAGAAGAACTAGTGATGGTGATGGTGACAATGAGACTAAAGGTGATGAAGAAGAAGAAGGTGATGTAGAAGAAGATGGTGATGAAGAATGTGATGAAGAAGATGGAAATCAAGATGAGGCCATCCAAGTGGTGATTTTGCTAGGGCTAAAAGTCGACCTAAGAATAAAGGAACATTTGAAGAAGTAGATGATGATGATTGTAACTCAAAAATGGCTAGAAGTGACATACTCGAGTCACCGCCTATTACTAATGAGGAAGGTGAGGAAGGTGAATTAACAGTTGCCAAGTCACATGAATTTCACAGAGTTGACCTAGTTAACCTAGTGTTGCACCTCAAAATGACTTTCCCAGATATACAAACGTTTAGAGAAGCTGTTAAAGAGTACAATCTAATGAGGGGCAAGGAAATTAGGTTGAAAAGGAATGAAAGACGAAAGTGTATTGTGGTGTGCAAGGATGACAAGTGTCGGTATCGTGTGCATGCAAAGCAGATTCCTAGTGAACAAACATTTCAGATAAGATCTATGCAGCGAAACATGTGTGTGGTAGGCAATACAAGAACTCAATTGTGAACTTAGCTTGGATAGCCGACAAATTGATCGAGAAGTTCAGAATTCAGCCCAACATGCCATTGAATGTCATACAACATGAAGTGAAGGAGAAATAGAAAGTGGATGTAAGTCCAAGCATGATGTATAGGGCTAGGAAAAAGGCATGTAAAAAAATATATGGTAAGCTTGAAGATCAATACAGTCATTTATGGGATTATTGTGAGACATTGAGAAGCACTAATAAGGGAAGTTGTGTGATGATGAAAGTGGACAGACCAAACCCTAGTGTGCTTCCAAAATTTGGGAGACTATATTTCTCTGGCTGCAATGAAGAAGGGGTTTTTGGAGGGTTGTAGGCCTGTTATAGGGTGGATGGATGCTTCCTGAAAGGGCCATTCAAGGGTCAACTCTTATCTGCAGTTGGAAGGGACGGGAATAACAATATGTACCCAATTGCCTTTGCTATTGTTGAAGCTGAGACGAAAGAGTCCTGGATATGGTTTTTGGAAACCCTTGTGTTTGATCTTGGACTATATGAGCGGGGCTCTAGACCAACATTCATTTCAGACAGACAAAAAGTAAGTTATGTTACATTTAATTTTGAACAATAATTTTACATAACACATCAATAATATTTATTTATAACATATTAATTGTCTTTCTTCTCCATGGTCTCATGCCGGCTTTGGAGGTTGTGCTTCCATTATCGGATCATAGAATTTGTGTTAGGCATCTGTATGCCAACTTCAGGGACTTAGGGGGCATAAAGGATTGGCTTTAAAGGAGAAGTTATGGGCTGCAGCGTCTGCATACACTGAACATGAGTTTAGTGCTGATATGGAAGAATGAAGACACTCAGCAAGGATGCCTACGAATACTTGAGTCAGATTAACCCCATTGGGTGGTCTCGAGCTTTGTTTAATGAATATCCAAAGTGTGACTTGTTGGTGAACAATATTTGTGAGTGCTTCAACTCATACATCCTCAAGGCGTGTGACAAATCTATTTTGACATTGTTGGAAATGATAAGAAAAAAGTTGATGAGGAGGTATCAGGCGAAGAGAGAAGGGATTAAGAAGTTGAGTGGTAGGTTGTGCCTAGAATTGTGCAAAAGATGGAGGCGATTGGTCTAGAAGCAATGGACTACATTACAACCTACGCTGGTGATGGAATGTTTGAGGTTTCTGCTCCAAACAACAAATAGTATGTGGTGGACCTACGTAGAAGAATCAGTGGTTGCAAGTAGTGGCAACTCACTGGAATCCCCTGCCCCCATGCCTTTTCTGCTATACTCTATGATTGTGGGAATCCCAAGGACTATGTTGATGACTACTACACAATAGAGCGGTACAAAAGGCATACGCACCAATTATTTACCCAATCCCGAGTGAGGAGCAATGGATAAAAACCAACCATGATAAATTGGAACCACCTAAATATAAAGTGGCCCCTGGGAGACCAAAGAGAGTAAGAAAAAGGGCTCTTGATGAGAGTAGGGACCCCAAAAATCCGCACCAAATGAGGAAATTTGGTGCAAGGATGAGATGTGGGAAGTGTATTGGCTTAGGTCACAATAAGAGGAGTTGTCCATTGAATAAGAGTTCAGCAAATTAGCTTAATACCCCACCTGCGTGAAGTGTAAGTATCAATGTAGCCTATTCATTTGTCCTTAATGTTCCATATAGTTATAAGTGGCTGCTTTTGTACTTTTAATGAATAAGCTCATTTTTTGTTGGTTCCTTTTTTTTTTTTTCAGTCACAAAGTGTTGATTCCAATACTCAAACTCCGGGTCAAAGTAAGGCACAAGTTGTGTACAAGGTATGAATTTATGGGTACTTGTGTGCCAATGTTTATCACTGCCATTGTTTTTAGTTGCTGAAATTAACCTTGGTGATCTTCTCAAGTGCCATAAGATAGTTAGTAGCTCACTCTAAAAATACAAACCATGAAAGAACAGGGTTTGTAGATTTCACCCACTTCAATGTGTAGCTTTGACACTTGGATCTTTTGCTCTGTGAACTCCATGAACCCATACTTAGAAACTAAAAACATAGAATTATCTACCTACTGTTAAAAATAAATTAAAATGTAATGTAACATTAGCAAACTATAGAAGCTCTAAACAGTGAGGTATCAAAAGTTATGGGCAACAGCCAACTTCTTGCACATTATACTTCATGTTTATAAATTGTGAAATTATAGCCAATGAGAACAATCATTTGCTGCTTCTTAAATAACTAACTCATGTTAGCTAGTGTTAATTGTATCATTATCATAAGTTCAAAAATGTTCTCTCTCTTCATTTAGATTACTTCTAGCTAAAGAAAATCTTGTAAACTGATGATAATATAGTTGAGGAATCTTAAAATAAAGGACCCAATTAATATTTAAAAAACAAAATGTATAGATTTGTGGACATTTTAATGGTTTAGGTACAAAACCATAAAGTGCATTGTTACAATTGACTGACAATTGGTTCATTTTTTTTTATTAACAGAAAGCCCAGACAAAGAAAAAGAGTGGCAGTGGTGGTCCACAATCATCAAGTGCAGTGAAGGTACTTAAAGAAAATTATTTTTTATAATGTACATATTTATATGTTTACTTATTTAAATTGTTTGAAAATTCATAGTTTTTATTTTTTTATTTTTTTTATTTTAGAAGAGTAAGGGGAAACTTCAGCATACACGTACACCACATCAATCTGTAATCCCCAGTCTTGTTGATGAAATAGAGCACACACCTTCACCTGGATTTGGTCCTGACAGAGAAGTCACCCGCCTTGGACCTGCACCAGGAATTATCTTACCTCCAGCATGGGGCAATATGGCTGGCACAGAAGAGATAGAAATTCCTACAATTGTCACAAGAGGTCCAGCGACAAGGACTTGTACATCTGATCGAATTAGAGGTATTTTCCGTAGTACCTCTACGAGGGCTCCTGTACACATTGACCTCACTAAAGATGAACCTAAAACTAGAGGTCCTAAAACTAGAGGCGGTGCAACTAGAGAGCAAACTATTGGTGGTGGAAGAATAGGGCCTAAAACTAGAGGTGGTGCAATTGGAGGTCAAACTATTGGTGGTGGATGGCCTAAAGCTAGGGGGCATTTGTAGGCAGAGGTGGTACAGGGATAAGTGGTGGAGGCAGAAGTGGTGCAGTGAGAGGCAGTGGAGGCAGAAGTGGTGCAGTTAGAGGTGGTAGAGGCAGAAGTGGTATAGCTGCATCTATTGGTATAGCAGCTACATCCAGTGGTGCTGAAGCAAAGTCTGAAATTGTGGAGAAACTTCAAAGAAAACGTATTGTGAGTACAATACAGAAGGGAATTGCAATTGTGGAAGCTAAGAAAAAATGGCTCAATCCAGTGGAAGCCGTAATGTGCTGGAGATGTAGTCTTATGTTTTTTTTGTTTTGTGATTTCTATGTAATGTTTTATGTGACAAGTATGTAATATTTTTTATGACAAGTATGTAATGTTTTATGTGACAAATATGTAATGTCTATAGACAACTTGTTAATGTCTATGGAAGTTGGTAATGTGTTTTGTATGAATTTGTGAATGTGCATGTTAATGAAGCTGTTTTATTGAGGACATTAATTTGTTCTACTCTATTGAACTAAATTATTATTTAAGGATTGTCACTATTCGAGGAATTTGTTAATTATTAGTTGAAACTTCGTTACTTGTTGGAAAATGTGAGTCATTATGCAAGTGCAGATTAATCATATCAAATATAATGCTTATCATATATCATGTAATAACAATAATTTTATAGTTAAAGATACTCGTTCATTTGGTTGCATGATGTCATACTTCTCCACAATTGACAATTGGAAGCTCATAGTCATACATATAGCAACTAATAACTTAATTACAAATAACATGCACGATATAGTACGCTACATGGGGTAAGCTAAAAACTACATTACATCCACAATGTGCTCCCACAATTACACGACTCCGCAGCTGGAAAGCTTCCATTGTGCTCCCAAAATGACATAAGTACAAAAGACCAAATTGTGCTCCCAAAAGTACACAAGCACAACAGAACACACTTTGCTTCCAAAATGACACTTAAACATAAAAAATCACAATGTGATCCCAAAAGTACATACACCTCAGTTCAACTTCATATGGCTAACTTTGCATACATACGGACCACTTTGATTGTATCCAAACAAAAAACAAGAATACAACTTAAACAAATTATCCACGAACAAACAAGCATTATTTGGTAATTCCTCTTAACTGCATGAAGTTTAATCTCCCCAATCTCTACTTCCTTACGATACCGGGCAATTTCTTTATCCATTTCTACCTTCACACACATATTTTCTTTATCCATTTCTGCCTTCACACGCAGATTTTCTTTCTCCATTTCTACCTTCACCTTACTGACTCTGACTTTAACCATGTCTCTACATCGTTTTGCTTCTGACAACAATTTTTTCTACCTTCGCCATAACCAACTTCCAACCCTTTTACAACTGGCACACAACTCAGGATCAATCCATTTAAAGAAACCACAATCTCGGTTAATCTGTAAAATAGTAAACAAATAAATATTAATCACCAATCTAAACACAAAAAATATTAGTGAGTAATGAACAAGCACTTTGCAGAAAATTACTAGTACTGCATACACCATCTGGAAAGCACTAGTACTGCATAAACAAGCACTTTGTAGAAAATTACAAAAGAAAAATACCCAATGAGTTTACTTCATCAATTAGATCCTGTCTAAGGTACCCAATTAATCTACAAACATATTTCTACTCCTCAATTTACTATAGTTACCTTCCACACAAGAAGTATTAATCTCGTTCACATCATAACTCCCTTAATCTAAATTGTCTCACCATGTCTGATTCTCACCCCAGATCCCTAGATATGGCCCGTTCATATCACTATTGCACTGCTAGCAAGTAGCATATCCATGGAAACTCTTTTTGCCTATTCCCATTAATTCATGTCTTCGAGCATTCTCTAAAAGGTAAACTTACTTTCTCCATTATGCAATTGATCTATGCAAACTAAAGTTCCATCTTGCATTTTTTATGTGATATAAAAATGAAACTAATTAAAAGATTGAAGGGACATGGTAGATTAAGAAGGGTAAGTATAGTTTCCTAGACAAGAATAACAAAATATATATATATATATATATATATATATATATGCTAGAATGACTATAAAATCAAAAGATGAATCCCTAAAGGCATAAATAGTCAATACAATGTTTGACAATTTATACCGCAGTGAATATACTACATACCAAGTATAACAACAAGGCATAAATAGTCAATACAATGTTTGACGATTTATACTGCAGTGAATATACTACATACCAAGTATAACAACAAGGCATAAATAGTCAATACAATGTATGACAATTTATACTCCAGTGAATATACTACATACCAAGTAGAACAACACTAAGTAATAGAATAAATAATGCTCACTTTATCAAGATGAAGAATCCTCGCAGCCACGAGTCACTCGGGCTAATGATAATGTTGTGATTGCAGTTGAAAACATTAATTTACATGACATACCAGCAAAACCATTGAGTTACAGGAAACAGAGAATTCAACACAACCAATTATCAAGATTTTTTTTTCCTCACCATTTTTTTTTTGCCAAGGGTACTTTATTACAACCCCTAAACAATAAATTATGTCTTTGAAGAACTTACCCAAAATTTTGCAACACTAATTATAAACATACAACTTGCCTTATAATTTTCGCAACCCACGAACCTCCTCCCAAAATTTTGCTCTGTTTGAGTTGTTTTCACAATCATCAGCCGCTCACAGTAACAAAGCCGCTGCAGTGAAGATGAAGCTCCGCTTCCTGTGCAACCAAGCGATCCACCAGAACTTGAGGTAGTTTCCATCGTTTCTCTCTGCTGTGAAGATGAAGCTCCCATCACTAAAGCCCCAAATTACCAAAAACCCTAGTTTTCTCCATCTACTTTTTTGCACAGTGCAAATATACGATTTCAAAAGGGAAAACACTTACCTCGTCCAAATAAATTGTCTGCTTTGTCGCTGTCGGGTGGTTGTCGCGAGGTTGTCGCCGAAATGGGTTCTCCACTATCATCGCTTTCTCCCGTGCTTCTTTCTTCTTCTGCCCTTGACGTCGTGTTGTTGCAAAGGGGAAAAAGTAACTAAAGGGTTACTTTGTTGATTGGCTGGGTTGGGTTGGGTTAATGGTGGGTCACGCATGGTCAAGCATGCATTTGGTAGGGTAAGGATGGAGCGGTATTTTCGGTAGAAAATGTCAAGAAGTGATCAGGTGCGTCGCACATGATCACGGTTCCGTCAGTCAAAGGGGGTTTGACTGACGAAATGGCCGAATTGCAAATGTTTGACAAGTTCGGGGGGGTGGATTGCAAAAATTGAAACATTGGAGGTCGAATTGAAAATGTCCCTAAACTTTGGGGGGGTAAAGTGTAATTTTCCCTAAAAAATAATAAGAAATCATTTTAACAAAGTAGAGAAACATTAGAGGGTGGAATATATGGTGTGTAATTGGAAAAATGGATGCTAAATAGAAAAAGATAAATTCTTTTAATAAAATTTAACTAAATCATGACTAGTCCAATGTAAATGTTTATGTTCTTGTGATAATATGTTGAAATCCAGTGAAGCATTGTATGATCTTTTGGATAATATGTAGAAATCTTCCAATAATAGTTTCATGGACTTTACCAAGATTTCTTTTGTTAGTGTTTTGTCGTTCTCTCTTTTATTTTTTATTTTCAAACTAAAATTATTAACAAACAATTTAAAATACAAAGCACTCACAAAATATTTAAAATTAAATTTACATTTATGTCACATCAGGATACTTTTTTAATAAAAACAAAAAACAAAAAATACCTTTTAAAACCATTAACACATGTGAGTAAGTTTGTTTGATAACACTTTTTGTCCGGATTTTTTTGCTTTATACCAAAAAAGAAAAAACATTAACAAACAACTTAAAACAAAAAACACTAATTTAATTAAAATCACTTTCACTCATATGTAAAATGAATACACTTTTTTGCAAACAAAACAACACTCTAATTTTTTATTTTTTGCAAACGAACTATGTTTTCTTGAACCGATGAGAAAGGTGAAGAGTAAGCCGTAAGGAATGGTAGCTAGCCTAGCTTAGACATGGTTCAACCTGGGGAAGGTGTACCCATTGAACCTTATAGATCGAAGCTAGCTAGACATATACTAGATGTAAATAAATAAAGGAAAAATATAAAAAGTCTTCCAAACTAACAACCGTTTGCGATAGAGTCTCATAATGTTCTAAAAGTACTAAAAGTAGCCCATTAAACTACCAAAGTGTGTCGAAAAGGCCACATCTTTTTTTATATTCCTATAATACTCATATTCTTTTAAAAACTAAATTAAAAATTGATAAAATAAACTAAACTATTTTTAAACAAAAAAAAACAAGGGGTGAATAAATACAAAATATATATTTTGGAATGAATAAAAAATTAGTCACTATAGTTGACTTAAATTATAAATCGCTCGCGCGGTATAACAAATATGAATAAATGCAAAATCAAACCATGTGGTTGGCTCAATTAGTAGCCACCCCTTCCCTTTTTTCTTTTTTCTTTTATCTTTTTTTTTTCTTTTTTTTTTCTTTAATTATGAGAAATTAATTTTTTTAGTTTTTTAGTTTATTAATTTTATTAATTTTTGTTTTAGTTTTTAACGAATAAGGGTATTATAGGAATATAAAAAAAAGATGTGGCCTTTTTGACATACTTTGGTAGTTTGATGGGCTATTTTAGTACATTTTGAATATTATAGAGCTTTATCGCTGTTAGTTTCGAGTGCTTTTTATATTTTTCCATAAATAAGCCTTTCACATTATAATTCAAAGTAAAAGAAGCTTAATACAGAAACTGGCCTAGTTTTATAATATTGTCAAACGTCCCGGCCTTAATGGGAAAAATAAAAAATAACTCAATCATTCTGGTGTGATGTATATCATCTTTTTGATCAAGATTTCGACGCAGATCTCACGGCACAGAAAGCAGGATGGTGGAGGGCAGAATGGCAAGACCATGGATGATCATCAGTTTTACCCTTCAAACACTCATATTTCTTCTCTGCTTATTCAAAGTCAAAGTCCAAGCACCACGTCTTCCTTCTGCCGAAGGTAACTAAACTCCTACACTTTCTTCTTCTTCTTCCATCAATCGTTATCACTACAAAAAAAAGAGGATTTTCTGACGTGTCAAACAGTGTCTTTTTTTTGCCACGTCAGTAATTACTGACGTGCTAATTAGACACGTCAGCAAAATAAATTTCTGACGTGTCAAAGTTAACACGTCAGTATTTTCTGACGTGTTGATTTTTGACGCGTCAGAAAAAATTTAGCCAAATTTAATTTTGACCCAATTTTTTTAATTAGAAATAAAATTTATTAATTTCTGACGTGTCAAAATTAAACGCGTCGAAATTTCGACGTGTCGTTTGACACGTCGAAATTTCGGCGTGTCGTTTTACACGTCGAAATTTACGGCGTGTCGTTTTGGCGTCGAAATTTCGACGTGTCGTTTTAACACGTCAGAAATTTCGGCGTGTCAAAACGACACGTCGAAAATTTTATGTCTATAATTATTATTATTTTTGTTTTATTTTGGTTTTTGTTTTGTTTATACAACCTATTTAATATTTATATACTTCAATATGCCTAATGCATGTTAATTACTTAATTTTATTATTTTAAGGAGATTCCAAAATATTGAGCGAGCTAAATTATAGGATAATGTACGTTATATATCCTTAATTTAGGTTTGACGATACACGATACATGTCATTTTATAACTTTGATTTGGAAAATTTGCTTTACAAAACCAATCATTCCAAAACATATTATATATATATATATATATAAACATGTCGATATACTATTTTTGTATAAATTGTCATTTTCAATTAATTTGGAGATATTGGAACTTCAAGGGGGATGAAAACACAAAATCTTTTGTGATTAAATACTATATATTAATTTACAAACCTTTTTTCTTCTTCTTTGATTTTTGAAAAATACTTAGATTAATATTAATTAGAACCTTTGCTATAATTAAGTTAATTACAATATATTATATATTATACTTACAATAATTAAATACTATATACTTAGAATATTATATTTATAGGATATAATTAAGTATATTAACGTACTTAATTATAATATCATACAATTATATTTATAAATATATTTATAAATATAATACAAATATATATTTATAAATATAATACAAATATATACAAATATACAAATATATATATATATACTTAATTCTTGACGCGCCACTTGGCACGTCGAGAAGCCGACACGTCAGCGTTCTGACGTGCCAAGTGGCGCGTCAGCGTGGTTTGGGAAGGCGGCGCTGTTGGCGTCCCATCGACCACGCCTGCGGTGATGGCGTTTAAATTTGGGATTTCTCCCATTTTTTTTTTTTTTTTCCCTCCAGCGTCCTCTCTCCCGCCGGCCTGCCTTCTTCTTCCCTCCCATTCTTTTTTTTCTTCTCTCCTCCAGCGCCCACAGCTCCCTCTCCCGCGCTCTCTCTCTCTCTCAGCTCTCTCTCCCGCGCTCTCTCTCTCTCTCAGCTCCCTCTCCCGCGCTCTCTCTCTCTCTCTCGCTCTATCTCTCTCCAGCTCACGTGACGCGCGTGCTCCGGCCATCTCCATCACTTCGCATTTGAAACCTCTCCGTCGTCGATCAACTCCGCCACTCGATCTCTATGGTATATATATATATATATATATATATATACATACATATTTATATATAGTTTTATTTTATATATACTGTTTTATTATATATATATATATATATATATATATATATAATAAATCTTGTTTAATCAAATTTATGTTTTATTTTGTCATGAATCTGTATGATGTTTGGTTAATATATATATTGGATTGATCGAGCATTTGTGAGTAGGTATTAATTGATGGAGGTGTTTGTTTTTTTTTGCTTGAAATATTGTTATTTACTTATTATACGTTTCTTGTATATGCACATGCATGCATGCAAGATGATGTTTCGATGATAGCTAGGTTTTGTGTCATAATATAATAGTTTTTAAAATGTCGCGGATTGTTGTTTTATTTTTTTATTTTTGTTTGTTTAGCTGAAAAATGTTGGCTTTATTAATTAGTAAATAATTTATACAACATTATTTAATTTCAATTTTAATCATTTGACCTTCTAATTAAGTGCGTGTAGTGCGTAGTGATAATTATTGAGATTTAATTCCATACTTTGTTTAATTAATACTTAAATTGAATGAGTCTTAATATTGAGACGTACATTAAATCAACAATCCATTTGTAAGTTATACATGAATATTAATTAAATAGAGACAATTACTCCAAATGAATACACACTTTAATTGGTACTATCCCTTATTTTTTCTAACAAATTCATATCCATGAATATTGGATATGAATATTAATTAAATAACTAACCTAGTTATTTAATTATTTTAGGGTCCCCATATATATATATATATATATATATATATATATATATAATGCATGAACTGAACTAGCTTTGCATATTTTAGGGTCCTCGATCATATATAACAAATGCACACACTACTAGGTGTATATTAATACCTATACATTATCACGAAGTTTGCACCTTTGAATTGCAAAACTGCAAACATTGTGAAACTTATAGAGACTCCAAATAAATACACACTTTAATTGGTACTATCCCCTTAATTTTTCTAACAAATTCATATCCATGAATATTGGAACTTCATATTAATTAAATAACTAACCTAGTTATTTAATTATTTTAGGGTCCCCATATATATATGTATATATATATATAATGCATGAATATGCATTATATTTGCACATAAAAAATTTAAACCTACATGATAATGTATATATAGGTTTATATTTTTAACGTGGTTGAAATATTTAGGTTTATATATATGCATGTGCTTGAAATGAGGTATATATCTTTTAAGTCTTTTATATTGATTCGTAATTTATGTACGTAGCGAAAAATGGACAAGAGTTGGATGACAAAGTCTAGGGGTACGAGGGAATACAGAGACGGGTGTAGACTGTTCGTGGAGTTTGCGATTAGTGCAGTAGAACCCCGATGGAAAAATCAATTGCCCTTGCAAGATTTGTCGAAATTACGGCGCCACCGCGGATTTCGTATTCGACCACTTGACGGGGAAAAGGAATGATGCGGAATATACTTTATGGTACTATCATGGTGAGAAGCATGTACGAGGTCCGATAGACCGTGCGGTTCGAATCGCCGGCCGGATGCGGGTGCAAGCGCAAATCGGTGGAGACATGCACGCAATGTTGCGTGACTTATTCGGCATGCACGAAGTGGTCGGGAAGACAATTGTGAGCCTCAAGTCGTAGTGCAAGGGGTGAAGACATTGTAAACGAAGAAGCGTGAAGGTGACGATGAAAGTATTATATGCTTATGAAAAGGCGGAGAAACCACTTCATAACGGAACAAAACATACCAAACTAAGTGCGATTGTACACTTGTACAACCTGAAGTGCGTTGGTGGAGTAAATGCATAAGCTTCTCGGCCTTCCTAGAGTTCATCAACCGATTCTTTGCGAGAGTGATGAAAAGCTGCACAGTAATACATATGAGGCGAAGAAGTTTTTACGAGATATGGGACTTGGGTATGAGAAGATACCGCGTGTCGTAATGGCGCATGTTATTCGGAAGGGCACAAAGGAGTTGGATTCATGTACCGTATGTGGAAAATCTAAATGGATGGATGCAATCAATTTAGATGAGGATGGTCAACCTATATCGTCGGGCAAGAAAGCGTCCGGTAAAGGTGTTGCGGTGGTTTCCACTTGTACCACGACTACAGAGGTTGTTTATGTCGAGCATCTTGCACGCTTTATGAGGTGGCATGCGAAGGCGCACAAGGGCGGCGTATTGAGGCATCCGGTGATGGCGAAGCATGGAAGTCATTCGACAATTTACATCCGGAGTTTTCAGCGGACAGCGGGAATGTAAGGCTCGGACTAACCTCGGATGGATTTAATCCATTTGGAAACATGAGCACATCTCAAACACTTGGCCATCATTGCTTATGCCCTATAACTTGCCTCCTTGGATGTGCATGAAACAGACATCTTTTATACTATCATTGATTATTCCAGGCCCAAGTTCACCTGGAATGGATATAGATGTCTACCTTCAACCCTTAATTGAGGAGTTACAAGAACTATGGAATGTAGGGGTGCCCACATACGACGTCTCTAAGAAAAAAATTTTGTCCTCTGAGCGCAGATTGATGTGGACAATTAATGACTTTCCAGCATATGCAGATTTGTGCGGATGGTCTACGAGGTGAGAAGGCATGTCCGTCTTGTATGAACTCGACATGGTCGAAGTGGTTAAAACATGGTCATAAATGGTGTTATATGGGGCACAGACGATACTTGCCCATGGATCATCCATGGAGGAGGAACAAAAGAACATTTGACGGCAACGTAGAATTAGAATGTGCCCCTGATGTCCCAAGTGGAAACGAAATCATGAACCAATTAGCGGGGATGGTGTTTGGGGATGAGAATGCTTTGGTCGGGCAAGGGAGGCTGCGAAAGAAAAAGGAAAGAAGCGCGAAGGCGAATACTTCTAATGTAGTATTCAAGAAGAAAAGTATTTTCTTTAGGTTGCCGTATTGGAAAGATAATTTATTACGGCACAACCTTGATGTTATGCACATAGAGAAAAACGTGATGGACAACATACTTGGTACAATACTGGACATTCCGGGAAAGCGAAGGACAACCGCGCCGCTTAGATTTGCAAGAAATGGGTTTGAGGCGTACACTTCATCCCTACACTGGCGAGAATGGTAAGACATATATGCGGCAAGCTACCCACACGATGTCCAAGGATGATAAGACACATTTCTTGAAAGTGTTACGAAATGTAAGGGTGCCCGATGGATATGCCTCGAACATTTCCGTTGTATACGACTTAAGGGTATGCGATATCGGGGTTAAAGAGTCATGACGATCCACGTATTGATGCAGCGACTTCTACCTATTGCATTGCGTGGATCACTTCCAAGCAACGTGGTTAGACCACTTGTTGAGATGTCTGCATTCTTCAGGGGACTATGTTCAACAACATTGACACAAGAGGATATGGACCGACTACAGTGTGACGTCTATATCACGTTGTGCAAGATGGAACAGGTTTTTCCCCCCAGCTTTTTCACAAGCATGGTTCATGTGGTCGTGCATCTTATCGGTGAATGCCGACTCGGTGGACCAGTACAGTATAGGTGGATGTATCCGGCAGAGAGGTAAACTTTGTTTACGAATATTTCATATTTTATGGTTTAACTATAATACAAGACAAGTATTAAGCGCAGCGATTGATTGTATATTCGTTCATATTTAGGAGCCTTGGAGTTTTCAAATCTAATGTGCGTAACAAAGCGGCCTGAAGGCTGCATTGCGGAGGGTTACATAGCTCTTGAGTTGGTGACGTTACGTTCGAGATATTTAGATAATACACCAACATTTCATAATAGGATACAAAGAAATCCGGATGGTTCAAAGGGACATGGAACACGAGTCGGCTCGACCGAATCACAATGACACAGATACACCGGTATATTATGTTCAATTCGGACGACTTCCTTCAATTGCGAACGTAAGTCGATGTCATTCTTCGCCATATTGTATATTCAATGAACTTGTAACATTTCCCGTATCGAATTATAATTAACTTCATCATCGAATTGTAGAATGCACATGGATACGCTTAGGGGGCGAACAACAGAGGATCAGTTGGAAACCCAACATTATGAGCTGTTCTGCGACTGGTACCGTGACTACGTAAGAATGACGTGATGTTAACAAAATCACTTGTCGGATTATATTTGCATGCATAATGTTTTCCAAATGAATGAAACACTCTTTAACCAAGTGTTAACATTGTATTGTAAATATTCGCAGTCGATCGATTGGATGATCGATGTAGGAAGGAACTTGGTGAGAAATTGATAATGCATTGTAGAGGGCGCGGAGTCGTGATCGGATACAATAGATATGTGGTTAACGGCAAGTTGTTTCGTACAATTGCATCGATGCGGAAGAGGACTCGAGCAGCGGGGTGTGTGTGCCGATCGTTGATGGCGAAGCGTACTACGGAAGTTGACGAAGTACTTGAGATTGAGTACTACGGCGGAACTACGTGCGTTATGTTCGGTGTGATTGGGCGGACACCACGAGGACAAGGGGTACAAGGTGGATGAGTATGGCATGATACTTGTGAACTTCAAAACCTTGTTCACACGGGAGAATTGATTCTTGATGAGCCATATGTGCTAACTTCACAAGTTGATCGGTGTTTTACGTAGAAGATGGTAGATACCGGATTGGGTTTGTGCGAAGGACCAAACCAAGAAATATATCGACGTTGGTCGAGTGAAGGGCATCAGGATTCAGGTGCCAATTATCACGAGTGTGAGCCGCTCATATTGACCAGAAATTGTGATCAGGATCTGGAGGATCATATCCAATACGTCAGACCCGACTTAGATCCAATTGAAGCGTATGTGATTGAATAAAAGCTATATATATATACATATGTTTAGATTGGTAATTGTTCACTATATGCCCATCAACGCATTTAATAGAGTTGTTTAATTGGGAAAATACGTCAGTATATCTTATTTCATACGTGTGAGTCATGCATACATAACGTAGTTAATATTTCATATATTGTATACGTGATTAATTGAATTTGTGGTATTTTTTGCAGGTTACTATGAGCCATAGGGGGAAGAGAAGAGCACGCAGGGGCTCGTCTCTCAGCGACGACCTATGTCGCTGGGTCTCCGTCGATCCACCTTGATGATAGCGAGCAACAAGGCGTTGCTCGGCTTTTGGGTATTCGGGGCGGATATCGACCGGTACTTCCAGCGATATGGAAGGGAGATCCTCTCCATAATCCATACGGTCGGCGGGCATGGCCCGGATGGGGTATCTCGCGAGAGCGGCTTGGACGAGTATGCGGGGACATGCGAGCACCTTGGTGATAGCCAGCTTGGACAGAGTATGCAGGGACATGTAGAGCACCTTGATGATAGCCAGCATAGCGCAGGTATGACCGAATTTTTTTTTGGAAAGATTGCAAGTTTTTTGGAAATTTCTAAATGTATTGGTGCGATATCAATTATATTATTTAACTACAACTACAATTTCATATAATTCTAAATATTCTAAAAAACATATATAGCGAGTCCCGCAGCGGTGACACATCGGCCGAGGAGGATGTATTGGTGCGACAGACACGGTGACCCGCGACCAACCGACCACGATCCGGCGACCACTTACTCCTCGGCGAGTCCGCACCATAAGTAAGTGGATATGTTCGAATGTTGTGTATATATGTCTTAATTTAGTTGTAATTAGTATTGAATTCGACATAACTTACTTCGGTAATTTTTTAATCTATTAGGTACCGATTCAGAGGGAAACGAAGTTATTGAGGTGTTTACCATCCGTGACTCGCACTGAGTTGCGGAGTCCCCGCCGCAAGCGGATCATTATGGAGTACAATCTGCATGCCAGCCCGTCGGCGTTAGCTCCATGAGGTTTAAGCGGATGGTGGAGATATCGTAAGGAGCTCCAATTATGTCCGAATACCGGACGATTGGGCGAAAGTACGCAGCGTACCAAAGAGGATATTTGGGACGCCTTGATGGTATGTGTTGCATATATGTTAAAACACTCATAATGTATATATGTATATATACGCTCTAAGTTGCACACATATATTTTAGTTTTGTAATTTAATAATTTTGAACATGTGCAGCATACTTTTCGTCCCTTGAATTCAATTTGAAAGCCATAAAGAATGAAGCATTCAAGGATATGGGATCAAAGCTGCGGACTTGGAGGTACGAGCTTAAAAAGCGCTGTGCAATTACGGAGGAAGATACTCCGGATACTATACGGGCAAGAGTGGGGAAAAACACTTGACGAGTACAATGCCAAGACGTGGAGATCTTATTGGAGAGATGGTGTACTCGTCGAATAAGGTAGGTCATGAGTTAAATTCTTCATTTTGTGTAGTGTCATTATATGGTTTTATTAACATGTACAGTGAGTGTCATGTAAACGAAATTGCCTCTTTATTGTGTAGTGTTGCATATAAAGAGTACTAAAACCAAATTTCCTTACATTATTAACATATCAATATGGTAGCTGTGTAGGACTATGCGAACAAAATGAAGCGCTTACGAGCATTAAATAAAGAGCCCCATTGCACCGGATCGAAGAGCTATGCGAGTGACAAATGAGGAGGTAAGTGTGTAATTTAACATGTAAACAACAAATCGGTTGATATATTTAAAAATATTTGTATGTCCTATTTTTTGGCAGGCCATACGTGCAGGCAAGTATCCTACTCGTGCGAGAGTTACATCAAGACGCTTTACGAAGGTGGACAAAAGCTATCCGAATGAGATAGTGGAAGAAAGATGTGTATGCTACAATTTAATTCTTTGTTTATATACTTTAAAATTATCGCAATGCGGTTGTATGACCCATCGACCCAATAATGAATGTAACATACGAGAAAAGGATGAAGGAGCGATACCCACCGACCTGCGGCGTCGTCTAGCATCACAGAGGAGCGGTCAAGTGGCGCCAAGCGACGCGTATGCACAGGCCCTTGGAGATAAGCTTTGAATACGCGGTAGGGTTCGCAGCTTGGATCGGGTATTTTGCCGTGCGGGCTCCATACGTTCATACTATACACCTTCACAAGCAAGATCACAAAACACCACCACTCCATGATATCACAAGAAACGCTGTGAGCTCTTGAGGCGGAGAGGGCGAAGCACAAGGAAGAGATAGATGCATTGGTGGCCGCGAACAATGCACGTCAGGCAGCGTTTGACGCCCGATTGCGCCAGATCGAGGCAATGATGCGGTTCAGCTCTGCACCAGCTGGAGCTTCCCCACATATTGCGGTGGTGCCATCGTCTATCGACGGCGAAGCAGGTACTGACATTTTTTAATGGTCAAATGTGTTTTTAGACCTTTACCTATATATATGTGAACTTCTATAACCTATATATATGTTAACTTATAACTTATGACCTTTTCAGTTATAACTTATGACCTTATAAGTTATAACTTATGACCTATATATATGGAATTGTGTTATCTTATGACCTTTTCAGATTTATGGAGGGGCCTACTGTTTCCTAGATTAGAGTAGCGGGGCCGAGGATCCCTCCCTCATGTATTATTTTTGAAGAAGAAATCCCTCATGTGTATTAAATCAGAAAGCATTGTTACCCATATACTAATTCTTGTGTGACTTGTCACATCTGACATTCAATTGGGCTGCCTTAGGAGATAGAAAATAGTGGCCACCTTTTCTTGAATTAACTTGCTTGCTTCTATTTTTAATGGTGAAATGTGTTTTAGAACTCTAGCTATATCATGTGAACTTCTAAAACCTATATATATGTCAACTTATAAATTTAGAGTATGGATATATATGTTGTAGTCATTCTCTTAATTAATGTTGTGTAATTCATGTTGAATTTGGTTTATATGTCATTGTTGGTTTGGTGGTGGATGTGGGTACGTACGAGCGTTGCTTTTGAACTGTTTTATTGGTATTATGAGATCAATATACAACTATGGTCCTTGTAGAATATTAACAATCTAGTGTATGTGATTGTGTGAGAGTATGAAACGATCAAGTATTAACTAGATGAATATCATAATTTTTTGGAAATAATATAACATGATTTGAATATATGTAAAGTCCTATGTGTTAATATCCTCAACAAATTAAAATGTTAATAAATATCTCACATAATTGCCATGGCAAAAATGAAGCGCATGAGTCTATAAATTTAACGTCAACATTGATTGCTCTGCATGTGGAATAAATTTTAGTTTTTTTTTTATATGCATTTTTGGCTAATTAACTTCATCATCGTTTTACCTCTTGTTGTTATATCATTTACTGTGTTAGACTCAACAACTGAGTTGGGTAAATATTTGGACATAAATGAATTGCCCTTACATAGTCAATATTGTTTGGTGATTGTTTGTTTTTATCGTTTGCAGGTGATGGAGAGGATGCTATGAATGTCAATAATCAGCATTGACCGTCTGGTTTGCCATTCATACTTGTATAAAAGTTACTTTGTTGATGTAATTGTATTTATGATATCCCTTTTTATAACAACAGAGATAGTTTTTTGATAATTGTGGTTGGTTATTGACACTTGGTATATATATGTTATTTTGTGTGTGTTAAGATTGATGGAAAAATAGTCTGATGTGTTAACTTATTAGGATATACATGACTTATGTTATTTGTATAGATTGACGGAAAAATTGCTAGAATTATTTGCAATGATTGATGGATAAATTGTATATCAGGTTAATTGTAATCCAAAATTCGGGTATAGTCCCAAAAAAACTAAAGAAAAATATAATGGGGGGTGGAAAAGAATTTAAAAAAAAAAAACCAAATTTTTTGACGTGTCAAATTGTAACACGTCAGAAAATTTCTGACGTGTCACAACTTGACACGTCAGAAAATTTCTGACGTGTTACAATTTGACACGCCAGAAAATTTTTCTGACGTGTCTAATTCCGACACGTCAGAAATTTTCTGACGTGTTACAATTTGACACGTCAGAAAAAAATTTCTGACGTGTCGATTTATAACACGTCAGAAATTTCTGACGTGTTAGAAATCGACACGTCAGAAATTTTCCATTTCTGACACTTATAATATTCACGCGCGAGACACGTCAGGAACACCACGTCGGGGCGTTTTCGGCGTGTCGCTACTGACACGTCGAGAAAATGTGCGTCGTCGAAAAAATCATTTTCTTGTAGTGTATCCAACCGATTTACACGGTTGGCCCGTTGGAATGGTCATTAATTGGTTGTTCGTGCAGAAAGTTATTGTTTGAGAGTGGCCAATTCAAGTGCTTTTTTGACCTTAATATATTTTAGGCCTTAACATGGAATTTTCACATTTAATATTAATTTTAACATATTTAACCAATTGATACAAACTAAAATTTTTAGCTTTTGACCCACAATGTTGATATGATTTCTAGTATTACAATATTGAAATTGTATATTCAAGATAGTTGGATGGCATAAGAGAAATAAAGTACTAATTAAGCAATGGGTAAAGTAATATACTACACTCCCATCTCATTAGGCTAATGATTGGTACTGTGGTAGTGCCCATTAGCTTTTGATTTTTTATTTTTTTATGGGCAATGTCATATCAACCTAGTTAAATGGGATCAGTGTTGTATATAGAATTACTCAAAAGCAATTGATATAATTTCAATATAGTTGGATAGTATAAGGAAAGAATACTTGGCATAAAAGTAATGCTAGAACCCACATTTTTATTCAACAATGTTGACGTAACAATTCAAACTAAAAGATTGACCCAAAGATTGCTTGGGAGTAGGGACTGTCACTTCAGCAATATTATATGACAAACATGTAGTTTCTAACATTACTCTTATACTAAATATAGAGGGCAAGTTGTATGGAAGTTTTGCGAGAACTTTTATTTTTTTTTTTTTTTAATGTAGATTAAATTATCGAGCATTTTAAGGCAAAGTTAATGGGAAGAAAATTGATGAGGTTGGTGTATAATGCATGCAGTGGAAGCACCTGGTGAAATAGCTACACAAGTGGGGAAGAAAGATTGGAATTTCAGCGTAGACCGATGCAGCAATGGCTCGAGCTGGGTAACACCAAAATGGCAAAATCGGATTTGAGGCCATTGTACAACAATTCTCTAATCTGCAACTGCTCCTACCCTGCTGGTGTATGTCACGTGGTTAAATTGTATGTCATCCAACTATATATGTTGAAATTGTGAATTGATCAACTTTTTATTCCACCAAAATCAGAAAAAAAAAAAAAAAAAAAAATTGACATACAAAGTCCCTAAATGCCCTTTTAATCAGATATGACTTTAATCTAAGAAGGCAAAATTATCATTCTATGCACTTCTTGGAATAACTAATCGGTTCCTCTCAATTTCATTTGAAATAATTAATCATATTACTTCTATCGGCCGCTGTGGTTTTTTTTTTTTTTTTCTGAATTTGTAATTGTAAGGGTAGTTGTCTTTTTGAGATTTTCTAAGAATATTTTTGTCATTTCGTGAAACAAAAGGAATACAATACAATTTTATGATAATTTGGAAGACAAATTGTACGTTTGTAAATTGCCTCCAGTTTGAAGGGGTAGCATTACTCTTTTCTTAAAATTAATTGATGAAAAATATTGAATTTATTTATTTAATTAAAATAAGAGATGAATTATGAGAATAAATTTGAACTTTAAAGACATTTATTTTGATACAAAAATATTAAATTTAATTACTTAAAATGAGAGGTGAATAAAGACGTGGCCTGCAACACACCGAATGAGGTGGCGAGTGCTGTGTACTTGCACGGTGATGAGGCCAACAGAAGCGGAAAATGAAATGGAGAGGATCTTATTGGAACACAAGCGTGGAGGCCAGTGAAATTGCGGGTGGTGGCACGTGGGTTAAGTTGACTCAAAATAAAAACAGAAAAAAATAAAAAAACGGAGAGGAGTGGAGGAGAAGGGGCGGTAGACTGAGGGAGGAGCTCCCTC
The DNA here is from genome assembly GCA_016403345.1 of Corylus heterophylla. Taxonomy (NCBI): domain Eukaryota; kingdom Viridiplantae; phylum Streptophyta; class Magnoliopsida; order Fagales; family Betulaceae; genus Corylus; species Corylus heterophylla. Next base: position 17,511,707 of record CM028144.1, on the reverse strand, counting down.
CTCCTCCCCGGTGGACGCTCTATTATGAAGATCAAAACACTCACTGAGAGAGGGAGCTCGCTGGACGAGGGGAGAGAGAGACGAGCTCCATAATTTGCGAAATTGCAGATTGGGTTGAATAATGGTTATATTATTTACTTCTGAGCCAGCGCAATTTTGGATCTTTCCATCCTCTGTTCATACATATATACGTGAAGATGATCATTTTCCTAGTAATAATCAGATGGCATTTAATCTCTTACCTATAATTATTCTTGTTACAGATTTCTTAAAGGGCAGGATCTTGATGGTGTGCTTCCACCTTCCCTGGCGAAGGTTCCCTACCTAAACACGATGTAAGAAGAATTGAATAAAACAAATAATTATGATTTTAATATAATGTGCCAAAAAATGCTGAGGTGCATGGCTTAATGGCATTACTTTATTGGATGTAAAACACATGGAAGGTCGACCATTTAAAATCCGCCAAAAAACTAAACAGTTAAATTCAATTTTTTAAGAATTCAAGGAGTGATTGCAAATAGGGGGTTTATTTAGAAATTTATTTTATATTTACCTTGACTTAAAAGAAAAACTTCACAAACTTCAACATAGTATCTACTGATTTTGTCAATAAGCGGAAAGTCCAATTTATAAATTTAGTTAAAATTCGGCAAAGCTTAAATTATTCAAAATATATAGGTTTGATTGTAATTACACTTAATCATTTGAGGAAAAAAAAAACAAAGAGAGGAGAAGAGGGAAAAAATAATAATAAAGTACTATGACTATAATTAATGGAGATATTCCTGTTATATTCAATCAATTCCTTTTTTTTCTTCTTCTTTTTATGGAATAAATTAGGCTCACGCCTTAGAGTTCTGTTTAGTGTCAAGCTACAACTTGTACTCTTTTGTTCAATGTAGGTAGAAAGCCCTAAAGAACCTGACCCGATCCGACCCATGTATATTGTTTGAGTTTGCATGTTAATATTGTAGGCTATAATCAAGCTGACACTACAAAAATTGCAATTTTTTTTGACTGCCCATTTCTGACGTGTCAGTGCCATTGACACGTCAGAAACATCTTCTGACGTGTCCTTTTTGACGCGTCTCAACGGTTAAAAAGGTGGGTGTCAAAAAATTCAAGTTTTTGACGTGTGAATTTTCATACGTCAGAAATTTTTAAAATTGCGACACGTGTCCTCTCAACTCCATCTTCCACGTCTGTCTTTCTCCCTCTATCTCCACTTAAATGTCTTAAACTAATTCTATTGTTTAAGACATTTAATTAATTATGCTAACTCTCACTCTTTCATACTTTATGTTTCAACCATTTTTTGTTCGAATTTTATTTGTAATATATTTAATTGTCTTCATGAAGAAAACAAAAGATTTTCAAATTTTGTCTTTTTGTCTTAGAGAAGACAAAAAGACAAAATTTTGATCCCTTTTCTTTTTGTCTTGCAGCTGCATGCAAGACTCTAGTTGGAAATCTTGATCCCTCCGTAGCTGAGGCTTGGGGGGCACTGTTGGCTGTCCGTTTGTGTAAAGCTCGGGGGTTTTTGCCTATTCATTTCGAAGGTGATGCGCAAGTTGTGATAGCTGCGGTCAATTCGTTGGAGGCAGACTGGAGCAAATTGGGCCTTCTCGTGGTTGATATTAAACGGGAGCTTGCAGATTTACGGCAATGGCGGATGACGTTTGTCAGGAGAACAGGAAATCATATCACTCACGTTTTATCAAAAGAAGCAACAAGAAGTGTAGTGGATAGGTGTTGGCTTTCTGAGCCACCTGCTTGTATCAAAGCACTTGTTATGGTGGAGCGTAATGCTCTCATCAGTTGATTCAATGAGAATTCATTTCCTTTTTTCAAAAAAAATAAAAAATAAAATAAAGAAAAATAAAGAGAGAGAGAGAGAGAGAATTTTGGAACCTTTTGTTTTCTTCACTAAGACATCAATTAAATGCATTCTAAATAAAACCCCTAGGTTTTAATTGTAGGATATAAACAGAAAGCAAGAGAAGATATAAAAACAAATAGAGACAAAAAGACAAAATTTGGGAACCTTTGTTTTCTTCATTAAGACAATTAAATATATTACAAATAAAATCCCAAAGTTTTAATTATAAAATTTACAAAAGATAAATAATCAATTTGAATAAAATAATATATAAATTTGAAGAAAAATATAAGGGACACAAACGAAAACATAAAGTAAGAGAAGGTAAAAAGAAAAATAGAGAGAGAAAAAGAAAATTTGGGAACCTTTTGTTTTCTTCATTATGACAATTAAATATATTATAAATAAAATTCCTACATTTTAATTGTTTCACAATATTGATATATAAAGAGAGAGAATTTCGGAACCTTTTGTTTTCTTCATTAAAATAATTAAATGCATTACAAATAAAACCCCTAGGTTTTAAATGCCCAAAACTTGTTCATTCTTTAAAACACCACGTGTCGCAATTCTAAGCACTCTCTAAAACATGAGTTCAGGACACCTGTTGCAATTCTAGGCACTCTCTAAAACATGTGTTCAGGGCATGTATTGTAATTCTAAGTACTCCCTAAGCCAAAACTCGGCTTTTAAAAAATCATGGAAGGAATACTGGAACACAATAATAATAATAATAATAATAACAATAATAATGAACAACAAAGTCAATTAAATTTACAAAAGAAAAACAAGAAATTTGGATGAAAAATAAGATATAAATTAGAACATAAAATAAGGAAAAAATGAAAAATAAAACAACATGAAATAAATATATCAGCTTTCTCTATATTTTTCCTAGATCCAATCAAATAAACCATAGAATTAGTTTAAGACATTTAAGTTGAGATAGAGGGAGAGAGAGAGACGTGGGAGATGGCTTTTATAAATTATGGGAGAGAGAGAGATTATGGGAGAGTGAGAGTTAGTACAATTAATTAAAAAAAAAAAAACTCTTTCGGTGGAGTTTTTTTAGTGGTGCTGACTTTCTAGTGGTTGCAGAAGAGATGTTGAGGAAAAGTACTGTGGAGGAGTTTCCGAGTTTTGTTCTGATAGCAAGAAGGATATGGTTAAGAAGGAATGACTTTCTATATGAGGGCTCCTTCTCACATCCAAATTCCCTTCTTAAGGATTCAGATAATGTGCTGCAGGATTTCTATCAGGCTCAGGCAGGGGATATACGGACCAGTGCTCAGGAAGATGGTGCTATTATGGAAAGATGGATGGCGCCAACCCCAGGTTGGTACAAAGTGAACTGGGATGCGGCGATAGCAAAGGAGACTAGGCGGACTGGGTTGGGTGTTGTGATTCACGATCACCAAGGAAAATTACAATTGTTCTGATAGCCAGAAGGATATGGTTAAGAAGGAATGACTTTCTGTATGAGGGCTCCCTCACATCCAAATTCCCTTCTTAAGGCTTCAGATAATGTGCTGCAGGATTTCTATCAGGCTCAGGCAGGGGATATACGGACCAGTGCTCAGGAAGATGGTGCTGTTATGGAAAGATGGATGGTGCCAACCCCAGGTTGGTACAGAGTGAACTGGGATGCGGCGATTGCAAAGGAGACTAGGTGGACTAGGTTGGGTGTTGTGATTCGCGATCTCCAAGAAAAATTACCGGCAGCGAGGAGCTTCACACGGTTTGGCCTCCTTGAGGAAGCAACTGCCGAAGCGTCAGCAGCCATCTTGGCACTCCATCTGGCATGTGATCTGGGCTTCATGCAAATAAATTTGGAGGGGGATGCAAAGGTGGTTGTCGAGGCTGTGTTGTCTGATGATCCAAATTGGAGCCAACGAGGTCACCTAATTGAAGACATACGCACTGCCCTCTAGCATTTCCCTTGCTGGAAAATGAACCACGTCAGGTGAGAGTCTAACCAAGCCGCACATGGGTTGGCACGGTTCTCTACGCTGCAGCAACTGGACACAACGTAGACTCATCATTCCCCTGATTGTATTTATGAGATTCTTGCTTCTGAGCAATCTGCTCTGAACATATGTTGATTCGTTTGACTATGAAATGAAATATGAAGATTATTACATAAAAAAAAAAAAATTTAAAATTTAAAATTTAAAATTAACAAAAAAAAAACAAAAAAAATGAATTCAGACATAAAACTATGGGAGAGAGATTTAAGACATTTAAGTGGAGATAGAGGGAGAGAGAGACAATAAACGGTAGAAAAACAAATTATGGGAGAGTGAGAGTTAGCACAATTAATTAAATGTCTTTAACCACAGAATTAGTTTAAGACATTTAAGTTGAGATAGAGGGAGAGAGAGAGAGAGACGTGGGACGACACGTGTCGCAATTCTAAGCACTCCCTAGGCCAAATAAAAAAAGAATTCAGATATAAAATTATGGGAGAGAGATTTAAGACATTTAAGTGGAGATAGAGGGAGAGAGAGAGAGAGACGTGGGAGGACACGTGTCGCAATTCTAAGCACTCCCTAGGCCAAATAAAAAAAGAATTCAGATATAAAATTATGGAAGAGAGATTTAAGACATTTAAGTGGAGATAGAGGGAGAGAGACAAAAAACGGTTGAAACACAAATTATGGGAGAGTGAGAGTTAGCACAATTTATTAAATGTCCAAAACCATAGAATTAGTTTAAGACATTTAAGTTGAGATAGAGAGAGAGAGAGAGAGAGAGAGAGAGAGATGTAGGAGGACACGTGTCGCAATTCTAAGCACTCCCTACGTCAAAACTCGGCTTTTATATAGGACACGTGTCGCTAGGTTTTAAATGCCCAAAACTTGTTCATTCTTTAAAACGTCACGTATCGTAATTCTAGGCACTCTCTAATACATGGGTTCAGGACATGTGTCGCAATTCAATGCACTCTCTAAAACATGGGTTCAGGACATGTGTCGTAATTCTAAGTACTCTCTAAGCCAAAACTCGGCTTTTAAAAAATCATGGAAGGAATATTGGAACACAAAAATAATAATAATAATAATAATAATAATAATAATAATGAACAACAAAGTCAATTAAATTTACAAAAGAAAAATAAGAAATTTGGATGAAAACTAATATATAAATTAGAACAAAAGATAAGGAAAAAATGAAAAATAAAACAACATGAAATAAATATCTCTTTCTCTATATTTTTCCTAGATCCAATGAAATAAACCATAGAATTAGTTTAAGACATTTAAGTTGAGATAGAGGGAGAGAGAGAGAGACGTGGGAGATGGCTTTTATAAATTATGGGAGAGAGAGAGATTATGGGAGAGTGAGAGTTAGCACAATTAATTAAGAAAAAACAAAAACAAAAAATGAATTCAGATATAAAATTATGGGAGAGACATTTAAGTTATTTAAGTGGAGATAGAGGGAGAGAGAGACAAAAAACGGTTGAAACACAAATTATGGGAGAGTGAGAGTTAGCACAATTAATTAAATGTCTTAAACCATAGAATTAGTTTAAGACATTTAAGTTGAGATAGAGGGAGAGAGAGAGACATGGGAGGACACGTGTCGCAATTCTAAGCACTCCCTACGTCAAAACTCGGCTTTTATATAGGACACGTGTCGCTAGGTTTTAAATGCCCAAAACTTGTTCATTCTTTAAAACGCCACGTGTCGCAATTTTAGGCACTCTCTAAAACATGGTTTCAGGACACGTGTCGTAATTCTAACTACTCTCTAAGCCAAAACTTAGCTTTTAAAAAATCATGGAAGAAATATTGGAGCGTAAAAATAATAATAATAATAATAATGAACAACAAAGTCAATTAAATTTACAAAAGAAAAATATGAAATTTGGATGAAAGAGAAAATTCTGGAACTTTTTGTTTTCTTCATTATGTCAATTAAATATAGGGTTAAATACTAAATAGTTTCTAATAGTCTTCTCTCTCGTTTGTCTCTCTGGGATTAACTAGGGGTGAGGTTTTCGTCTCCATTATTGTAAGTGGAGGGTGTAGGAGTTCTGTTTCGTGTAGGGTGTATGTAGGTATGGATTTAGATTTGGAGAAATTATGGAGCAAGATTTCTTTGTCTGAGGGTGAAAAGTGTGGGATATCTGTTATGGAGGGTGAAGTGGCTGCTGTTCGGGAGATTGGAGGAAGATGTTTGATTGGCAAGATAGGACTTGAAAAACCTATAAATCGTGAAGCTTTCAAATCTGTTTTGTCAAGGTTATGGCGCCTGATAGGATCAGTGGTGTTCAAGGAAGTGCAAGATCATATTTCGCTTTTTGAGTTTAGTGAGGAGGTTGACAAGGAAAGAGTGATGGAAGGAAGGCCTTGATCTTTCGCCAGACAGATCCTTGTATTAAATGAATTTGATGGCCATTGTCCCCCATCTAAAATGGAGTTCACTAAATCACCATTTTGGATACAAGTGCATGAATTGCCGCTTCTTTGTATGACTAGAGAGGTGGGAAAGAAAATTGGTGATTCTCTGGGTGTGCTAGAAGATGTAGATGTGGCGGGTGATGGAGTAGGCTGGGGGAGGTGTCTTCGCATTCGGGTTTTGATGGATCTGTCTCCACCTTTGGAACGAGGACGTACTCTGAATGTGGGTGGGAAATCTCACTAGGTGATTCTGAAATATGAGAAGCTACCGTTGCTCTATTTTAAATGTGGTTGTGTGATTCATGGAACTAAGGGTTGCTTTAATCGATCTCAAAAACGGCTGAACGGAGGAGATGAAGGGAAGGAATGGGGTGTCTCTTTGAGAGCAGATGCTCCAAAGATGAAGGGCCAATTCCGGCATGGTAGTGGGGGAGGGTCTTCTTTTTTGGAGGAGCAAGCGACGGAGGTTGGGCGAAATAGTCCTGAACGGTAAATCTAGAATTTTAGTTCCGGTTTCCAGGGGAGAACTTCCCACACACATCAACCGACAAAAACTGCTAGTAGTGGCGAATCTGGGCAGAGACACAGTGGTGGAGATGATTGCAATTTTCGATCTTTGTCTTCTGATGTGGCTATAACTGCTGTTGATAATACTAATGTGGTTAAGAAGGGACAAAGTGGGAAGGAAAAAGAGGTTATTAGTGGAGATATTTTAGGGGCTGAATTTTTGGAAGTTCGGTCAGTGGGTCTTGCAGTAAGGGATGAGGAGGATGTGATAAGTAAGTCTGATTTTTGCATGCAAGGTGGGGCAACGTGATATTATAAAAGTCTTTGGAAGGTCAAGATGGGTTGTTGCCTTTGTCACATGAGATTGTAGATGAGTGTCAAGGTGATTTTACACGTATGGAAGTTGTAATAGAGTCACGTGGGGTGGGTCCAGAAGAAAATAATTTTTTGCACCAAGAGGAGGCGTTTAATTTGGAACAAGATGTCACTACGGGTAAGCCAGGGGCTGTGGGGGATTCTCTTGGTTGCAGGAACATCAAGCAGTGGAAGAGGTCAGCCCGTAATATATCTGGGAGTAGCGTGAGTCCTATTCCAACAGGTGTTTTGGGCAGTAAAAAAAGGAGAAATCCAAAGGAGGGAAGACACAGACAGTGGGGAAGAAGATGAGGGAAAATAATGAAGGGAAACGAATGGTTTCCAATCCCAAGGTTTTGGCGGAGGCTGAGGTTTAGCCTCACCACGTCAAATGAATATCTTAAGCTGGAACTGTCGGGGGCTTGGGAACCTCCGAACAGTTAGGGATCTTTGCCGGCTGGTAAAGGAGAAGAAGCCCAGTTTGGTTTTCTTAATGGAAACCAAGCTATGAGCCCATAACATGAAAGTAATAAAAGCTAAAATTGGGTTTGGAAGTGTGTTTACAGTCGACAGTGTTGGTCATAGTGGAGGACTTGTTTTGTTATGGAGTACCGAAGTTATGGTGGATATTCAAAAATTTTGCAGGAGGCACATTAATGCAGTGGTTCACTCCGACGTAAATGGACAGCGATGGAAGTTTACAGGATTCTATGGGAACCCAGAGGCGGATAAACAGAAGGAATCATGGGATCTCCTTTGTCATTTGCGGTCATTCTCTCTGGTGGCCTGGATGTGCAACAGAGATTTCAATGAAATTTTAGAACCAAATGAAAATTTTGGTTTATGCAGAAAACCTTGGAGACAGATGGAAGTATTTCGTTCTACATTGAATTTCTGTCATCTCCAAGATTTGGGTTTCATAGGCCCTAAGTTTACGTGGGGCAATTTGAGAGTGGATGGAGATCTTATAAGAGAATGGCTGGATAGAGCGTTGGCATCGGTGGAATGGCGCAACATGTATCCGGTGGTCAAGGTAGAGGTTCCAGCTACAAGGAACTCGAACCATGCTCCTATTTTGTTACACTATCAAAAGTTGTTGGGTGGGTAGAGAAAAAAATTTAAACCTTTCAGGTATGTGGCTAGTTGGGGAAATAAGGAACAATCAAGGGCTGTTATACGACAAGTGTGGCAAAAGAAATCAACTGCAGAATGCGTATGGAGGACTGTTTCACAAAATCTGGAGAGGAGTAAACGACATTTAATAAGCTGGAATAAGGAGAATAAAAGTAATATGGAGCTGTCAATCACTCAGAAAACCCATGATATTAAGGTCTTGCAAGAGGTTGAGGGCATGCCAGATTTGGAAACCATTCATAGGTTTCAAACCGAAGTAAATGAGATGATGGAGTTTGAAGACATGTAGTGCCGTTAATTGGCAAAGGAACATTGGCTTAAATTGGGCGACAAAAATACAAAATATTTTCATGCTAGTGTACAGCAACGCCGACAGTCGAATACAATCTTTGGGATTTCTGATGAGGGTGGAATTTTTCGATCAAACCCTGTAGATGTTGAAAATGCTTTTGTTGAGTATTTTGAGGGTATGTTCTCTTCTTCCAACCCGGCTGGTATGAGTCAGTGTCTTGAATTTTTGCCAAGCACCGTGTCCTCCACTATGAATGGGCTGCTGCTGGCCGAATTGGACAAGGAAGAGGTGTTTCATGCACTTCAATAGATGACGCCTTACAAATCACCGGGTCCGGATGGTTTTCCTACGGGGTTTTATCAAGAGCAATGGGAAGTGGTGGGAAAGGAGGTTTGTGATGCAATTCTTAATTTTTCCATACTGGTAGTTTTGATGCGGATATTAATTATACCTATATTGCATTGATTCCTAAAACAAAAAGTCCCACTAAGGTTACTGAATTTCGCCCCATTAGCTTTTGTAATGTTGTCTATAAAATTCTCTCAAAAGTGATTGCAAATAGGCTTAAAGTTATTCTCCCTCATATTATATCTAGTAATCAAAGTGCTTTCATCTCGGAGCGCCTAATTTTTTATAACATTTTAGCTACTTATGAAACACTTCATACCATGAACTCTCGTATGTGGGGGAAGGAGGGGTATATGGCTATAAAGATTGACATGAGTAAGGCATATGATAGGGTAGAATGGGCTTTTCTGGCAGAAGTGATGAAGCGTATGGGGTTTGCTCAAAAGTGGATCGATTTGATAATGAAGTGTATCTCTATTGTCCATTATTCAATTCTTATTAACGGTGACCTGGTGGGGCATATCAGACCATCTCGAGGAATACGACAGGGGGGCCCGCTTTCCCCCTATCTTTTTCTTATTTGTGCAGAGGCTTTAAGTTCATTACTCCATATAGCTAATTATGTTGGGGATTTAAAAGGAGTTCCAACTTCAGTGGGGGGACCAAAAGTAAACCATTTACTTTTTGCTGCCGACAGCCTTCTTTTCTGTAAGGCTAACAGGGAGGAATGGAATTGCTTGGCAGGAATTTTAGAGAGGTATGAGAGAGCCTCGGGGCAGCGGCTTAATAAAGACAAGACAGCCATATTCTTTAGCAAAAATACAAAGCAAGTGGCTTGGGATCTTATCTTTCGTATCTCTGGGATTATTGCATCACAACGTTTTGACACATATCTGGGTTTGCCGGCTTCGGTGGGGCAGTCTCGTATAAGTGAATTCTGGTCTATCATTGAAAGGGTCAAAAGGAGAATAAATTATTGGAAGACGCAATTTCTTTCCCAGGCAAGAAAAGAAATACTTATCAAGGCGGTTTTACAAGCTATTCCTTCTTATAGCATGAGTATTTTTCTTTTCCCTAAAGATTTGTGTAGGGAATTAAATTCACTTATGAGGAATTTTTGGTGGGGCCACAAGGAAAATAATAAGAAGATTCACTGGATGAGCTGGGAGAAGATGGGAGTTGCAAAATCCCAAGGAGGTATGGGATTCCGGGATCTTCTTTGCTTCAACAAAGCTTTGTTAGCAAAGCAATGTTGGCGACTTATTCAATCTCCGGAGAGCTTGGCGGGCAGAATTATCAAAGCTAAATACTATCCTCGAGGGCATCTGTTGGGGGCAAAAATTGGGAGTCGACCTTCATTTGCATGGCATAGTCTTTTATTGGCAAAGGACCTTCTTCAAGAGGGGCTTATATGGCGGATTGGGGATGGGAATACGGCTCACATTTGGGGAGATAAATGGTTGCCTAAGCCTTCTTCTTTTGCTGATCAATCACCTTGTACTTGGTTGGATAGGGGAGCAAAAGTTCATGAGCTTATGGATTCAGTTACAGGGGGATGGAACAAAAGGCTTATTTGTAATATTTTTTAGGCTGGTGATGCTGAAATTATTTGTAACCGTCCTCTTTGTAGATATCGTCAGGAAGATAAATTGATTTGGCGAGCAACGAAAAATGGTATGTTCACTGTTAAGAGTGTGTATTATTTGGAAAAAGAGAGGGTTGATTCACTGCGGGGAGAGGGGTCAACTACATCAAGTTTTTCTGGGGTATGGAAGACGATTTGGGGATTACAAGTTCCTAATGCAGTCAAGGTTTTTATGTGGCAGGCGTGCGCTAATATTCTTCCAACCAAGGATAATCTACTGAGACGTGGGGTTATCAAAGAGGGCCTGTGTATTTTTTGACTACAGGAAATAGAAACAGTTTTTCACATTATTTGGGAGTGTCCTTCATCAATGGATGTCTGGGGGGTTTGTGCTAGAAGACTCCAAAAAAATTTCTGTTCTGAATCATTCGTTGTTGGAGGTGTTTGATTATGTGCTTACAAGGTGCAGTAGGGAGGAGCAGAATTTATTTGTTGGTGTTGCAAAAAAAATATGGGCTAGGCGTAATCAAGTTGTGCATGGGGGTGATTTTATTCATCCTAACACACTTGTTCAAGAGGCAGGGGATATTCTTATCTCCCTTCACACAGGCTTGGGAGGAGATGTTTTCATGAGTGGTGCAGCAGAACAAGCTCCAGTGTCTAGTGTCAGATGGGAAAAGCCTTTGTTTGGAAAATACAAGGTGAATTGGGATGTTTCGGTTGACATACAACGCAAATGCATGGGCTGTGGGATTATTGTTCGTGATCATGGTGGTTTCATTATTGCGGCACTGTGTAGGAGATTGGAGATCATTCAGGAACTGGTTATTGCGGAAGCACTGGTTTCATTAATTGCGGCAGAATTTAGCAGGGATTTGGGTTTGCCGGATATTATTCTTAAGGGTGATTCTCTTCAGGTTGTCCAAGCTTTTCACGAGATTGGAGTAAATTTTAGACCCTATGGACAGATTGTGGAGGATGCTCGAGCAGTCCTAGGAATGCATCGGAGTTGGATGATTTCTCATGTCAAACGAGAAGCCAATTCAGCGACTCATCATCTTGCGAAATTTGCTCTCTTATGTCATATTGAGCAAATTTGGATGGAAGAAATACCTAGGTGTATTTTTGATATTGTGTTATTAGAGCAATTTGCTCTGGCTGTTTAGAGTTTTTATGCTCTTGGCTACTTTCACTTTTGAGTAATGAAATTATTTTTCTCTTAAAAAAAAAATAATAATAAATAGTAAATACCCCCCTGGGGTTTTGAAACTTTATTTTTACCTCCTTAGGGTTTCATTTTTATCACAGGAGGTCTCTATGGTTTTGATAATAGACCAAGTTACTCATCCATCAGTTGACCGTTAGTTGACTTAACGAAAAACCACTTTGACCAATCAAATGTTGACACGTGGCACCTACTTAATTTTTTTTTTTTTTAAATTAAAAAAAAAAAGTAATTAAAAAAAAAAACAAAAAGAAAAAAATTTGGGGTGGCCGAGCCACCCCCTTGGCCATTTGGGGGTGGCTCGGCCTCCCCCTTTGGCCGTGGTGGTGGTCGAAACCACCCCAATGGTGGTTGGGGTGGTTTGCCACACCTATCGGCAGATGGGGTGGCAGCCACCCCAATTGGCCAAAAGCCACCCCCAATTTTTATTTATTTATTTTTTAAAATACATTTTTTGTTTTTTTTTTTTGTTTTTAAATTAAGTAGGTGCCATGTGCCAACATTTGATTGGTCAACATGGCTTTCCGTTAAGTCAACTAACGGTCAACTGACGGAGGACTAACTTCCTCTATTATCAAAACCACATAGACCTCCTGTGACAAAAATGAAACCCTATGGCGGTAAAAATAAATTTCGAAATCCAAGGGGATATTTAGTATTTAACCCTTAAATATATTACAAATAAAATTCCTACGTTTTAATTGTCTCACAATATTGATATATAAAGAGAGGCAGAATTTTAGAACATTTTGTTTTCTTCATTAAAATAATTAAATGCATTACTAATAAAACCCCAAGGTTTTAAATGCCCAAAACTTGTTCATTCTTTAAAACGCCACGTGTCGCAATTCTAGGCACTCTCTAAACCATGAGTTCAGGACACGTGTTGCAATTCTAGGCACTCTAAAACATGGGTTCAAGACATGTGTCGTAATTCTAAGTACACTCAGAGCCAAAACTCGGCTTTTAAAAAATCATCGATGGAATATTGGAACACAAAAAATAATAATAATAATAATAATAACGAACAACAAAGTCAATTAAATTTACAAACGAAAAATAAGAAATTTGGATGAAAAATAATATATAAATTAGAACAGAAAATAAGGAAAAAATGAAAAATAAAACAACAAGAAATAAATATCTCTTTCTCTATATTTTTCCTAGATCCAATGAAATAAACCATAGAATTAGTTTAAGACATTTAAGTTGAGATAGAGGGAGGGAGAGAGAGACGTGGGACATGGCTTTATAAATTATGGGAGAGAGAGAGAGAGAGAGATTATGGGAGAGTGAGAGTTGGCACAATTAATTAAAACAAAAAACAAAAAATGAATTAAGATATAAAATTATGGGAGAGAGATTTAAGACATTTAAGTGGAGATAGAGGGAGAGACAGACAAAAAACGGTTGAAACACAAATTATGGGACAGTGAGAGTTAGCACAACTAATTAAATGTCTTAAACAATAGAATTAGTTTAAGACATTTAAGTTGAGATAGAGGGAGAGAGCGAAAGAGACGTGGGAGGACACGTGTCGCAATTCTAAGCACTTCGTACGTCAAAACTTGGCAAAAAAAAAAAAAAAAGAATTCAGATATAAAATTATGTGAGAGAGATTTAAGACATTTTAGTGGAGAAGGAGGGAGAGAGAGACAAAAATGGGTTGAAACACAAATTATGAGAGAGTGAGAATTAGCACAATATATTAAATTTCTTAAACCATAGAATTAGTTTAAGACATTTAAGTTGAGATAGAGGGAGAGAGAGAGACGTAGGAGGACACGTGTCGCAATTCTAAGCACTCCCAACATCTAAACTCGGCTTTTATATAGGACACGTGTCGCAAGGTTTTAAATGCCTAAAACTTGTTCATTCTATAAAACGCCACGTCTCGCAATTCCAGGCACTCTCTAAAACATGGGTTCAGGACACGTGTCGCAATTCTAGGCACTCTCTAAAACATGAGTTCAGGACATGTGTCGTAATTCTAGGTACTCTCTAAGCCAAAACTCGGCTTTTAAAAAATCTTGTAAGGAATATTGGAACACAAATAATAATAATAATAATAATAATAATAATGAACAACAAAGTCAACTAAATTTTCACAAGAAAAAATAAGAAATTTGGATGAAAAATAATATATAAATTCGAACAGAAAATAAGGAAAAAATGAAAAATAAAACAACATGAAATCAATATCTCTGTCTCTATATTTTTCCTAGATCCAATGAAATAAACCATAGAATTAGTTTAAGACATTTAAGTTGAGATAGCGGGAGAGAGAGAGAGAGAGACGTGGGAGATGGCTTTTATAAATTATGGGAGAGAGTGAGATTATGGGAGAGTGGGAGTTAGCACAATTAATTAAAAAAAGAAAAGATAAATTCAAATATAAAATTATGGGAGAGAGATTTAAGACTTTTAAGTAGAGATAGAGGGAGAGAGAGACAAAAAACGGATGAAACACAAATTATGGGAGAGTGAGAGTTAGCACAATTAATTAAATGTCTTAAACCATAGAATTAGTTTAAGACATTTAAGTTGAGATAGAAGGAGAGAGAGAGAGAGAGAGAGAGAGAGAGAGAGCCATGGGAGGACACGTGTCGCAATTCTAAGCACTCCCTACGTCAAAACTCGGCAAAACAAAATCAATTCAGATAGAAAATTATGGGAGAGAGTTTTAAGACATTTAAGTGGAGATAGAGGGAGAGAGAGAGGCAAAAAATGGTTGAAACACAAATTATGGGAGAGTGAGAGTTAGCACAATTTATTAAATGTCTTAAACCATAGAATTAGTTTAAGACATTTAGGTTGAGATAGAGGGAGAGAGAGAGATGTGGGAGGACACGTGTGGCAATTCTAAGCACTCCCTACGTCAAAACATGGCTTTTATATAGGTCACGTGTCGCTAGGTTTTAAATGCGCAAAAACTTGTTCATTCTTTAAAACACCACATGTCACAATTCTAGGCACTCTCTAAAACATGGGTTCAGGACATGTGTCGTAATTCTAAGTACTCTCTAAGCGAAAACTCGGCTTTTAAAAAATCATGGAAGGAATATTGGTACACAAAAATAATAATAATAATAATAATAATAATAATAATAATAATGAACAACAAGGCCAATTAAATTTACAAAAGAAAAATAAGAAATTTGGATGAAAAATAATATATAAATTAGAATAGAAAATAAGGAAAAAATGAAAAATAAAACAACATGAAATAAATATCTCTTTCTCTATATTTTTCCTAGATCCAATGAAATAAACCATAGAATTAGTTTAAGACATTTAAATTGAAATCGCTCTCTCTCTCGTGTACCCCCTCCAGAGCCGTGAAACCCTAAGCCCCCCTCCAGAGCGCCGCAGCCGCAGGGGAGGAGGGATGGCCGTTGCCTGCGTCCCTCCTCCCCTCTCCTCACCGCTCCGGATGCTAGTATTTTACTTGATGCACCTAGTCTCGGTGCCCCTCTCTTCCCCCTCCCAATCTCTCCTTTTCCCCTCTACTTTTTCTCCATTTTTGCCTTTGGTATTGCCCTTCCCTTGGCCTCTCTCTTCCCCGCCATCTCCATCTGCAACGCTCCCTGCTTGGGTTGGAACGGGTTGGGCACTGGATCGGCTTGCCTTCGCCCGATCCTCCATCCTCCGCTTGCCTTCCCCTGACGCCTACCCACCTCCTTGCTTTCCGGTTCCGCCGTGCCCATCCCACATTTTGCAGGGGTTCCATTGATTCGGCTGGGTTTGTTTTCGTTTTTCCCTGTTTGTGCTTCTTTGCTTTTGTTCTTTTGATTTTGTTTTTTTGCTTCCCGGTTCTGTTTTTAGGCTTGTTTCTGTCTTTGGTGTTTTCCTGTTCTGTTGTGCTTGTGTTCTCTCTCGTTGGGTACTGCTTTTGGGGGTTTTCACTCAAACTCTCCCCCTTCCTGTTTGTTTGTGTGTGCCGCCAATCTCCTCCGCACCCGCTTCGCCGCTCACCGCTCGCTATCGGGTCTTTTCAAGCGCCCTTCTCGGGTCAAGCTTTTTGTGCCACTTTCCGTAGCGGTTTTCGGCTAGCTTGTGATCGGCCTCCTTCCGGCTGCAGTGACCCGCTTTGTGTGTTTTTCGTTTTATTTCCCTGTATTGTTGTTTTCTGTTTTGTATTTCCTTTTGAGTTCCCCAGTAGTTTGTTTTCTTTGCTGTGATTTCTTTTCCAACATTTGTTTTGTTGTTCCCTTTATTTCCCTGTATGGTTTTTCTTTTTGCTTGTAACAAGGTTCTCTTCTTCTGCTTTGGTGCGCCCGGTTACTACCCGTTATTACTGGTCCAAACCCTTGGGTTGTGGATGTGAACTAAATCCTGATTTTCGGGTCGAGGAGGATGAGTATCGGCTGAGAGGTTCTGCTCTCAAGGCCGAGGAATAAGCGCAACCTATGCATTAGATGGTGTCTGTTTGATACAGATCTGACTTTTAAACTTGATAATTAGTCATAGGTTAGCGGATGTTTTTGTTATGGTTGATTTGGTCTGTTGTTGATGACCGTATCTTTAGCCTCGACTATGATTTACTTCAGAGTTTCTTACTCTGTTTGTAAGAGCTTTATGCTTGCGACTTTTATCAATGAATGAGTATGGTATGTTCCCTTTCAAAAAAAAAAAAAAAAGACATTTAAGTTGAGATAGAGGGAGAGAGAGAGACGTGGGAGATGGCTTTTATAAATTATGGGAGAGAGAGAGATTATAGGAGAGTGAGAGTTAGCACAATTAATTAAAAAAAAAAACACAAAAAATGAATTCAAATATAAATTATGGGAGAGAGATTTAAGACTTTTAAGTGGAGATAGAGGGAGAGAGAGAGAAAAAACGGTTGAAACACAAATTATGGGAGAGTGAGAGTTAGCACAATTAATTAAATGTCTTAAACCATAGAATTAGTTTAAGACATTTAAGTTGAGATAGAGGAGGGGAGAGAGAGAGAGAGAGAGAGACGTGGGAGGACACATGTCGCAATTCTAAGCTCTCCCTACAAAAAAAAAAAAAAAAAGAATTCAAATATAAAATTGTGGGAGAGAGATTTAAAACATTTTAGTGGAGATAGAGGGAGAGAGAGACAAAAAACGGTTGAACACAAATTATGGGAGAGTGAGAGTTAGCACAATTAATTAAAAAAAAAAACAAAAAATGAATTCAAATATAAAATTATGGGAGAGAGATTTAAGACTTTTAAGTGGAGATAGAGGGAGAGAAAAAACCGTTGAAACACAAATTATGGGAGAGTGAGCGTTAGCACAATTAATTAAATGTTTTAAACCATAGAATTAGTTTAAGACTTTTAAGTTGAGATAGAGGGAGAGATAGAGACGTGGGAGGATACGTGGCGCAATTCTAAGCACTCCATACGTCAAAACTCGGCTTTTATATAGGACACGTGTCGCTAGGTTTTAAATGCCCAAAACTTGTTCATTCTTCAAAATGCCACGTGTCGCAATTCTAGGCAGTCTCTAAAACATGGGTTCAGGACACATGTCGTAATTCTAAGTACTCTCTCAGCCAAAACTCGGCTTTTAAAAAATCATGGAAGGAATATTGGAACACAAAAAAAATAATAACAATAATAATGAACAACAAAGTCAATTAAATTTACAACGAAAAATAAGAAATTTGGATGAAAGAGAAAATTTGGGAACCTTTTGTTTTCTTCATCATGTCAATTAAATATATTACAAATAAAATCCCTACGTTTTAATTGTCTCACAATATTGATATATAAAGAGAGAGAGCGAATTTCGGAACCTTTTGTTTTCTTCATTAAAATAATTAAATGCATTACAAATAAAACCCCAAGGTTTTAAATGCCCAAAACTTATTCATTCTTTAGAATGCCATGTGTCGCAATTCTAGGCACTCTCTAAAACATGAGTTCAGGACACGTGTCGCAATTCTAGGCACTCTAAAACATGGGTTGAGGACATGTGTCGTAATTCTAAGTTCTCTCTAAGCCAAAACTTGGCTTTCAAAAAAATCATGGACGGAATATTGGAACACAAAAATAATAATAATAATAATTATAATGAACAATAAAGTCAATTAAATTTACAAAAGGAAAACAAGAAATTTGGATGAAAAATAATAAATAAATTAGAACAGAAAATAAGGAAAAATTGAAAAATAAAACAACGTGAAATAAATTTCTCTTTCTCTATGTTTTTCCTAGATCCAATGAAATAGACCATAGAATTAGTTTAAGACATTTAAGTTGAGATACAGGGAAAGAGAGAGAGGCGGGAGATGGCTTTTATAACTTATGGGAGAGAGAGAGAGATTATGGGAGAGTGAGAGTTAGCACAATTAATTAAAAAAAAAAAAAGAATTCAGATATAAAACTATGGGAGAGAGATTTTAGACTTTTAAGTGGAGATAGAGGGAGAGAGAGACAAAAAACGGTTGAAATACAAATTATGGGACAGTGAGAGTTAGCACAATTAATTAAATGCCTTAAACCATAGAATTAGTTTAAGACATTGAAGTTGAGATAGAGGGAGAGAGAGAGAGACGTGGGAGGACACGTGTCGCAATTCTAAGCACTCCCTACATCAAAACTCGGCAAAAAAAAAAAAAGAATTCAGATATAAAATTATGCGAGAGAGATTTAAGACATTTGAGTAGAGATCGAAGGAGAGAGAGACAAAAAACGGTTGAAACACAAATTATGGGAGAGTGAGAGTTAGCACGATTTATTAAATGTCTTAAACCAAAGAATTAGTTTAAGACATTTAAGTTGACATTGAGGGAGAGAGAGAGACGTAGGAGGACACGTGTGGCAATTTTAAGCACTCCCTTCGTCAAAACTCGGCTTTTATGTAGGACAGGTGTCGCTAGGTTTTAAATGCCCAAAACTTGTTCTTTGTATAACACGCCACATGTCGCAATTCTAGGAACTCTCTAAAACATGGGTTCAGGAACGTGTCGCAATTCTAGGCACTCTCTAAAACATGGGTTCAGGACATGTGTCGTAATTCTAAGTACTCTCTAAGCCAAAACTCGGCTTTTAAAAAATCATGGATGGAATATTGGAACACAAAAAATAATAATAATGAACAACAAAGTTAGTTAAATTTACAAAAGAAAAATAAGAAATTTGGTTGAAAAATAATATATAAATTAGAACAGAAAATAAGGAAAAACAGAAAAATTAAACAACATGAAATAAATATCTCTTCCTAAATCCAATGAAATAAACCATAGAATTAGTTTAAGACATTTAAGTTGAGATAGAGGGAGAGAGAGAGACGTAGGAGATGGCTTTAATGAATTATGGGAGAGTGAGAGTTAGCACAATTAATTAAAAAAAAAAACAAAAACAAAAACAAAAACAAAAAATGAATTCAGATATAAAATTATGGGAGATAGATTTAAGACATGTAAGTGGAGATAGAGGGAGAGAGAAAAACGGTTGAAACACAAATTTTGGGAGAGTGAGAGTTAGCACAACTAATTAACTAATTAAATGTCTTGAACCATAAAATTAGTTTAAGACATTTAAGTTGAGATAGAGGGGGAGAGAGAGAGACGTGGGAGGACACGTGTCGCAATTCTAAGCACTCCCTATATCAAAACTCGGCAAAAAAAAATAATGAATTCAGATATAAAATTATGGGAAAGAGATTTAAGACATTTTAGTGAAATAGAGGGAGAGAGAGACAAAAAACGGTTGAAACACAAATTATGGGAGAGTGAGAATTTGAACAATTTATTAAATGTCTTAAACCATAGAATTAGTTTAAGACATTTAAATTGAGATAGAGGGAGAGAGAGAGATGTGGGAGGACACGTGTCGCAATTCTAAACACTCCCTACGTCAAAACTCGGCTTTTATATAGGACACATGTCGCTAGGTTTATGTTCATTCTTTAAAATGCCACATGTCACAATTCTAAGCACTCTCTAAAACATGGGTTCAGGACACGTGTCGTATTTCAAAGTACTCTCTAAGCCAAAACTCAACTTTTAAAAAATCATGGAAGGAATATTGGAACACAAAGAAATAATAATAATAATAATGAACAACGATGGAGTTAACAGTAAAATAAAACTCAGAAACCCTAAGCCTTTTGAAACGCTAAGCCCCCCTCCAGAGCGCCGCCGCCTTAGGGGAGGAGGGATGCTCGTTGCTTGCATCCCTCCTCCCTTCTTTGCTTCCCGGTTTTTGTTTTAGGCTTGTTATTGTTTTAGGCTTGTTTCTGTCTTAGGTGTTTTCTGTTCTGTTGTGCTCGTGTATGTTCTCTCTCGGTGGGTACTGCTTTTGGGGGTTTTCACTCAAACTCTCCCCTTCCCTGATTGTTTGTGTGTGCCACTGATCTCCTCCGTGCCAGCGTCGCTGCTCACAGCTCGCTGTCGGGTCTTTTCACATGCCCCTCCCACGCCAAGCTTTTTGTGCCACCTTCCACGGCGGTTTCCGGCCAGCTCGTGATCGGCCTCCTCCGGCTGCCGTGACCCGCTTTGAGTGTTTTTCGCGTTTATTTCCCTGTATTGTTGTTTTTCTGTTTTTTCTTTCCTTTGAGTTCCCCTGTATTTGGTTTTCTTTGCTGTAATTTCTTTTCCTGCATTAGTTTTATTATTTCCTTTATTTCCCTATATGGTTTTATTTATGCTTGTAATAAGGCTCTCTCCTACTGCTTTGTTGCGCCCGGTTGCTGCCCGTTATTACTGGTCCAAACCCTTGGGTTGTGGATGTGAACTTTATCCTGCCTTTCGAGTCGAGGAGAATGAGTATCGGCTTGGGGGTTTCACTCTCAAGGCCGAGGAATAAGTATCGGCTTAGGGGTTTTGCTCTCAAGACCGAGGAATAAGTATCAGCTTGGGGGTTTTGCTCTCAAGGCCGAGGAATAAGCGCTACCTATGCATTAGATGGTGTCTGTTTGATGCAGATCTGAGTTTTTAAACTTGATATTGTCATAGGTTAGTGGTTGCTGTGTTTTGGTTGATTTGGTCTATTGTTGATGACTGTATCTTTAGGTTCGGCTATGATTTACTTCAGATTTTTTTACTCTGTTTGTAAGAGCTTTAGGCTCGCAACTTTTATCAATGAATGAGTATGATATGTTTCAAAAAATAATAATAATAATAATGAACAACAAAGTCAATTAAATTTACAAAAGAAAAATAAGAAATTTGGATGAAAGAGAAAATTTGGGAACCTTTTATTTTCTTCATTATCACAATTAAATATATTACAAATAAAATTCCTACGTTTTAATTGTCTCACAATATTGATATATAAAGAGAGAGAGAGAATTTCGGAACCTTTTGTTTTCTTCATTAAAATAATTAAATGCATTACAAATAAAACTCCAAGGTCTTAAATGCCAAAACTTGTTCATTCTTTAAAACGCCACGTGTTGCAATTCTAGGCACTCTCTAAAACTTAAGTTCAGGACACATGTCGCATTCTAGGCACTCTCTAAAACATGGGTTCAATTCTAAAAAAAAAAATAAATAAATAAAACATGGGTTCAGGACATGTGTCGTAATTCTAAGTACTCTCTAAGCCAAAACTCGGCTTTTAAAAAATCATGGAAGGAATATTGGAACACAAAATAATAATAATAATAATAATAATAATGAACAACAAAGTCAATTAAATTTACAAAAGAAAAATAAGAAATTTGGATGAAAAATAATATATAAATTAGAACAAAAAATAAGGAAAAATTGAAAAATAAAACATGAAATAAATATCTCTTTCTCTATATTTTTCTTAGATCCAATGAAATAAACCATAGAATTAGTTTAAGACATTTAAGTTCAGATGAAGGGAGAGAGAAAGATGTGGGAGATGGCTTTTATAAATTATGTGAGAGAGAGAGAGAGAGAGATTATGGGAGAGTGAGAGTTAGGACAATTAATTAAAAAAAAAAAAAAAACAATGAATTCAAATATAAAATTATGGGAGAGAGATTTAAGACATTTAAGTGGAGATAGAGGGAGAGAGAGACAAAAAAGGGTTTAAACACAAATTATGGGAGAGTGAGAGTTAGCACAATTAATTAAATTTCTTAAACCATAGAATTAGTTTAAGACATTTAAGTTAAGATAGAGGGAGAGAGAGAGAGACGTGGGAGGACACGTGTCACAATTCTAAGCACTCCCTACATCAAAACTCGGCCCAAAAAAAAAAAAAATGAATTCAGATATTAAATTATGCCAGAGAGATTTAAGACATTTAAGTGGAGATAAAGGGAGAGAGAGACAAAAAACGGTTGAAATACAAATTATGGGAGAGTGAGAGTTAGCACAATTTATTAAATGTCTTAAACCATAGAATTAGTTTAAGACATTTAAGTTGAGATAGAGGAAGAGAGAGAGTGACGCGAGAGGACACGTGTCACAATTCTAAGCACTCCCTACGTCAAAACTCGGCTTTTATATATATATATATATAAGGGAATCTCAATCCATTATGGTGAAGGATGCCCGCATGAACGTTGTAGCCGCTTTTAGTCTCATTATCATATCACATGAGCCATGGCTCGTTTGAAGTTGGAAATGGAGAACACCAAAATTTGTTCTAAAAACCTCAAATGACCTTTCTTTTATTTTCTTTTTTTTTTTTTTTGGCTTTGAGGGTGGTTTGGTCATTCCAACAATTTATTTTTTTAAATAAAATAAGGTGATAGTTCGGCTTCTCCCATGTGGGCTTAGGGTGGTTTGGCCAACTCCCATTTTTGTCTTATTGAAAAATTCGCTGAGTCACCCTCATTTTCCTTGTTGCTTTTTTTTTTTTTTCAAAATTTTAAGGATATATTTGTCTCATTGATAAAAATTTTAAGGTCATTTTTGTCTTTTTACTACCCTTGAAAAGAGACATTGCCAATTTTTGGTAATTTGAGAAGGATATTGACCGAACTCAATCAATAACTTGGGGGAGGGCTTATTGACCATGTGATCGTAGTTATGAACAATAGTAATAGATTGAACAAAATATTGTCCATAATTTATGAATAAATGCAAGTAATTTTTCAGTTTAATACTCTGATAGTTGCTCTTACCAATATATTTCAATTTAATACTCTGATAGTTGTTCTTACCAATAACTTGAACATCTTGAAAAACAACTAGACAGAGTTGTCGATTTTTGAAGGAGGAATAGAAATTTGAAAATCATGACATGAAATAGATCTCTTAGAAGTAATTTTTTGTATATTTTTCATCTATACTTCATTGCTTTGAATTTCTATCTTAATATATTTCTCATTTATGCTTTGACCCATCAATAAAAATTTATGATTCCGTCCCTGACTTGAGTCGTTGTCGTCCTACCCATATATACTTGGACCGATGATATCTACACTTGAATGAACCCGGATGATGCGTGGGTGAACACAAGCAATACTTCTTTATTGCACCGCGCCTCGGTGGCTGAATTGGTGCCTGAATATGGTTAACCACCACCGCCGCCACTGTGGCCGTCGCAGGCCTTGCAAAATATTGCCCTCTTCTTTTGTCCCTCAGGTAGTCATTGTGGACATCAACCCAAAACAATCTGGTTGACACATCAACGTTTCTTCTTCTTTTTTTTTTTGACATGTTCACACAAGGAAAGGGGGAGGGGGATTCGAACTAGTGACCTCTGCTTCATCAGGCGTGGTCCACAGTCGATTGAGCTATCCCTTGGGGACAGCGTTTCTTCTTCTTATTCTTGGATGAGTGCAACTTATATGTGTTTGATTGAATTAGGAGGTTCCATTCTTATAGATGAAGGAATGCAAGGAAGGTGAAGAGGTTAAGGAAAGGTGGTGGTGAGGTATAATATATTTAAGAGAAAAGTTTGGATTTATTCTCAGAAAAAGGTCTGTTTTTTGTTGGCTATTTTTTTCTTTTTAGTGGATGGTCCTAAAAAGTTATGAAACTTATCTGTAGAGGCTTTTAGGTTCCAAATCAGTTGTGGGTTCTGTTTGGAAACATGCTCATTAAGTTAAAAAGCTTAAAGAAGAAAAAATGACAGAGTTTTCTTTTAAACTGAGTTGGTTTAACCGTGATGAATGAATGAAGGGATGGAGAAATCAGAACAAAACTTTAGATTAATTCCCAAAAGCACTTTCGTGAAGATGATTAAACTTATTATAAGTAAGAATATTATTTATTAGACTAATAATACTAGGGACCCTTTTTTTATTTTGTTTTCTTTCTAAATTTGATTTGGCTTTTATGATCACTATTGGATCAATATCTAAAAGTGATTTATCCAAAATTCAATGGTAATTTTCAAAACAATATCAATTTTGAGAGTATAAAAAGATGGTCTCTAACATTACTCTTGCTTGACAAATGATAATAGGCTATATAGCCCATAACTACTATCTCATTGTCAATATCCCCTTAAAATACAAAAAAATGTCAAAGTCCCTCCTAAAAATAGCAAAAAGACAAAAATGACCTTAAATTAAATGTTTTTCAATAAGACTAAAATACCATTATAAATTCGGGGGAAAAAAATGCAAACTGAAAAACTAAAATTAAAATGAAAAAAAAAAAAGAAAAAAGGCTAACCACCCCCACAGCCTTGGGGGTAGTTCGGTCACCACTCCTTTAGCTAAATTTATAAGGGTATTTTTGTTTAATTGAATATTTTTTAAGGATAATTTTGTCTTATTAATTTTTATTTTTTATTTTTTAAAAAGGGATATATATACTTTCTCTCATCTTTTTGCACGCAATCACAATACATTTGGTTAAAAAGCACCTACCATTTACAAAAGCCAGAGGAATCCGGTACCCAAACAGGCAAACATGTTTGAACATGTACAATCTGTTGGAACTTGGACACCCACTTAGCCCTCTACCCATTCACACATTGTGCATAGCACCCACTAGTCACATAGAGACACGAGTCGGTATAAGAAATTCATTGAACTAATCACATGGAGACACGAGTCAGTATAAGAAATTCATTGACGTTTCCTTAAATAAAAAAAAATAAAAAAAAACTGCTTTATTTTCATATAGTGTAATAGAAGTACCAAAAAGGGCATGAGTGGGTGATTAATTGTGACTGTTCTACTTGGGCATAACCATGGTAATACTTACTCGCTGGGAATTGCTCAGGAGAAACCTAGACGGTAGGAACCGCAGGCATTCCCTCAAGACCAATTGAGTCATAACCTAGTCCAGCCCAACTAAGACATCAGCGAAACTTAAGGTAGTTAATACTAATTAAGGCCAAGCTTGTATGAGTGATTCTCCATTGCAAATAGTCTAATCCAAGCCCTTCTCATTTTCACTTGAAATGGAGATGATCCATTTACTGCATTTAGGAGGGTAATATTGTCCATTTATTTTTTGGGCAAAATGTTTTGGACAATTATGTCCTCCTAATTGCACTAAATTGAATGCTCTCCATTTCAAGTGAAATGGAGAGGATCCGTTTCTATTGAACTACCACCACTAGTAAAAGAGCTCAACTTATTTATTATCACCCATGACCGCATAAGCAATGATTACATTCCAAGAGGCCGATGATTGTGAACGACCCCAAGGTAATGTAGAACAAGAATATGTTGTGAGTGCATTTGTGAGTGTTGAATCCCATATTGAGAAAATACAAAAGAAAATAGTATTTAATATACCTAAGTAGACCTTAGCCTATTAGCATAGGCTTTGGACTAGAGTTGTGTTCAATTATGTATATTAATATACTCTTGGTAAAAATTTCATAACCGCTTTATCTTCTAACAAGTGATATCAGAGCCATGGTTAGCTTCCTAAGACGAGTGTCTGGACGCGTCGGGTTTGGAGTTGTGTCTACATCTGTAACTCTTGACGCGAGACACTCTTGAAAATGTAAAAAGACTCACAAACGAGGGGGAGTTGACTCAATGTGAAGAGACTCACAAGTGACGATGAGATTGTTGTGAGTGCACTTGTAAGAGTATTGAGTCCCACATGAGAAAATATAAAAGAAAATAGTACTTAATATACCTAAATGGACCTTAGCCCATTAGCTTAGGCTTTTGAGTTTGAGTTATGTTCAACTATGTATATTAATATACTTTTGGTAAAAACTCCATAACCGATTTATCTCCCAACGGAATTTCATGATTTATTTTACGAGTTTAGTTGATTTTGGGTGTTTTCATAATTAGTAGTTTGAAGTATTTAATTGTAATAATTGGGAATTCTTATTCCTTAAGGAGTAAGAATCCTCATTTAACTTGTATTAGGATTTTAATAACCTTAGTATCATAAGAATTATTAAGAATTGTAGCTTTGATGATTGGGCCTCACCCCTCTTCCCTTGTCCATTTATTTGGTTTTGTTACTTTCTTTTTCGTTAGCTGACTTTACCCTTTTAATAAAAGCCACATGCAGCATTTTTCTGAGGCATAAAAAGAGTTATTATGGCCTCTTTGGATTCGGACTAGGTTCTTAATAATATGGAATAGTTAAATCCAAAACTCACTAGGGGTGAAAAGGCGGTTACGGTTAGCGGTTATTAGCTAAAACCGCTAATCGCCTCCGTTAACCGCTTAGGCAATTAATTGCATAGACGGTTAACCAGTAGTTAGCAATTAATAACCATAATAACCACTAACCGCTTTTTAAAAGAAAAAATTTAAAAAAAAAAGTTAAAAAAAAAAAATTCCAAAACGACGTCATTTCTATATATATATATATATATATATATATATATATATAAAACAACATGATTTCATGTATATATATAGGCGGTTAGCGGTTTTTTTAAAACTTAAAACCACTAACTGTAAGCGGTTATTTCTAACCGCTTTCAAAAGTGGTTAGCGGTTAATGGGCGGTTAATAACCATCCGTGTTTTCACCACTCATACTCACGCCAACTTGATGGATTGATGAGTACTTAAGCAACAAGGTTTGGAACTAAGTCAATGAGCAAACGGATTCTCGCTGTGAAGGACAAGAAGGCTTGTACAAGTGACTAGTGTGAGGACTTGGATCCTCTCCATTTCAAATGAAATGGAGAGGAACAAGTTAGTTGTTTTTAGGGTGCAATTTTGTCATTTTTGGGCCCCCTATTTTTCATTTGGACAAAAATGCCCTCTTCAAACAACTAAATGGATCACCTCCATTTCAAATGAAATGGAAAGGATCCTTCTCCCTAGTGTGAATGGTGTCTCTAACAAAAGCGTATGGTAGATATGAAAAATGGATCAGTGATGTCACCTACCGTCATTGGGCAATAGTCCACATGATAGACTGGTGAAAAAAAATAAAAAATGAGTTTCTTAAAAGAGTAATGCAATATACCAATTGGGCAATGGCCCACATGAATAAGTCCATTTGACAACCAGCTCATATAAACTCGACTCATATTTGGTTTGTTTAATAAATGAATTGATCATGAATACAAAATTATGCTTAATTATTAAACGAGCTATACTCATATAAACTAGACTAGACTGGTATAAGCTCATATAAACTAGTATAACTTCATTTTTATTATTTTAATTTTGTAATTAGAATATTTTAAGTAAAGAGAAATTATCTTTTTAATATAATAGATATAGCTTGAATTATTATATATTAAATGTGACTATATATATATATATATATATATATATATATATACACATGAGTGTATTTGTGTGTTTGTATAAATATGTGTGTACATAATGAATATAATATTTGAGATTGGATTATTGAAAATTCAAGTTAATTTATTTACTTAACTTAAATGATAAAATCTCAACAATAATTAATTAATTAATTAATAATTAGTATAGATTTACTAAAAAAATAAAATAAACATTTGTGATATTTACTTTACATAAGGAATGAATAAGTTAACTAAGCAGCGCTCGAAAAATAAATGAGCCAAGCATGAACGATAAGCTCGAGTTCTGTAACGTCCCGTGGAAATCAATTAACTGATAATTGATTTCAGGGTTTGTTTTCCAGCCTTACTCCTCACGGGACAAGACTAAGGGATCGTAACCTCTCCTAAATGAGAGAATACAACAGAAGACTTTAACTACAGGAATAAGGAAGCAATAACTAAACACCACAATCATAACAACCAGAGTAAAGATGAACACCATAGCATAAATAGATCCTCAATTGTGCAGGTCAAAGACTATAGTGACCTAAATAATTAATTAGGCTTAGGACAACTTAATTAGAAGGTTAATTGGGCTTTGGGTCACTAGGATCACCTAGAGGGACATTTTTGAAATTTTGGATCTCGGAGCTACAGTAGACGAACGCTCGGGTGGGGACCATAGACAAGTGCTTGCTTGGCAACCGTACACAAGCATTCGTGTGGGGACCAGGTCGAGTGCTCGTTGACCTCTTTTGGACCTCTGGTTTTCACTCGCGCGTGCCACTTGCAACTCTAACCCCTTTGAGCTATAGTACACGAGCGCTCGACCTTGTAGTACACCGAACGCTTGCACCTTTTTAGAGATTCTCCTGCTACGCCTGAAAAGCATTTTTGGCCCATTGTGAATAGTACACAAGCGTGCGCCCCTATTGTACACCGAGTGCTCGTTGCTTTCCAAATATTTACTGATTTGCACTCAGCCTCATCCCCTATAAGTAGTACCCAACCACATTCAAGTTTTCTCACCTCTGGAGCTTGGGGAAACCCTGTTGGATTAGTTTTGTGAGTGTTCAGGTTTTGTGAGCTTTTGATGAGGAAGGAGGCGCTACTTGGAGGATTTACCGTGTGAAGGTAACCTCTACCCTTTCATTAAGTTATTAGTTGATTCTTGCTTAGTAATTTATTTTAGGCTTTGATTTGTTTAGTCTTTTTTTCCATTAGATGTAATCATGTTATTAGAAGGCATCATTTTGGTTAGGAGTTATTAGAAACCCTTTTTGGGTTGAGGACTAGTTGGATGAAGGATCGAGAAGTACTTGGGTCAAATAAGGTTTTACTTGAACCTCACTGGACGAACACTCGTCCCTAGGTCGAGCGCTCGACCAGTGCCGTTTAGGGAATGGCCTTTTTGGCCAAGCACCCAACAATCCTTGTTTTTGAGTCTAGGGTTTGTTTTAGTGGACTTAGGACTGATGGGAGGTTTTCTACAAATTTGAAGAGCCTCGAACTTTTGGAGGGGTACTCGGAGAATTTATTCGACCCGGGTGAGTACAAACTCACATGGATGCTTGTTTTTACTTTTCCCGCAATGCACGCTTATTTTATATATATATCAAACATGCATATTTTGCAACTCTCATGAAATACATTTTGGAACTACTATAAACTCTCTTTTGTGAAAGCGTGCTTTTTGTGACAATGTGTTACTAAACAAGATAATGTTGAGACTTGTAAAACCATGAATGTAAAACACAGATAAGATTAATTGCATCGTATGACATAGTACACCGGTACGTGCAGGATAATGGCCATGGGCTTACTATACAAGTTAACTTTATGGTCAAATGTGTGTGTGTGGGGTTTTGGATTTAATGGTTTCGTGACCAGGCGTAATCATTCCTTAATGGTTGGTCACTACAGGACATACATCATTAGTGGTGTGAGCTAATAAGTGCCAAATATTGCATATTTGGACCCCTTTATTTATATTAGTTAATCCTTTAGCTGTGTCGCAATTTAATATTTTGTGTTAGTTTTGTGTTTTTAGTGTTTTGTAGGTCATTAAAGAAAAAACTACAGCTTTAAAGGGAAAAATGTAAAGTTTGGAAGAAAGCATACTTTGAGAAGATCTAGATGAGGTGGTTAAGTTTAACCAAATCCAAGAAAATGTTAAATCGAATTAAAGATCATATTGGATTAAAGTTCAGATTGGATAAAATTTTTGATTAGATTCAAATTCAGATTCTGCACATCTCTCAGTATTTTGACCATAACTTTCCACTCAAATATCTGATTGAAGTCATTCAAGTGGAATTGGAAAGCTAACTTAAAATACTACAATTCGTTGTGAAATAAGATTTTCCTAATTCGGACAGTTACTATGCGAAAATCGCCCCACAATAAAAGGACACAAATTTGGATAAATCCTATTCCGATTTCAGACTTCTATTTTTACTGGGAGACAGACCTCCGAATTATCTAGGTTTAATCGGACTTATAGGATATTCCTAAGCCTATAAATAGACCTCTTTGCATTCAAGACAAGATATAGAATTCCAGAGTGCAAAATTCTATAGTTTTTCTCTTTTTAGTTTAAGTTTTCTTTAGATTTAGGTTTTATTTTTATGTATAGCTAAATTCCCAACTAAGGTTGGGGATGAAGCCTCACCGATGAAGAACATCAATACTTTCATGTAAGTCTTTATTTATCTGATTTTATTGGGTTTAATATTTCAATTGTTTTACTTCTTCTCAATGTGCGGAGTGATTCTTGGATATCTTTTGTGATTCAATGATACACTTGATGATTTAAGATAATTTCACATAATTGATTGCTTGATTTTATTTGCCTAAATAATTGGATATCCCTTGTGATTTGTTCTATGGATACATTTGGTGTTTCAATTAAGATTGGATATCTTTTGTGATTTACAGATACATCTGATGATTTAATTGATATTAGATTCCTTTTGTGATTTGTACAATGAATGGATACATAGGATGGTTTTGATTAATTGTTGAAGCATAGTAAAACATATCTAAGATTTTGATTGTGAGAACTTCAGATTAATATTGATAAATATGGAAGTATGTTGTTACGATTCGATGAGTGTGAATTCCCAAACCTTAGTCTTTTATCTCTTACTTTATTTTAATTAGTTTGTGTTTGTTTTTTAATTTCAAAAATCAAAATTCAAAACCTTTTTGGAACTAGGGTAGGATTAAATTAGTTTAGATATAAATTGATCTTTCAAAAATACAATTCCCTGTGGATTCGACTTCGCACTTGCAAAGCATTATATTGCAAACGATTTGTTCACTTGTGAGTTAAATAAATTTGAACAAGTTTTTGACGCCATTGCCGGGGAATTATTTAATTTTTTAAACCAATTTATTTCTAAATTAGTTTTATTCTTCTAGTAGTTATAATTAGGATTTTATTTTCTGCAATTTGTTTTGTTTTATTCATGTTACTAAAATATATATATATATATATATATATATATATATATATATTTTTTTTTTTTTTTTTTTTTTTTTTTCTTTTGGGTGTTTTTTGTTTTTGGCTTGTTTTACAGCTCTGTCGCAACACCTTCCACACACCCCTACTAGTGTGATCGATCGTAGCCCTACTACGATTGAGCGCACTCGGGGCCAAGATAGCAACTCAAGCGCACCTACGCTCATCAATTGCCGCATCTTAATTCATGCACAATGCAAATGCGATTGAGCGCAACTGCAGTACGCTCGAGCGCACTCACAGCAAAGGCAGAAATTGCAGCAGTTCCGTAGATCTTTGCCAAAATTTTATTTTTGGTCCTTTTTGTGAGTTTTTAAATTTTAGTTTTTATTTATTTTTTAATTGTGTTAGTCGTTTTTTTTTTATGATTTAAAAATTAAAAAATTAAAAAAAAATGATTAATGTGTTATGTGGGAAATTTGCATGCTAATAGAGTGAAGGTGAAGTATGGATTTTCAGTTTAATAATTTTAATAATTTTTCTGTACAACATGCTTCTCCTAGTTGTAAGACACCAGCTCCTACCAACTACCATCAAAAATTTTACCCACATAAACCATGTTCATATTGTTTCAATCCTTATCATAAGGAAAACAATTGTCCAGATCTGCAAGATGAGATCAACAACTTATGGGACAAATTAGATCAAATCAGAGCAGCTAGATCTAATTTTTCATATGAACAAATGAACAGAAGTTTCTCCAGTCCGAGGTTTGATTCAAATTTTAATTTTTATAACTCGGACGGGAGTAACCAATTTGATTTCTCAGGATCAGCTCAGGCTACAGGAAATTATGCTCACCAATTCGATGAATTCAACCATTCAGAATATCCGCAGTTCGATCATCAAGCTCAACCTCGTGTTTATCAGTCTACCACTCAAGTGCCACAGTCTGCACGCAGTCATCACTAGAAGACATGATGAAAGCATTTATGCAATCAATGGATAAGAACATACAAGATATAAAGAATACTAAAATGAGCAATTCCCAAGATATACAAGAACTTAAATAGGCCATGACCAAGATAGAAAGACAGATCGGTCATCTAGTTGTTGACTTCAACAGAATAGAGGAAGAAGAGCTTCAAAGTCAGCCGATGGCTGAAAGGCACTACATGATTGATGAGGATGATTCCCAAAATTCTTATCATAAGCATGCTCAAGTCACCATCACACTTAAGAGTGAGGAAATTCTGGATAACAAAGAGGAGGAAGAGAAAGAAGAGAAAGTTGAGCACCCTGAGCGAGTTGAGCACTATGAGAATAGTGAGCCCCTAATGGATCCTAATCTGTCCAGTGACATGGAAGTGAGTACTAAAGCTCCTGCTTGAATCACTGTCCCTCTTGAGACACATCAAGAGCCCAAAGCTTTATCGCTTGAATGTCTCAAAGAGCCATCTTATGTCAAGATACTGAAGGACTTGTGCACACAAGAACTCAAATTTAGGAACTACTTTCCTAAAAAGACCCTTCAAAGCAAGCAATTCTACATAAAATAGCAAAATATCTTTCCAGAGGGATATGAAGTTTTGAAGAAGAAGGGATGGAAGGGATGGGTTGGACATTTGCATGATGGGGGGAAGCGCTGTAAAGTTTTCTCCTCCAGTTTATTTTTGCACTTCACTCCACAAATTCTTTCTTTCCTTTTTCATTATATTACATTTCTTTTTATTTGTTTTAGTTTCTAACAGCAATTAATCTTTTAATGTTTGTTTCAAAAATAAAAAATAAAAAAATATTGCTGTTAGTTTTTGTTGACAGGTGTTTTGGTGTTTAACTTTGGGGGACACCTTGGCCTTGTTCATACTAAGATTTCCTTACTTCTGGTAATGTATTTCTATACTACACATTGAGGGCAATGTGTAATTCAAGTTTGGGGGTATGGAAAAACACTTTTTCTGTTTATTTTTGTACTTATTGTTTATTTTTGTTCTTATTTGTTTATTTTTATTTGTCTTTTTGTTTTTAAAAATATTAAAAAAATAAATAAATTATGCTATGTTTTTGTCAAGTTTAAGTTAAACTGTAACTGTTGTTTGCATTTCATTAGCTTGCTTAAAGGGTTGAACACATTATTATGTCATTAGGAGTCTGAGTTCTTTGACTTATTTTTAAGTAAAAGAGATTTCACTTGTTTTGAGATAAATTTTTATGAGCACATTAGCATGTTTTCTGTGAGGTATGATGTTTGAACTCAAGCTTGTTCTCTTTGAGATTTGTTGGATGCCCTATTGATGAATAACCATTGGCTTGCACGATATAAAAAAATAAATAATAAATAAATAAGAGAAAGAAAAAGAAAAAAAAGATCATGTTGAGTTTTCGGCTAAGTAACCAGACCTCTTGCCTCATTAAGCATTGAGTGTTCGCGTCAAAAGGTGTGAAGTTCAGTGTTGATTTATGATATGGCTAATCTGACTTCGTAGCCTTTTTGACTTAAGTTAATAAGCCCTTAGGGATGTTCTACATCTAGTGCCCTAAAGCCACTTGGCTTGGGAGTCATTGGCTTAACACTTGTTACATTGGTCAATTAGAAAGCTTAAGGGAGTTAGACATTGCAGAGCCTGTAAAAAAAAAAAAAAAAATGCATATCTTGCCTTAGTTGTTTCATATGATAGAGATTTTTACAAATTTTATGGAACTTCTCTCGAGTTTAAGCTAAAAGCTTCATGATTGTATGCTAATTACACTTTACACTTTTCAGAACATATGAGGTCTAAATTGTCCATTTATGAGTGATTTGATTATGGATTTCCTTTTGACTGTGATGATGGTGTTTGTCTTTCGAAGTTTGCTCATGAATAAGAACCATGGTTTATGTGAAACTTCTTTCTTATTAACAACATAGTGCACAATGTTTGTGGGTATCATTCATGTTAAGCCCTCATAAGACTTCACTAATCCACTAGGGATGCCTAGGGGTTTAAAAGGCTTGTTGCATATGCTAAATGCAATCGTTTCTCCCACGAAAGAGGATTTATGTTTCTTGCTTTCATTTTATTTTTCGTTTTGTTTTGCTAAGTGACTAGCAAAATATAAGTTTGGGGGTGTTTGATAAGTGCCAAATATTGCATATTTGGACCCCTTTATTTACATTAGTTAATCCTTTAGCTGTGTCGGTATTTAATATTTTGTGTTAGTTTTGTGTTTTTAGAGTTTTGTAGGTCTTTAAAGGAAAAACTACAGCTTTAAAGGGAAAAATGAAAAGTTTGGAAGAAAGCATACTTTGAGAAGACCTAGGTGGTTAAGTTTAACCAAATCCAAGAAAAGGTTGAATCGGATTAAAGATCAGATTGGATTAAAGCTCAGATTGGATAAAATTTCGGATTGGATTCAAATTCAGATTATGCACAAGTCTCAGTATTTTGACCATAATTTTCCGTTCAAATATCGGATTGAAGAGATTCAAGTGACATTGAAAAGCTAACTCAAAATAATACAATTAGTTGTGAAATAGGATTTTCCTAATTCAGACAGTTACTATACGAAAATCGCCCCGCAATAAAAGAACACTAGTCTGGATGAATCCTATTCCGATTTCAGACTTCTATTTTTACTGGGAGACAGACCTCCGAATTATCTAGGTTTAATAGGGCTTCTAGGACTTTTCTAAGCCTATAAATAGACCTCTTTGCATTCAAGAAAATATATAGAATTCCAGAGAGCAAAATTCTATAGTTTTTCTCTTTTTAGTTTAGGTTTTCTTTAGATTTAGGTTTTATTTTTATGTGGAGCTAAATTCCCAACTACGTTGGGGATGAAGCATCACCGATAAAGAACATCAATACTTTCATGTAAGTCTTTATTTATCTGATTTATTGGGTTTAATATTTCAATTGTTTTACTTATTTTCAATGTGTGGAGTGATTCTTAGATATCTTTTGTGATTCAAGGATACACTTGATGATTTAAGATAATTTCACATAATTGATTGCTTGATTTTATTTGCCTAAATAATTGAATATCCCTTGTGATTTGTTCTTCGGATACATTTGGTGTTTCAATTAAGATTGGATATCTTTTGTGATTTACGGATACATCTGATGATTTAATTGATATTGGATTCCTTTTGTGATTTGTGCAATGAATGGATACATGGAATTGTTTTGATTAACTGTTGAAGCATAGTGAAACATATCTAAGATTTTAATTGTGAGAACTTCATATTAATATTGATAAACATGGAAGTATGTTGTTATGATTCAATGAGTGTGAATTCTCAAACCTTAGTCTTTTATCTCTTAGTTTATTTTAATTAGTTTATGTTTGTCTTTTAATTTCAAAAACCAAAATTCAAAACCTTTTTGAAACTAGGATAGGATTAAATTAGTTTAAATATAAGTTGATCTTTCAAAAATACAATTATCTGTGGATTCGACCTTGCACTTGCAAAACATTGTATTGCAAACGATCGTGCACTTGCGAGTTAAATAAATTTGCACAACATGGGCCACCCGAGGTCGGACTCGGTCATGCCACTAATGTTATGGATGGTAGCATGCAATATCCGGGGCACTGGTATTGTATTACAGGTTTGTCGGGATAGCGCCAACCCTACTGAGAAGGGTAGTATCTCGGGTAGACCATACAGTTAAACTATTACTGTTACTCATGATTATAAGTATATATTATATCTATATTACCTCCATGATAAACTGTCGTCTGATAATGTTACATGTACTTTATAAATAACTGAGATCACCATTTTAATGACGGTTACGTCATGTGCGTTTATACTCACTAAGTCATCAGACTTACCCTTGTATTCTTTCTCTTTTTTTTTTTTTCCATATGTACAACTATCCTGTTGTAGATAGTTTAGTTGAAGATAGATACCGTGAAGCCTCCGGTTATCTTGGAGGATTCAATTCAGGAGATGCTTGAGAACTTATTGTGAGATTAGGCGGGTGCTCATGGTAAGTAGAACTTTTGAGTTATGTTGTAGACTTAAGAGTTTTTATGCATGCTTGCATTTTAAGTTATAGAATGGATCCCTTGTAAAGATAATATGTATAGTGAAATTTCAGCTACTTTAATGATCATTGGTAGATGCTCTGGTTGTAATGATTAATGTGATAGAATCTTAATACCTTCCGCTGCTTAGTATTCTCTCTTCATGAGAAGTAGAGGTCCTTGAGTCTTGTTTCGTGAGGAATAAAGCTGGGAGACGAACCATGGAGTTAATTACCAGTTAATTAATTTTCAAGGCGTTACAAAGACTGATCATCAAAATAGATTACAGACCATAAGATAATTGTTTGAACATAGGATAACAAAATCAACACCTAAGTTTAAGTAGTGTTAGCATGATCACAATCTCTACCATCTCTGCCTGCGGGGTTCCTCTATCGTCCCACATAGACTTTATCCACACTAGGTCCGTATCCTCAAAAATGAACTGGATCAGGTCTTGGGCCACCACCATTATTCTGTCCGAAGGCATCTTCCTCTATGCTAGCTACACCGTGCAATTATACATAATGGAGGGGAAAAATAAAGGGTGTAAGTCTAAAGACTTAGTGAGTAATAATGCACATAATACCCATGACATTTAGTGATGAACTCCTTTTGGTAAAGTATGCAACATTTTAAGTATGACAGTTATTCATGAATGCAGTATAGGTATAGTACATGCTATAATCATGTGAATCAATGATAGTTAAACTATATGGTTTACCCGAGATATTACCCATTCTCAACAGGGTTGGCCTTGTCTCGAGTAGGGCTGGCAATTTTGATACGACCCGTGAACCCGACACGAACACGACACGAAGTTAGCAGGTATTGGGTTTGGGCTTATCGGGTTTGGGTCTTAATCGGGTCTACCCGATTAAGACCCGACTAAATTCATGTCTGGCGGGTCCACGGGTTGACCGGCCAAACACGTTTAAACTAATGGCTTTGGCAAGTCAGCCGAGTCTCGGGTGACCCGCCAGACCCATTTAAATTTTTTTTTTTTTAAAAAAAAAAAAAAAAAACCTAAGTGTGTAACCCGGTAACCCTAAATTCCTAATTCCTTACACAGTACACTTCTTCTCTTCATCGAATCACTCTTTCGTCTCTTCATCACACATTCACACGACTCACACCGACACACCCCACTACCCCAGCAGCCAATAGCCGCTACCCCCCCCCCCCCCAAACTGGTGACCGGATTGCCTCTCCTCTCTCCATCTCCCTCTCCCTCTCCCTCTCTCATATAAAAATTTCACTCACATGGTCACACTCTAGCCCCCACCCAAACCAGCAACCGGACTATCTCTCCTCTCTCCCTCTCCTGCTCTCCCTGTCCCTCTCGGCTCTATCTCCCTCTCTCATCTAAAAATTTCACTCACACGGTCACAATGTCACACCCCAGAGCCACCAGCCCCACCTAAACCGACGATTGTCTTTCCTCTCCCCCTCTCCCTCTCCCACTCAGTTCTATCTCCCTCTCTCATCTAAAAATCTCTGCATTGCGCCTCTTCTCCCTGTGGTGGATGGTGTCATGGACTCACAGTGGTCATCTGACTCATCTCTGCGCCTCTTTCTCTGTTAGCCCGACTCAGTCGTGCCTCTCTCTCTCCGACTCCACTCTATCTCCGATATGGCAGTATGTCTTTGACTCTCTCTATCTCTTGCTTTGGTTTTTATTATTATTACTATTTTTTTAGATTTTACTGGTTGTCTTCTTTTTCTATTTTTTGAGTGTACATTATAAATACTGACAATGTATGATTTGTATAATGTATAATGCATTTTTTGGTTGTCTTTAGACTATTTGTTGGCTGGGTAGAGACTAGAGAGTTATAGGCATGATTTGGTATACTTGTTTTTAGACGGTTTGTTCGCTGGGTAGAAACTAGTAAGTATTAAATTATTAATCTACCTCTACTTTGTTGATTATATAGGGCTCAGAACAAGCTTAGATGTGACTAGAATTTGATAAACATTTTGTGTAGATAATCAAAGTGAAATATTGATAAATAATTTTTTTAAATTAGTATTTATCCATTTGGATGTTGTCTTTAAAATATAGTACATACAAATTAAAAGAAGATGATCTATGGAGGAAGTGTTTGAATGATGTAAAGTGCATCAATGACAAAATAAGGCATGTATTTAATATGCACCAAATTTTTGACAAGTAATTGTTATATAGTCATTGAATCTTATTAAACTAGTTGATAGCATATACTTTAACTAATTTTATGTGTGTAGATGGCTAATGAAGAAATTGTTCAAGATGCATTTGAGTCATTCGAAATTGACGACGATGTTGTTGAAGTAAATTCATACGAAGATGACTCTGTTTCTATGGGGAGTAAGAAAAAGGGAAAGAAGCATAGGAAGACCTCAGTTGTTTGGCAATATTATGATATCGTTCCTAATGCTGATCCAAATGACCCGGAGGTATGGGCAAAATGCAAGATGTGTGGTAATAAATATAAGGCTCGAAGTTCATATGGAACCGGAAATTTAAGAAAGCATAGTAAAAATTGCAAGGGGAGAACACTCATGATGTTGGGCAAATGCTTTTAGCTGGAAAAGCAGGATCACTTGGGGTAAGTGACTCTAAATTTGATCCTAAAAGATATAGAGAATTGTTGGTTGCTTCGGTTACTAAGCATGATTTGCCTTTTTCATATGTTGAATATGATGGTGTAAGAGAAGTACATCAGTACTTACGTACTGATGTACCATTTATCTCTAGAAATACATGTAAGGATGATTTGGTTAAGATGTATTTGAGGGAGATACAAAGGGTTAAATCTATGTTGAATGCTTGTCCTGGGAGGATTTGTTTAACATCTGATTTGTGGACTTCTTTGGCAACTGATGGGTATATCTGCCTTACTGCACATTTTATTAACAAAGATTGGGTCTTAACTAAGAGGGTGTTAAACTTTTCATTTATGCCCCCACCACATAATGGTATATCTTTGTCTGATGTTATATATAATTTGCTATAAGAGTAGGGGATTGAGAACAAGATTTTCAGTATAACATTGGATAATGCTTCTTCCTTCTTCCAATGATCTTTGTGTTGGATTCTTAAAAGATAAATTAAAAAGGAAAAAAGCCCTTCCTTATGATGGTGAGTTCTTTCATATGCGTTGTTGTGCTCACATTCTTAATTTGATAGTGCAAGATGGATTGAAAGAGATCAGTGATGCTATCCAAAAGGTTCAAGATAGCGTGAAGTATGTTAGGGGATCACAATTGCGAAAACAAAGTTTTCTTCAAGCAGTGAATCAAATGTCATTGGACAATCATAAGGGGTTAAAACAGGATGTGCCAACCAGATGAAATTCTACATATCTGATGCTTGAGAGTGCTATTCACTATAGGCGTGCTTTTAGTTATTTGGAGATGACTGATAAAAACTATAAGCTTGTCTTACTGCACTTGAGTGGGAAAAGGTGGATAATATCAAAAGTTTCTTAGCTTGCTTTTACCAAGCTACATGTGCTTTTTCTGGTACTAAGTATCCCACTGCCAACTTGTACTTTCCCGTGATTGCCATGATTTATGTGAGCTTGAAGGAAGACGTTGTGAGTGAAGATGAGCATAAGAGTTTAATGGCAACTCAAATGCTCTCTAAATTTGAGAAATATTGGTTGGAATTCAGTGAAGTGTTGGCCGTTGCAGTTATCTTAGATCCTCGTTACAAGCTTTATCTTGTAAATTATTACTATACGAAGATCTATGGAGTTATGAATTTTGCACAGTATGTGAATGTTCATGATAAATTAAAGAACCTTTTTATGGAGTATAGTGCTTCTTCTATACCTTCACGTTCAAGCTCCATAACTGTTTAGCAGCCCCAAGTAACTCGAACAACACTACCTTGGGAACAGGTGAATAATATTATAATATTATTGATTTCTTATATTTTTAGTAACTTAGCATATAATCTTTTCAGTAACTTAGTAACTTAGTATATAATCTTTTTAATACTCTTAATTATTTATGTTTATATTCTCTTTTTCATGTAGGAATATTTGGCATTTGGTGGAGTCGATGTTAATTGACAAAAGAGTCAATTGGAAATTTATTTGGAGGAACCTAGGTCTGTGGCTTTGAATGATTCATTTGACATACTTTCATTTTGGAAAGGAAATGAATTTAGCTATCCTAAAGTACCTACAATGGCTCGTGATGTTTTGAGTATTCCTGTTTCTACGGTTGCTTCAGAATTCACTTTTAGTATTGGTAGACGTATGATTGATCAATATAAGAGCTCACTCAAGCTTGATATTGTTGAGGCATTAATCTGCACTAGAGATTGGTTATATGGAGATCAAGGTAATATTATTTATTTGCATATTTAATTTCGTCATTTACTTGTATTATTCTTTAACTACACTATAATAATACTAATTCCTCTTTTTTTTTTTTTTTTTTTTTGATATAGCACAAATGAAGTTGGATAGCATAAAAGAGGAAATTTTGACAACTGATGTTAATTCTTGTGACATTCCAAATTCATCTGGAGCACAATTTGCTAATATTTCTTAAAATATTAACCTTATTTAGTTCATATTTTGTAATGACTCTAATGATGATGGCTCATGGAAACCTTATTTAGTTATTTTGTTTAGAATCTAATGATGATGGACTATGTTAACTATGGCCTATATGCAAAGGAACTTGTAATTTGTAGAAGTTCAGTAGTATAGTAGTTTGATGGAATTGTAATGGGTTTTGTTAGGATTCCCAGTGGAGCAGCACTTTCAATCTTCATTACTGATGTTTGTTAAGGATGCTTAAAGTTCTGAAATTATTTGAGCATTTGTTTGGAGCTTATTAGCCTTATTTGGTCTTTTATGCTTTATTTCAATTGATTTATCTTAAGTTGAAAGGTTGATCGTGATTACTCTTTCAAGTTTTGTGCTTCGATTTATGTGTTTTGGGTCTTGTTTTATTGGGGAGTTCGCTTGTGAAATTCATTTTAACGAGTGTGTATTGTAACTATTGTTTGGTGAGTACCTTTGTTATTGAAACAATTTGTTGGTAGTTGGTTGGGTATTTGGTTATGTTGTTTTGAATGGATTTTGGTTGAGCTTGGTGTTCCGATTCAAATTAGTATGGAGAACAATTGCATTTATAAGATTGCACTTGCTGATGACAATTTAATATTGGGATTACTCAAATATTTCTTTAAAATTTGAGTAAAATAATTCTTATTACACAATTTAATAAGGGTTTTTTAAAACGGGTTGGGTTGTGTCAGGTCGTGCTACCTGTTTAGCGCATGGGCCGTGTCGGGTTGTGTCTACCAGATATGACCCGGTTATGCTAAACGGGTTAAGCGGGCTATGTCGGGTTACCCGAATATTTTCTATGTCATAATTGTGTCAGACCCGCTAACCCGTTTATCTAAACGCGTCGTGTTTGTGTCTTGGGTAATCGGGTCGTGGGTCTTAGCGGGTCTTAATCGTGTCTACACAGTTACCCGTTTTTCCAGCCCTAGTCCCGAGGGACCTGTAATACAATGCTGATGTTTCAACCATTGTACGCTACCGTCCATAACACTAGCAGCCCGACTGAGTCCGACCTCGGGTGGCCCACACTACTAATGATGTACGTCCTGTAGTGACCCGCCTGTTAAGGCTACGCTAGTCATGAAACAATCATTGAATTTAAGGCCCATATATCTCATTTACATACAAATTTGAAAATAGAGTTAGCATGTATAGTAAGCCCAAGACCGTTATCCCGCACGTACCGGTATACCATGTCATACGATGAAATTAGTCTTGTCTGTATTTTACATGCGCGCTAGCTAGTATTATGCGAGTTCGTACTCACCCGGATCGTACAAGTCCTTCAAAAACTCCAGCTTCTCCAAATCTACGGAAAACCTAACATTAGTCCTAAGTCCAACTAAAACGAACCTAACATAAAAACAAGGGCTGTAGAATGCTAGCTCAAAATGGCATTTCCATGAAATGCTTCTGGGCGAGCGCTCGTGCCCTAGGCCGAGCGTTCGACCAGAGAGTTCAGGTAGAACCTCATTTCGATCCAACAATCTTCTAAGCAGTTCTAACAGGTTCTAAGGCTACAAAAGGTCCTATAACACTTCCTAACCCAAAACAACATCTTCATGCAACAGAGATGTTGTTTTGCTCAACCGTAGTGGGTTTGCCTTTCTTGATTCCACCAATGCATATAACAGAGGAATTATTCAAAGCATGGAGCTCATGTTCACAGGTAAGGATTGGAAGAAAATGTTTATTTTTTACCCCTGTGGCTTCTTCTTATAGCCATTGAAGCTCCTGCTTGATAATAAACCCAATAAAAGGACCTCCACCACCCACTGGTGAAGAGATAACTCTCCTACAAAACGTAGGACAAGATCATGAACAAAAGAGGCGTCTAGTTTGAAAATTACCACTCTTTTATAACAACAATAAATTATTCTTTATATTATGCCCCTTTAATCAAATTTTCTTATACTTATCTTTATTCTTTAATTTGGGTTCAATCTATTGTGGTCCCAGCTCCACCATTTCTATATTTTCCTTAAAATCTGAGTGCTATAAATTTAATTGAGTAATGCTTTTGTCACCTTTATTGGCTCTTCCATACTCATCTACCCATCCACATATTTCGTATATATGTTTTTATTCATTATTTGGCTCCTCTCAATGAATCCCAATTCGGATGTGCTTGATATGACTGATAAAAGTTATGAGAAATTTTGTTAAATCCATTATTAAAACTAATTTTTCAAATTTAGTTTATTCAAAGAGAAATGCTAGGAGATTGATGATTGATGAAATTTTCTGCGTATCATACTTTGACTACTAAAAAAAAAAAAAAGATGACATTTGTTAATGTATATCAATCCATCAAGTGCTCAGGCGCAAGTCAAGTGCGCTCGAGCGCCAACCTGCAGACTCGCAAGGGCTCGAGCGCAAGCCAGGTACACTTGAGCACAAACATGCAAACAGGTAGACTCAGTGACGATGCAAACCAATATGGAAAGAACTGCAAGTTGTCTTCTCTGATGACAACAACTCTAACCTATTCTGGAAAGCATGCAACTCGTGACCTATACAACTCTAAGAAGGAATGATTCATTAAGGAAACAATACTTGTGCAACAAGGAATATATGCTTAGAATATAGAAAATATATGTATAGTTGATTATGCTTGAAGATTCTTGTACTAGGTGAAGTTGTGTATATATACTACACTACTACTTTGTAATTCTTTACCACTTTGAATAATAACATCATTAAAGTTTTCATAGTATCAGAGCTACTCTTGGCCAACGCCATCCTTCATATCGATCCTAAAACCTTGAATCCCATTACTACAATGGCAACCAACACCTCAGCATTCATCCCACCCAAAACTCCTTCCTTAAACTTGACTCTAGCAACTACACCAGCTGGGTGACATAGATAAACCCTATTTTGAGCACCTATGATCTCATGGGCATTGTGAATGGATCAGAACCATGTCCTCCACAATTGATCACTAATGCTGAAGGCAAGGCATTTCCTAATCCAGAATACCCTAACCGGAACAAAAAGGACCAATATCTCCACAGCATCATCATAGCATCTCTCTCAGAAAAAGGTTTTAGCCACTGTATATGGGCTAAACACTTCACATCAGGCTTGGACAGCATTGGCTACAAAATTTGCCTCCAAGTCTAAGTCTTGGATCTCTCACCTCAAGAAGTAACTTCAGAACCTATCACAAGGAACCAAATCCTACTCAGACTACATACAATCTGCCAAAACCCTTACAGACCAACTTGGAGTAGCAGGCAATTCAATCCTTGATGAAGAGATCATCTCTTCAATTCTCAATGTCCTAAACTCTTCTTTCACCCACTTCATTACCACATACTCCTTCCACAATAGATCAAACGACATCAACTTTGATGATTTCCAGGATGAACTCCTTAGCCATGAAATGCTACTCAATCAGCATCAAATTCCAGTCCCAGATCAATCCACCTTTTCCCTGACAGCACATAGACCTATGAATTTTCAACTATCCAAAGTCATGCCTCATATGCATCCCAGATTTCCTTCCAGAAACTATCCACCAAGACAAGGTCCTGGTTTTTCTCTTAGGCCTTACTTTCATCAGTATAGTCGTGCCCCTCAACAGCAGCACAAAGGTCCTTCTTAGTACCACATAAGCAACTTTCAAGGCAATTCCTCATTCTCCAATCAGCAGTACCCTCGAGGGTCTCCTCTGCCAAGTTAGGGTAATAATTACCCCAACATACAATACACTCAAGGCCCTTCACCACCATATCAAGAGCATACCTTCTCCCATGGTCCTCGAGCTCCATGCTAGATATGTGGAAAAACTAATCACTTAGCCATTGACTGCTTCCATAGGATGGACTATGCCTTTCAAGGTAGAAATCCTTATACACAGCTGGCTGCCATGGTTGTACATACCAATTCTACCTATGAAGACCAATATTGGCTAGCAGACAGTGGAGCAAATGCACATATCACCAACCAACTTGAAAATCTGCAGATCCAGCAGCCCTTTCAGCCTGCAGAGGAAGTGGCGATGGGCAATGGCATTGGACTTACCATAGAGAACACTAGTTCTACTCTTTTCCATACTCCTAACACTTATTTTCAACTTAAAAATGTTTTGCATTGTCCTCAAGCCTATGCCAACTTAGTTTCTATCCATAAATTATGCCTTAACAATTTTTGCTACTTCATCCTAACATCTTCTCACTATTTTGTTAAGGACCTGCTAACCCATGCAACACTCTTGGAGAGGAGTAGTGAAAATGG
The DNA here is from genome assembly GCA_016403345.1 of Corylus heterophylla. Lineage (NCBI taxonomy): Eukaryota > Viridiplantae > Streptophyta > Magnoliopsida > Fagales > Betulaceae > Corylus > Corylus heterophylla. The sequence goes on along the minus strand of CM028144.1, from coordinate 17,467,136 downwards.
CTTGTACCCCCTTGAAGCTTGGAAGGACACCTCACAAAGGCACCAAGACATTTACTGCTTTAATAGGAATAAAAACCACCTCTTTAATGTGGCATTTTAGACTAGGGCATCCATCCTTGGATATTGTTAATCATGTTGTTAAAAACACTTTTGTTCTTGTTTCAAGTTTTAATTTTAATAAAAATTTTACTTGCATCTCTCAGCAACCTCTAGAATTTTAATAAAAATTTTAAAAACACTTTTGCTCTTGTTCTTCTCATCGCATCTCTCAGCAACCTCTAGAATTAATATATTCAGATGTTTGGACATCCCCTATTCTGTCAATTAGTGGCCCTTGCATACCAAATCAGAAGTTTTTGAGCACTTTGTTAAATTCAAGAGTAGAAAATCAATTCACCTCTAAAATCAAACAACTCCAATATGATGGAGGAGGTGAATACAACTCTCTTCTATTTCAATCATTCTTAACAAAGCATGGCATACTCCATAGGAAGTCTTGTCCTCATACCTCTCAGCAGAATAGTCTAGCAAAAAAAAAAAAAAACCTCAGACACTTTCTTGAAACTGCACTAACTCTCATAGCTCACTCACATATTTCCAATAGATATTGGGTTGATGCCTTTCTCACTGTTGTTTATGTTATTAATAGACTTCCTACTCCTGTTTTGCATATACATCACCCTACTTCAAACTTTATCATAGAGAACCAGACTACCAGAAACTTAGGGTCTTTGGCTATCTTTGTTACCATCTCCTTCGACCTTATGGCTTGCACAAACTAGAATATAGGTGTAAACCTTGCATCTTCCTAGGATACAACTATGCAGGTTATGAGTGCTTAGATCCTATCACCAACAGAACATATTTGTCTAAACATGTTATATTTGATGAGAAGTCCTTCTCTTCCAAGGATCAAGACACTTCACACTTTCCATCCAAGATCGATGCACAAGGTGATGCTCCCTTATTTCTCCCTGTTTTTTGTCCAATTCCATATACTTTGTCTTTGGTTTCTGACCATATTGCAGCTGTTGATCCTCTTGAGCACCCATCCTCTACTGTATCTACTTCAGCAGAAACCCCAACACCTATCTCAGTGTTGTGCTAAATAGTACCTAAATTAATAGATAATATTTAGTACGTTTTACTCGCAAGTGCACAAGATCAAACGATAGTATAGTGCAGCTAGTACGAGATCGATCCCACGGAGATTGTTGATTTTGTTTTAGAAGTAATTAAAATACTAAAATTGACACGAGATTGATATTGATACTAAGGAAAAGAAATAAATAAAAAAAAAAAAGATAAGGTAAAGGTAGGGCTTTGATATCCACCACTAATCATGCTCAAATAATATAACAATATGCCAATGATCCAATCATATTATGAATACTTAATGTTTGCCAACCTAAGGGGATGGGTGTATACTCCTTAAACTATTGATTTTCCTAAACAACGAATTAGGCATGGGTGTATACTCTAATGCTTTTCTTTCTTAAAGGATTTAGCATGGGTGTCTACTAAGTTATTCTTTAAGAAAACATAAAACTATGGAAATCGACAAACACACTGAACCTAGGGCATGGGTGTATACTCCCGGTTTTCCATGTTGATTAACCCAAGAACCCGGTGTGGATTTCTTTTGTTACTCTTATTAAACCCAGGACTCGGTCATCCAAATTAATTTAATTAACTAATCCATACTACATGCATATAATGGTCAATCACACATATATGAGGAATTCAATCAAACAAGAATTAATCAAGTTAAGCATCACAATATGATTATCACAAAGGCCCCAATATTGAAATATTAAATAAACATAATTAGGGCTTCAATATAGCCCTACTAAAGAGTTAGTTATACATAATTAAAATAAGACTAAAAAGAAAATGGAAAGAAAGAACCGAAAACCGCTCCTAGAAGTAGCCTCCAATTCCTCTCTCCAAAGTTTTCTCCTTGAAATTGTGTATTGAATTGTGAGGCTTAGAGGTCTATTTATAGGTCTTAGGAGAGTCCTAGAAGCTTTAGTAATCCTAGGAAATTCAGAGATTTAAGTCCTAGTCCAATTAGGATAAAGAAAACCTAAGTTCAAATCGGAATAAGTTTCGTCCAGAATTGCGTTCCTATCTTGTGGGGTGATTTTGGCATAGCAGATGTCAAAATTAGGAAAATGATATTTCACAATGATTTGTAGTATTTGTAATTATATTTTCAATGCCACTTGAATCACCTAAATCGGATATTTGAGATGAAAGTTATAATCAAAATACCGAGACATACGCAGAATCCAAATTTGAATCCAATCCGATTTTGCCTTCAATTTGAGAAATTCCGATTTAATCATTTCCTTTATTTGATTAAACTTAACCATATTATATAGGTCCTCTATTATGATTGGTTAAGCTTAACCATATCTTCTAGGTCTTCCCAATTCGCCCTTTAAGCTTGAAACTTTTCCAGAAACGCTTTCTTTTCTTCCAAAAACCTATAAAACAAAGAAAATACAAAAAAGAAATAAAATAACATAAACTAATAAAACTAAGGAATTAACAAATATAAGTTTAAGGGCTAAAATATGAATATTTTGGTACTTATCACTCAGCTGAAACCCCATCACCTATCCCAGCCCCTCCACAACTACCTCACCCTCCACAATGATTGCTTCCCTGTTATCTCCTGCCTCTAACCCACCAGACCCTCCCTTACCAACTCACCCTAAGACCACTAGGTCAAGAACAGGCTCCCTTAGACCCAAATCCTTTTTTGATTTTCAGTTATACCAAGCCACTTTCCCTGAGTTTGAACCAGGTTCCTATAGTAAGGCTGCCACTAATCCAAGGTGGAAAGCAACAATGCAAATGGAGTATGATGCTCTCATCTCAAATGGCACATGGACCTTGTCCCCTAAACCTCTACATCACAATGTCATAAATTAAAAGAAGAGCTGATGGCACTATAGAGAGGTTTAAAGCTAAACTTGTAGCAAAGGGTTTTGATCAACAAAGTGGCATAGACTATACAGAAACCTTTAGTCCTGTAATCAAGGCCTTCACCATTAGAGTTGTACTTGCCCTAGCTGTCCACTTTGATTGGTCCATTAGACAGCTTGATGTCTCTAATGCTTGTTTGGAGGGTTCTTTGGGAGAAGAAGTTTACATGGAGCAGCCCCCAGGTTTCACTGACACTACTTACCCTAATCAAGTGTACAAACTGCATAAGGCTATATATGGTTTAAAACAAGCTCCTAGAGCTTGGTTCACACAGCTCTCCCATTTTTTGCTGGATCTAGCTTCCAAGGCTCTTCGGTTTATACATCACTTTTTATTTATCTCCATGGTTCTATCCAAATTTACATGCTGGCCTATGTTGATGATATACTTATCACAGGCACTCATTCTTCAATGATTTCCAGCTTCATTACTACACTTTAGCAGGAATTTTCCCTTAAAGACTTGAGTCCACTCAGCTACTTCCTTGGAATCCAGGTTACTCACACCTCCAATGGCCTCCACCTTTGGCAAACAAAGTATATTCTTGAATTGCTTGGCAAGGCTCACATGGCAGACTCTAAACCATCCAAGACTCCATGCACCTCTGGCTCCAAACTTTCCAAACATGATTGTGAACTCTTAGTTGATCCCACTACCTACAGGTAGATTATAGGTACCCTGCAGTACTGTACACTCACTAGACCAGAGATAGCATACTGATGTCGTCTTTTTTAGTCCAAAAAAATCAATATTAAAAATATCGCTCGCAATACAACGAATACTTGTAGGATAGGGCTATATTGAGGGTCTCGAACCTCAAGGACTGCGCATGTGTTGTTATCAAGCTTGTCAAGATTAAAAGTAACTTAATTAAAAGATGATTGTTTGTTTTTTTGATTGGAAACTAAATGCATAAAAGTGAAAGTAAGAGTAGAGTGTGATGAGACAGAGAATAGAGGGTTGATTTCACCACTAACCGCATAAAAATGGTCAATCATAAATTAATAAGGAAAATTCATACTGTGCATGATATAGGACTCGTCTCACTCGAGTAGTCAAGAAAATATCATCATTAAGAAATAAGTATAATTCATCTTCGGTTGGCACGGACTGTCTGCCTAACCTCTAGATGCGGTACGGTCCATCTTTCCTAGGTATGGACTATCAAATATCTTAATAAGTTACACAATCAATGGATAAGCGTAACTCATCTTAGGTTAGTACGAATAGTCTACCTAAATTACACTAAACTAGGGTGTAGACAAATTCATCTTCCCTAGGCATGGCCTATCAAATCCTATTGATCATATGTCAATTAAAATTGTTGTATAGCAATCATTCATATAATCACAGAAAATATAAAGGATTGAGTTTAATCAATATAAAAAGCTTTATAAGACAAGAGAATAATTTCATAATGATTGAATATAAGCATTAAAATCAATTCTCACAGTTATACAACCATCATGCATATAGAAAATTTCAAATTAAAATACAATTAAACCATTGTTACTTGGAAAGGGCTACATCAACACCCTATTATGAATTTAGACGCTCATGGTGATGCTAGAATGGCCTCCTGCCATGACCATCTTTTCTTCAACTCTTTAAGCCTCCAAGAAGATATTTTATGTGAATTATTTCTCTCAAACCAAGCACACCTCTCTTAAAGGCTTAGAGGCATATTTATAGGGTGTACAAAAAAACCCTAGAAGCCCTAGAAATCCCCGAAAAATCATACTTCAATCTCTTAGTCAAATTAGGAAGCAATCCTAATACAAATTGGAATAGGATTCGTCCAGATTTGCGTTCTTATATTCTAGGAAGATTTTGGCATAGCAAACGTCTGAATTAGGAAACTCCTATTTCATAATAATTTGTAGTATTTTGAGCTAACTTTCCAATGCCGCTAGTTTCACCTCAATCCGACATTTGACCAGAAAGTTTTGATCAAAATACTGAGACATGTGCGGGATCTGAAATTCAATCCAATCCGATTTAACTCCAATTAGAGAAATTCCGATTTAATCATTTCCTTATTTTAATTAAACTTAACCACATTATATAGGTCCTCTATTATGATTGGTTAAGCTTAACTACATCTTCTAGGTCTTCTTAAAGTGTGCTTGAAGCCCAAAATCAATGGTATTTCTTGTATCTTTATTAAAAACCTGAAAACACTAAAACAACACAAAATCAAACAAATAACAATGATAATGAATTAACATATGCGAGTTAAGGGGCTTGAATGTGCAACATTTGGCGCTTATCACACCCCCAAACTTACATATTGCTAGTCCCTGAACAATACAAAACAGAAAATAAACTGAAAAATAGAAAAAACAACTAACTAATTGCTTCTTTTGTGGGATGTACAAATTGCATTTAGCCTATACAACAAGCCTTTTAAACCTTGATACATCCCTAGAGGACGAGTGAAGTCTCGTGAGGGTTTAACAGGAATGATACCCACAAACATTGTCAACATTATGTTATTCAAAAGAATGAAGTATCATATAAATAATGGTTCTCATTCATTGGCAAGATAAACTCCATCTTCAAAATTTCAGGAAATCACAAGTCAAGTCACTTACAAATGGCATTTTTGAGATACAAAAAGTTCAATTAGTGTAAAGTGAACTAACATATAATCATGAGGCTTCAAAATAATTCCAATATAAATGAATCAGCATCTCATAATTTATTGGACTTCATATCCCATGAAACAACCAAGGCATATAGTTTTTCTTTCTTTTTTCTTTCTTTTTTTTTTTCTTTTTCTTTCTTTATTTTTCTGCAGGCTGTGCAATGCTTAGCTCCCTTAAGCTTTCTAATTGACCCATGTATCGAGTGTTAAGCCAATGACTCCCAAACCAAATGGTTTTAGGGCATTAGGTGTAACAACATCCCTAAGGACTTATTAACTCGAGTCAAAAGGCTATGAAGCTAAGCTAGCCATGTTTTCAATCAAAACAAACTTCTCACTTTTTGACGTGAATACTCAATACTTAATGAGGCAAAAAGTCTAGTTACTTAGTGAAAAATTCAAACTTGATCAATTTTTTCTTCTTTTTCTATTTTATTTTATTTTATTATTTTATTTTTTTATGTATGCCAAGGTTATTCATCCAATAAATCCCCCAACTATATTCAAGATATTGAAAACAAGCATGATTGGTCTCAAATTTCATACCTCACAAACATGTACTAGTGTGCCCAAGGTAAATCTAAATTGAAACAAGAAGCATCTCATGTTGCAAAAAGTAAATAACAAGACTCAAAATTTCTAAGTCAAATGATTATGTGTTCATAAATTTAAGCCCACCAATGAAATTCAAATCAAAATTAAAGCTCAACCACATGCCTAAGAATAACATAACATAATTATTGGACAGTGTTTTGTTCTTCTATACCCCAAGCTTGAATCACACATTATCCTCAACGTGTGTGTAGAATCAAAAAACAAGAGCAAGAGGATAGGAATACCTGAATGAGCAGATCTGGGGCATATCATACCCCAAACTTCATTGTAAAAACACATGTCCTTAAAAAGAAATTGATACTCCAACCAAGAAAACAGTTAAATGCACACATTGTTGTCAAAATATAATCATACTATAAAAATGGAACAACAATAGAGAAGATAAAACCTAGAAGGAGATCATGTATCCTAGCCTAATGGAAGACTCGAGCGCACATGGCTTACGCTCGATCCTATGGATCTGATCAATCCAAATCTCCATTCTGAAGGATCTCTCCTCAATCCTTCAATAGTCTAATCAGCCTTTTCTGATCCTTCCTCTTTAGCACAACAAGGCACTCCTCTAGAGATAGGATTCCGTACCTCACCTTCAAACTTCTTGTCTCCACTTGCATATTTTGGTTTCCCTATGAGGATTCTCTATGTGTCTCTCCCGAAAGAGGTGAGTGATCAACTCCTCTCCTCTAAGGGGATCCGCACAACTCTCATCAGGCAGGGGGATGGGAGGTGGGTCTTCTACAAGGTCCTCAATGGTGTCTAGGAGGAAACATTCCTTCTCTTTTGGCAACTGATGCGCGGTTTTAAAGATGTTCAACTTGGCTTTCAAATTCCCAAAAGATATGGACATCACCCCAGTTCTACAATTTATGCATGCATTAGCCATAGCTAAGAAAGGTCGTCCGAGGATCACACGTATAAGCTTATGGGAATCGGGGACAAGCTCTGTATCAAGAACTATGAAATCTACCGAAAAGTAGAACTTGTCCACCTTGATTATGACATCTTCAATGATCTCACAAGGATGCTTGATAGATCGATCTACAAGCTGTAAGACTGTCTTCGTGGTTTTCAGCTCTCTTAGCAGGTGTTGTTAAGTAACTTAATTAAAAAGATGATTGTATGTTTTTTTATTGGAAACTAAATGCATAAAAGTAAAAGTCAGAGTAGATTGTGGTGAGAGAGGAATAGGGGGTTGATTTCACCACTAACCGCATAATAATGGTCAATCATAAATTAATAAGGAAAATTCATACTATGCATGATATAGGACTTGTCTCACTCGAGTAGTCAAGAAAATATTATCATTTAAGAAATAAGTATAATCCATCTTCGGTTGGCATGGACCGTCTGCCTAACTTCTAGATGCTGTACGATCCGTCTTTCCTACGTATGGACTATCAAATATCTTAATAAGTTAAACAATCAATGGATAAGCATAACTCATCTTAGGTTAGTACGAATAGTCTACCTAAATTACACTAAACGAGGGTATAGACAAATTCACCTTCCCTAGGCATGGCCTATCAAATCCTATTGATCATATGTCAATTAAAACCGTTGTGTAACAATCATTCATATAATCATAGAAAATATGAAGGATTAAGTTCAATCAATATAAAAAGCTTTCTAAGACAAGAGAAGAATTTCATAATGATTGAATATAAGCATTAAAATCAATTCTTACATTTATACAACCATTGTTACTTGAAAAGGGCTACATGAACACCCTATTACAAATTTAGCCGCTCATGGTGGTACTAGAATGGCCTCCTGCCATGGTCATCTTCTCTTCAACTCTTCAAGCCTCCAAGAAGATATTTTATGTGAATTATTTCTCTCAAACCAAGCACACCTCTCTTAAAGGCTTAGATGCATATTTATAGGGTGTAAAACAAACCCTAGAAGCCCTAGGAATCCCAGAAAAATTGTACTTCAATCTCCTAGTCAAATTAGGAAGCAATCCTAATACAAATCGGAATAGGATTTGTCCAAATTTGCATTCTTATATTGTGGGATGATTTTGGCATAGAAAATATCCGAATTAGGAAACTCCTATTTACTAATAATTTGTAGTATTTTAAGCTAGCTTCTCAATGTTGTTGGTCTCACCTCAATCTGATATTTGAGCAAAAAGTTATGGTCAAAATACTGAAGCATGTGTGGAATCTGAAATTTAATTCAATCCGATTTTAACTCCAATTAGAGAAATTCCGATTTAATCATTTGCTTGTATTGATTAAACTTAACCACATTATATAGGACCTTTATTATGATTGGCTAAGCTTAACCACATCCTTTAGGTCTTCTCAAAGTGCGCTTTAAGCCCAAAATCAATGGTATTTCTTATATCTTTATTAAAAACCTAAAAACACTAAAACAACACAAAATCAAACAAATAACAATACTATGAACATATGGAAGTTAAGGGGCTTGAATGTGCAACATTCAGCGCTTATCACATACCTAGTTGACTAGCTCTACCAGCATATGCATGCCCCTTCATCAACTCACTGGATAGCTACAAAAAGAGTCTTGAGATATCTCAATGGTTCCCCTGATCATGGACTTCAGTACACCAAAAGTCCCCTGCAATTGAATACAGGAAAACGTGATCATCTTGAGGACCTCCTGTTGTTGCTCTGATAGAGCTCTACTAGTTTGATTGCAATAAGTAGTCTACTTATTGTTTAGGGAAAAATATAAAATGGCCCTCCAAACTACCAGCCATTTACAATTTGGCCACCTAATGTTCAAAATGTAATAAAGTAGCCCCCAAACTACTAGCTAGTTGCAATTTGGCCACTCCATTAGTCAACACCATCAAATTGGATGGAAAATGCAATACGACATCGTTTTTTGAGGTTAAGTTACTAAAATCCCTTTTGAGAAAAAAAAAAATTAAAAAGGCCCCCAAAACGACATTGTTTGGCAAACCCTAATTTTTTTTTTTTTTTTTTGTTATTTTAACTAATTACCTTTTACAAACACAAAACATCAAGCTCTCAACTTTAATTAAATATTTCTCAACCCAACAAACACAAAACTTCATCAACAAACAAACACCTACTGAAAATCCACGGCCACCGAAACTCATAGACAACCCAGCAAGTGATTGTCTAATGACCAAACCCATGGCCACCAAAACTCAAAGAAAGCCAGACAACTAAATAGAGATTTCCTAAACATAGGCATTCATGGATCAAATCAACAAAATCTGTAGCAAAATCAACTACATAGCAAGTACCCACTCAAAGTGACGAGATCTTAAATCAACTCAGATTGTTTCCAACTCAAATGAACAAAAAAAAACAATAAAAATATAGAGACAAAAGAATGCCAGTTGAAAAAAATTAAAATATTTGCCAAAATAAATTGAATCTGTGGATTCTATATATGCAGAGAGAGAGAGAGGGGTACCGATGCAAGTGATCTGTGAAACCGATGGCTAGAGGTCTGAGGTCGGCAGTGGAGCGAGCGACGGAGCTAGAAGCGGTTCTGTGAGGAGCTTGACGGAGGCAATTGGCTAATTACGATGAAGAACTCTTTGGGTGGCTCACGTTTGAGAGAGTGGGGTGGCCGCCTAGCCACCCCCATGGCCTGGGGGTGGCTCACCGGCCACCTCACAGCCCCTTTTTTTAATTAATTAATTTTTAATTTTTTTATTTATTTTTTAAATTTTTTAGGGCTTGCCAAACGATGTTGTTTTGGGGGGCCTTTTTTAAATTGATTTTTTTTTTCCAAAATGGCATTTTAGTAACTTAACCTTGCCAAAACGACGTCATGTTGAATTTTCCATCTTATTTGACGGTAATGACTAACAGAGAGACCAAATTGCAACTGGTTGGTAGTTTGGGAGGCTACTTTATTACATTTTAAACATTGAGGGGCTAAATTGAAAATGGCTGGTAGTTTGGGGCGCTAAATTATATTTTTCCCTATTGTCTATCTTCGAAGTATGAGTCTGAGTCCAATAAGGAGTCTATTTAGTGTTTATCTTCCAAGTATGAGTCTGAGTCCTAGTCTACGTTATTTAGTCTTTGAGTCCAATATTAATTAGTTTTTCTAGTTCATCTTTATCTTGTATTCCTTATATTATAAATAAGGGATAGTAGCTGTAGTTTACTTGAATAAAAGAATTATTAAGCAATAACTTCTTTGTGGTTTGTTTTTGACCCTAATTGGATTCAATTGTGGTCTCTTTGTGGTCTCTCCTACCCGAAAGAGATTATTATTATCAATATATTTCGATTATTAGTTGTGGGTTCCATCATGCTCTCTCTCTTGCACACACCCACACTGCTTATCAAGATGGTTTCCAGCAATGTTCCTCCATATAATCATTTGCATTGAGAAAAAAAATCAGAATGAGAAGCAGAATCTTGCTACTGTCTCAGACTCTCAAAGCCATTTGCTGGCACTGAGATGCTCGAAGGGAAGGCGGTAGTATTCTAGAGTAGAATACTTTCAGGGATACCTTTCCTTGAATGAACAGTTATTAATTTTTGTTTACTTCTAAGTTCTAACATTCTCCTCATTTTGGTTTAGGTTAATGTAGTTGAAGGATTGAAAGAGTATAAAAAATTATTTGATGAATGATTTGAAGGCTGCAGGAAAAAGAGGACAAATTCAAGGCAAGTTAATGCATTATCTTTCTTCGGAATTTCAGGAGATAGCCCTTCTTTTTGCTTCTCTTTTCTCTACGAGAGTATCTAAGATATTCACATAATTTTCCTGTTGCAATTGAAAATTTGGGATTATGTTTCACTATGTAGAAAATTTGAGATTTGTTTCTAGATGCAGTGCTTTCGACATGGATTAGGTGACGCCTGAGTTACAAAATGTTGGAAATGGAGGCTACTTTATATGAAATGGAAAAGAGAATATATATATATATGGAGTTTCCTCTACACATTCACAATTTTCTGCATTAGTTGTTTGATCTTTGCATTTGCAACTTGCAAGTTTCAATCTTGCGTTGTGTTGGCAGTTTTTATATTTGATTTGTGATTTGTGATTTGTAATTTGTAATTGTTACTGGTGTAGACTACAATGGTTCTGATATACCAATACCATCATTGGAAATGCCCTGGATTTTTCAGTACATAAATTGAAGGCTTGAAGCCTTGAATTTATAAGATTGTCTTTGTAAGTAGTAATTGTTTAGTGACTCAGTATGAAGTGAATATGTCAATTTGCACATTTGCAGTAAATTAAATTTTAATTTATAAGATTGTATTTGTAAATTGTAATTGTTTAGAAGGGTTAAGTGAATGATAAAAGAAAGTGTAATTGTAAATTTGTTTGGTTTTACTTTTTGTAATGGATGGGGCTAATGGCATTTGGTTAATTGTATTTGATTTTTGATTGTTTTTATTTCTAAATTCCAACTGTGAAACTCAGTTTTGAAATTTGGAATTGGATTTTTAAAAGTTTAATTTCACAAATTTTTTTCTCCAATTTCGATTTTTTTTTTTTTTAATTTAAACGAGCCGAGTGCTCGATAAGACACTCGGCTCGGATTGTGGAAGAGCTTGCGCTCAATTTCGCACAAGATTTTAATGTTAGAGAGTCAAGCCAAGCCCACCATTTAGGGCTCGTCATGAACTCAAGCCGAGCTCAAGCTTTTGCATAGTACATGCGAGTTGATCCTGGACACCTCCAACTCGTTCAGTCAAGATCCGACTGAGCCTTTCAATCAAGTGATCTTCAAATATGGGATATTCATGTCACATGTGGGTCACTTGATGTGTCCAAGTTAACAGAAAGCTCTAACAACATGAGGCTAAGGGAAAGAAACTAATAATTTGTTAGGTCAATTGCAATTTAAAAGCAAGTTCGAAGAGGGTAACCTAAAAAATAATTACAAGAAGATCCATGCAATAAGACTGCCCTATTGCAATAAGGCAACTCCGTGTGAGAGTCGGTCTGAGTAGATATGATTCGAAACAGACTTACTCGAAGAAGTAGAGCCTACCCAAACTCTCACACGCAATAGGGTCCTTTTACACTCTACCTAATAAATCCATCTTTTATTAGATGCAGAAAGAAGTCAACAACCATTCCAGGCTTTGAAATTGTTCAAGGGTCGTTCATTAAAATTTTAAATAAAATTAAGTGAAAAAAAAAAAAAAACAAAAAAAGCGCCTAGAAGCCCCCCAAACGACAACCTATGAAGCAAGAAGAGAGTGCATTTATTAATTAGGAAAAATTACACTTTAGCCCCTTAAAGTTTGAGACGATTTTTATTTTGACTACCAATGTTTCAATTTTTGCAATGTACCCCCAAACTTGCAAATTTTTTTCAATTCGACCAATGTCATCCCAAAATTCTCACATTGCTCCTAATATTTTTATTTTTATATTTTTTATAAAAAAAAAAATGGGAGTGCAAAAATGGTCAGATGGCCAAAGGGGTGGCCATATATTTTTTTAAAAATTTTTTTTATAAAAAATGAAAAAATAAGTTAGGGGTAATATGAGAATATTATGATGACATTGGTCGAATTGAAAAAAATTTGCAAGTTTGAGAAGGTATATTACAAAAATTGAAATTTTAAAAGTTGAATTAAAAATCGCCCCAAAACTTGAAGAGTAAAGTGTACTTTTTCCTATTAATTAAGAAAGCATAGTTTACAAGGCTTCCCCAGATCACACGCGAATCCACAACATTTATCCATCTCTATATCAGGTAGGCTATTTGTGGTAACCGCGTGGATGGTTCGCCCCGGCATCTTTTCACCTTGAAGCCGAGACATAAGGAGATCACGTAGCCAACCCAGAAACAAGAACCCCAAAAACAAAAAAAACAAAAAAAGAAAAAGGAGAAAGAAACGTAGCGTAAAGCTAACAAAAAGCGTCAGCTCCGCAACGATCTCATTTTCCATTTTTCTTCGAGGTTAGGTCTCTCTCTCTCTCTTTTTTCTTTATTAATTTCTTTTTCTTTTATGGGTTTCAGATCTGAGCTGCTGGGTTGATATATGTGCATTTCTGTTCATGTTTTGAGCATAATTCTTGGTTTTTGATGCTGGGTTTTGATTGTTGATGAATGTTGGAGCTGGGTTTTATAATATATGCTTTTGATATGGAAAATGACAGGTGTGTGCGTGTGCGTGAGTGTGAGATAAGATGTCTTATTGTAGGTGTGTTAATATGGGTCTGATGTATTTTCACGTGAGTTTTGGCATAACTTTAGGATTGTGATTTAGGCGAGGAGACAGAGATCTGGAATCCGGATTTGGGAAACTTCTTAGGTACAAGGTCAATGTTCTTGCTTTGCTTATTACTAATACTTGTGAATCAGATGTAAACTAATAAATAAAACTAAATGCGAAAAGATAATTGATGGTGACCTTTTCGCTTAATATTAAAGCAAGGGATAAGATGATTTGCCTACATTAAGGTCCCTCAAATTATGCCTGATTGGCTTATGTTATCGGAATCAATATTAATGAATGAATGTCATGGTTTGCACAATATGCAGTTTTAATCGCTGTGCAAAATAATTATGCGTGTATGTTTCATCCTATCTGAATAGGTTGATACTGATGTGGAGGATTTCTTAGACGTAACCTTTTCTCATTGGAGAATGGATCATTCTTTGATGGAATTTCCCATTACATCACCATTAGCTTTTATTTATTTTTTCACCCAAAATGTGTACAAATAGTCATAGAGGATGCTATGATCTTCTTACCTGACATCCAGAGAATGCAAATGTGGGGTGGCTTTAGTTGGTACAGAATCTGGGAAGGTAACATACAATCCATCATGTTATGAAGTAGAAGATGATGAAATAATGATAAACTTATAAATGGTAAACTTGTTATAGACAAGGAGGTAAGCTATCCATATAGAGATGAAAGGTCATGCTATCCGTTGTTGGTTTCCCAATGGATTAGTTGTGTGATATCTTTATTGAAGGTTCGACCTTAATATCAAATTTATTGTAAGTGGTTGATTACTTGTCGGATTGGCTTTTGTAATTTGGATTTATTAACCACCTTAGAGTGTCACTAGGCAATTATGCTGCAGCACCCTTGCTTTTGCTTTAAATCTAGGTTACATGGTTTGCGATTTTCTCACTAATTGGCAATATATAGCTAGTAAATGTACTATATTTAAAGGAACAATTTATTGTTATGAAAAGTATGGTGAATTAGAACACATTGATATGTTCCAAGCAAGTCCTGAGAAATCCCACCTGGCTTATATCCTTTTAAAATATTTTTACTACTCTTTTCTTTAGTTGAGTTGAGTAAAAGTGCTTGTCAGGGTTTTTCACTGTATGCCACATTATAAATTGAGGGATGTAATCTTCACTTTGTTTGACATTTTCTGGAAAGTTGGCCTTTTACTGGTAAGGAATAGTTTTACAGTTATTCAAGGTATGTATGAACTAGGCAGAGAAGTTAGATTGTGTTTCCGTAGGGCTCCGTGCAATTATTTTCTTATATAAATATTTAAAAAGTTAAAATGTATTCATAATAATACAGATTAAACAGTTTTTAATAGTAGTTCTTCAAATTAAGAACTTGTGTTTGACAACTCCAATCTCTTAGATCTTGTGCAATTATTTTTAGCATTTTCCTGCTTATTCACTTGAAGAAACATTTCTCCATCCCAGTGAAAGTTGCATATTAATGAAAGATAACGCTCGTCTTCCTTAGAGTGACTGTTGAACTCTGTATGAGCAACTTTATTGTGAATGAATGCTTAGCATCAGGGTGTACTGTCTAATGGAATTGGCATAGCTTTGATTGTGCTCTTGTCTAAGTTAATGACCCTACCAATACCTCTTGGAATTTTTTCTTACTCCCTTTCTGAGCTTCATTGGTTACTTGGCTATTAACAATCACTTCGGAGCCTTTTCATACATCTATTATGATGCAGATATTAACCCTTTCATTTTCTATTTTAAACAAGTTTTGTACTTGTTGTTCTCATAGTAACAGTACAGTTTATTAGCGTGTTACATTTTTTCTTTTAAATTGCTTGTTGCCTTGTTTCTTGTCATAAAAAAGTTTGGTGCTTCTTCTTATAGTGACTATTTTACAGTCAGTCTCATAATCATTGTGTAATATTTAACAGTTCTATACTTATATATATCATTACATATGTTCATGTATATATGTATTTACACCCTTTCAATTATAAATAATTCTCAAAAAGCGAGAAATAAACCCGTTTCATATTTTACTTCTTAAGTGTTAACGTTGCCTTTTTACCTGTCATCTTGAACACAACTTTCAGGTTGGCTGCGTAGTGTATAAGCCATGGTTCTTGACAGCATTCTAGCTTCTCCTCATCGTCGGTCACCGTCATTCAGGAAGCAATTCTCACGGGATGATTCGTTAAGCTGGTCAACTCTCCTCCAAAGGCACCGATTCCTTTTAACAGCTCTAGTTCTCCTGGGATTCCTATGCACTATTTATCTTTACTTTGCTGTCACTTTAGAGGGTACCGGGTCATGTTCCGGGTTGTCCGGGGCTCAAAAAGCATTGTGTCGATTGGAGCATGCGAAGGATTCTGTGGCCAAGGGGAAACTGAAAATCCTTTGACATATGGATGACAATTCATAATTGGAAAAAATTTCCTCCATTATTTCTCTTTAATTATAAGGAGATTGTATTTAAATATACAATTAAGGTATAATAGGCTGTGTGCTGTTTTTGAACCCGATGGTCCCGAGTCTTCTTATATACAAGAAATGTAGCAAAATTTTCATTTGGAGTCTATATGTAACAGCCTTGATGTTGTTATTTTGTTTTCAAGAAGCTAATGTTATGTTCTTTGAAGAATATCTGCCATCTTGTTGGTGACAATCCTATGGATTCATTGTGCGAATGAATAGCTTGACAAATGCACTCTTCCCACTTGTTTTACAATTCCAAGTTTTTTTGTTTTTAAGTGGTTAACATAAAAAAACCACATCACGTGAATCAATGTCAAATGGGTGTAACTAGGGGTAGGTAGATTAACCGATTACCGACCGCTTATCGAATTTAACGGAACCGATATTAACTGCAACTGATAGTTATTTGTCTGTAATCGGTTAAAATTTTTATTCCTATTAGCTTATCAGTCGATTAATATTTTGTTATCGGAAAACTGATATAATCTATAAGGGTTTCTTTATTGAAACCAAAACGACATCGTTTTGGTTTAAATATATAAACCTCTCTAACTCTAAGCTCTTTTTTCCCTTAACCTAACTCCCTCGAGTCCCTTTGCACCGTCGCACGCCCATCTGCTTTCTCAAGTCTCCTCTCTCACTCTCTCGCACCGTCGCACGCCCCTCTCTCTCTCTCTCTCTCTCGCAGAGTCGCAACCTCGCAAGTAATCTCTAGACTATAGTATTTAGTTGGTTGGTTAGTTTCCTTTTGGGAATATTCAAGGAGAGGGCAAGTTTGGGTCTACTATCTATGCATGTGTTGGTGCTCCCAACCAAGTCGCTCCAATTTTATTGACATTGATTATAATTTTTTTGTTATTTTCCTTCAGATCTCTATCTTTTGTTACTGGGTTTTCTGAGATCTATTTCATTCATTGTCTCCCTGCTTTGTTTTTGGCTTTTCAAGTCTTTGAATATCATTTTCCAGGTTAGTTTAACTAGATCTATGGATATGATTGTTGCTCTTGTTATAATGAATCTGTGGCTCATTAATGAAGTTATAACATTTGGGTTGGATAAATCCATTGACAATGATTTGGGTTTCAATCAAACTTCAGTTTGATTTTTGTTGTTGCTTGGATTTTGATGGAGTAATAGTTATTTATTTTTTTTATTGTGAAAATGGAGTTTAGTTTGTGTAGGTTTGATCTGGGTGTGATGGGTATGATGGCTGATGCATTGACGGTCTAATTAAATTTTGTTTTTGGGGTTGTATCCTTTTTGTCCTATTAGTTAATACGTGAGACCTTGTAGAAAAATCAGTATGAATCACAGATTTTCTTGTGGCTGGCCGTAAATCTGTGTTTATTATTAAATTTTGTTAATTTTAAATTTGTTCATTGTTCTAATTATTTGATTAAATTATTTTTACTAATTCTTTAAAAATTTCATTGTGGTAAAAATTCTGTCTAATTCCCTCACATTTGACGCCGATTAAAGCTTGATGGATGAACTTTGCGGAATGATGTTTTGTTGAAAGGATTTGGTAAGTTTTTTGCATCTTATTGTTTTCTTACTTTATATTTATTTCTTAATTTTTAATATTAATCACTAATAGTGATTCACTATGTTTATGTTTCGATTTGTTGGATTATTGAAGGAAACAAATTTAAGGAAATGAAGATAATCCATGATTGAGGTGGATCATAGAAATTATTGTGTAATTGTGTTTATGTTTATCCATATTGATCACTATTTTTATGTTTTCTCTCTACTATATTTGTGTAATCGGTGTTGCCCTTTATGTGGGTTATTTAACTTATTTTCCTTTTAGTAAGTGACTTTACTTATACTTTATTTATTATTTTTGAATGCATTTTAATTTGGGTTTGAGTATATTTGATTTTTTTTTTTTTTTGATTTGATGCATTGAAATTGCCAGATTGGTGCTGGTGTTTGCTGCTTTAAAGAATGCATTGGATGAAATTCCTTTACCTTTGGTGAAAACATTTTTCATTAATTGGTTTTGTTTGGTTGAGATTTGCTTAGTGTAACTAGAATTTCTAAAGGCACATTAATATTTTGTGACTCTTAATTTAGGGTTGTTTAAGTTGACATGGAATCTAAAGCTGAGGCCTTGCCTTATTAGTAAAGTATATATATATATATATATATATATATATATATTCTTTACTAATTCGGATTTAAAGTTAAAAGGTGTCGCAACGGATTCACAAGTTTCCTCTTCTGAATTATTAATAAATTTGCAGTTATTAAATCTTGTTGTTATTACTCTTTCTCCAATTTCGCACTTACTCTTAAAATTTTCTTTTGGTAATTTTCTGCAAAAAAATTATTATATTCCATCTTGCATAATAGCTGGTGCTTATTCCGCCTAATTAATAATATATATATTATAGACTTGAGATTAACTTGATTTGATTAGTTTCTGATATTCTTTTGTTAAGTTTTACATTTTATAGTACTAGTAGAATGCATGTTTTCATCTTAATGAGTGGTAGGATGTGGAGTTTTGCTTTTTGATTGATTGCTGGAAATATCAATTGAAATACTATTCAGATTGATTATTGCAAAGAACTAATGGAAATAAGTTTGTAACTGTATTAGTTAGGCTTCTCAGTTTTATTAATGCAAGTTTCGTTCTTTATAAAATATTTACTGGATTAAAGCATCGTGGCTTTTATGGTAGTCATTTGGCACACTCGGTCCAGTTTATTCCTTTGATTTTTATTTTATAATATAAAAGAGATGTGGTGAATCAATATATAAAAAAAAAAAAAAACTTCAATAAGCTATTTTAGCAACAAAAAAAATAATATTTGGGCCCCCAAAATAACTACTTTTTAATAAATTATTTTAACCCAACAAAAAGTATTTGGGCCATCAAAATAATTAATTTTTAATAAGCTATTTTAGCCCAACAAAAAATATTTGGGCTCCACAACAACTAATTTTTGGCCCACTTAGCAAACAGTAATAACCCAATAAAAAGCCCACAAACACCGATTTAACCGATTAACCGATAATTTTCAGTATAAATCCTTATATGTTAGGAAACCAATTAACCGGTAGTTATTGGTTGGTAACTGAAAATGGCCAAAACCGGACTGATATGACCGATAACCACCCCTAGGTGTAACGAGTGGCATTACTCTTAGCTTCTTCATTGTTTTTTTTTTTTTTTTTTTTTCATAATATAATGAAAGTGTCAAATTTCCAAAAAAGGGAAAGAGTTGTATACAAGTGTCAAGAGGGTCTATAATATTTCAGCCCTGCCCTAACACCTGATAGAAATATTATAGTTCAAATGTTGGACTACATAATGATGAGCTATCTTTTTGTTTTCAATTTTCAATTCGAATTTGATCAAAAAATAAATACTATAGACCCTCTTTAAACGACAAAGCCGTTTCAGTCCAGTTCTAAACCAACCCTAAAGAAAAATATCAATTCAACCTTATCTGAACCACAAGATAATCATGTAAGAAGTTTTTAATTGAAACATTCTATGCTTCTATTCAGGTTACAAAGAGAAAATTAAAAACCAGCTAAATTTTACAAAAGAGACCATCTCCGATCCATATTTTTAATATAGAAAAATAGTTTTTTCTCTTTACAAAAGCCATTTCAAACTAATGAAGTTGAGACAGATGCGCTAAATAAGTCCTATAGGTACCAAATGGCTACATCTTTTTCTTTGGGTGCAATTAATATAGAATGGCAGTGTATGAGAAAATGGGTGTCTTTATTTTCTTACAATTAACACTAGGAAAAAATCTTGACTGTTTTCTATGATAGACGTTATGGTCTATTTGGCTTTGTACAGACACTCATGTCTAAAATGCAGCGCTACATTTCTCTTTCATGTTATTCTGAAATGTCCTCTTGATGTTATGGCTAGTGTTTCTGCATTCATTTGACTTGTATAATTTGTAAACTCATGCTCGCTCTTGTAGAACCAACTCGTTGTTGTATTTTATTTCACTTTTGGGTGGGCTGCATAGTCATTTTAATATTTGGGTCCATAATAGGTTGGACCAATTCTATAAGCATTTGAGGAAGCCATGTACTCTCACCCTACATATATAATGAAGTTAGTCCATTAGACTTCATTAGGTCATTAGAGCAATTAGAGTTGAGAGACTAGTGTCCGCTACACACACAACACAATAGGCCAAAGGAAAGAAGATGGCTGATTCATCTTCAAGCAAAGAATGTACGTTTACATTCTTTCTATAATTGTTCACATGCTATGGAGTAAGACTGATTTATTTAGTAAAATTCTAACAATTGGTATCAGAGCCTTCTATCTCTTTTCTCCATGGCTGTGATAAATCTCATTGTTTTTTAAATAATATTATTGTTATTATTATTATTTTTTTTTGTAAACAATGAGATTTGCGTTCAACTTGTGTTTAAGCTGTTTTTCTTTTGGAGGTTATTCTAATAATCGTATGGGTCATCAGACCCATTACTGAAAATTATATTTTTTTTCTTTATTTTCTTTGGTCGAATGAAAATCCGGCCACTGCAACCCTAAAAAAAAAAAAAAAAAACTTTGTGTATACCTGGCAGAGGCGCACATGGTCATGCCGGCATTGTTAATTTTTTTTTCTACAGAAAGTATGTCTTGAAAAGAGGCGCACAGTTGGTCATGCCGGCATTGTTATTTTTTTTAAAAGAAAATGTCTTGAAAGGTGGCGCACAGTGGGTATTGGCCAGCATTGTTCATTCTTTCTAAAGAAAATATATGTCTTGAAAAGTCATAAAAATAAAAAATAATAATAATAAAAAAAGGGAAGGTTTATTTTGTTATTATTCATGACCTTTTATGTGTGTTGTGTTAATATCCAAAGGGAGATGTGCATGTTATTTTTTTATATATGTTATTTATAATATTTGTGTTTTGGAAGTTGAATTTTATGTTCAATTTTTTTTAGTGCAATATGGATAATATTGCTGTGAATCAAACCCAATGATTTTGATTAGTTGCGTATCCATCTCTCATGGGACTAATTATGATAAATTATTAGGTTTTCTTTTTATTAAACCTCCAGTACAATTTGGATAATATTGTTGTGTATCAATACAAATGATTTTATTTGATTATGTACTCACCGGTCGTGAGACTAATCATGATAAATTATTGGGGGTATTATTGAAAATTATCCGAAAAAAAAAAAAAAAAAAAAGAAAGGAAATTGAGTTTGTTATGTTTTTGAAATTATTGCCTTACTAAGGTCCATACAGATAATTGATTTGCCCTATCGGTAAATCATTGATTTGGAAGGATGCTTAGGACGATGAAGAAATTGTTAAATACTTTGCACTTGATGACCTAGTCTTATCCTTTCGATAGCGGGTCATTTTAAGTAATTGTATTTAATTATTTTGCTTTATCATGTGTATGAGTCCATTGTATATGGAAAACTCTAGCATGAAATTTGAGATTAACTATATGTGTAAGAGTCTATTGTGCATTAAGACTCTAGCATGAAAAAATTGTGATGACCTTATGAGTGCATGTTTTTTTTGTTTTCCTTTTACATGCATAATAAATCTTGTTGTGATGTCCTCAGCTTTGGGCAATTATGGTCTGTCTCTCCAATTATCTGCCATCAAAACATTGACGGGGACTAATTATGAAGATTGGTATGAGTCTCTCAATATCAATTTAGCAATCATGAATCTTGATTTGGCTTTGAGGGTTGAGGCACCTGCCAAACTTACTGAGAAAAGTTCTGCCGAAGAGAAAAACTACTATGAGTGTTGGGAGCATTCCAACCGGACTTGTCTTATGATCATGAAGTACACTATTGACAAGTCTATTAGGCAGAGTATTACTCAGACTGGTAGTGCCAAATATTTTCTGGTTGCGGTTGGGAAGAAGTTCATTAAGTTTGACAAAGCGGAAAAGGGAACTTTCATGAAGTTGTTTACTACTACAACTTATGATGGTGTTAGTGGAGTCCGTGAGCATATTATGAAGCTCACCCATTTTTTTAACAAGCTAAGGGAAATGAAAGTTGAGTTAGCAGATAGTTTTCTTGTATGGTAAGTGCTTGAGTCCTTACCATCCCAATTTGACGCCCTTAAGACCACCTACAATGCTCAGAGAGATGAATGGGGCTTGAGTGAAATGACTGCTATAGCCACTCAAGAAGAAGAGGTGATAAAAAAGGGAAAGTCTCTTGCTGTTTTTATGATGACACAAAACAATGGAAACTTTAAGAAGAATTTTCATAAGGGCAACAACAGTGGGAACAAGCCATATAAAGTAAAGAAATTCAATAAGTTTTCCCAACAAGCTGGTGTGCGCACCTCTCTAGAGCCTAAGAGAGAAGGGTTCAAAGGAAGGTGTAACTTTTGTCATGCATTTGGGCACAAGAAGGCAATTTGCAATAAATATACGGCTTCGTTAGAGAAGAAAGGTACACCCTTTACGTTAGTGTGTTTTGAGTCTAATATGGTTGATGTGCCCTCTGACACTTGGTGGTTAGATACTGGTGCAAATATTCATGTTACAAATTCCTGGCAGGAATTACAAAGCTCCAGAAGGTCGAGTGATGGGGAGTTGATGGTGAACATGGGAAATGGTGTGAAGGTCAAAGTTGAATACATTGGCACTGCAAAACTTCATTTAGCCTTTGGGCATTTTTTGGATTTAAAAGGAACCGCTGTTGTACCTTCTATTAGGAGGAATCTTATCTCTATTTCTCTTTTGGACAAATGTGGATATACTTTTGAGATTGGAAATGGAATGGTTACTATTTATTATGATTCTATTATAGTTGGTTCTGGTATATTGTGTGATGGTTTATACAGAATTGACTTGATGCATTCTTTATCTTATTCTTCTCCTAATACTCCTATTGTGAGTGTTGTAGTTGGTTCCAAGCGTAGTAGGGCTAGTGAAATATCCTCTATGTTATGGCACAGACGATTGGGCCACATCTCTAGGCCAAGAATGGAAAGGTTGATTAAAGATGGTATTCTTGCTAATCTAGATTTTTCTGATTTTGATACTTGTGTTGATTGCGTTAAAGGGAAGCTTACTGCTAAAACTAGGAGACAAAAGGATGGGAGAAGTGAAAACGTCTTAAAATTGATACACACTGATATATGTGGTCCCATTACTCCTGATGCTTTGGGAAATTATAGGTACTTCATAACCTTTATTGATGATTATTCACGTCATGGTTACATTGAGCTTATTCGTGAAAAGTTGGAATCTTTAGAAGCCTTTAAAAATTTTAAGGCCATAGTTGAACTCCAGCATAACAAGAATATTAAAGCTGTAAGATCAGATAGAGGTGGTGAGTATTATGAGAGATATGATGAAACTGGGCAAAATGCAGGGCCTTTTGCAAAGTTTCTTGAAGTATGTGGGATTGAAGCGCAATATACAATGCTTGGAACTCCTCAGCAAAATGGGGTTGCAGAAAGGAGAAATCGTACTTTGATGGACATGGTGCGATGTATGCTTAGTCACTCATGCCTACCAGAGTTCTTATGGGGAGAGGCCTCGAAAACTGCAACATACATTCTGAATCAGGTACCCAGCAAGTCAGTTCCTAAAACTCCTTATGAGTTGTGGTCTGGGAAAAGGCCTAGTTTACGCTGTTTTCATGTTTGGGGTTGTAGGGTGGAAGTGAGACTTCATAATCCACTTTTAAAGAAACTTGATCCTAAGACTATTTCTGGATATTTTGTAGGTTACTGTGTCGGCTCAAGAGGTTCTAAATTTTATTGCCCTTCTCATGTGACTAGAATCATTGAGTCAGATCGTGCCATTTATTTTGAGGATGATATTCAGAGTGGGATTTCCATACCTCGTGAGATCTCATTTAGGAGGAGCGTGTTGTTGTCCTAGTGCATCTTATTTCACCATCGGTGTATGTACCTTCACCTATAGAGCAATCTCCTGTTATTGCTCAAGAAAATGTTATTAACACTGAACCCAATGTTGATGAGGGGACGGATGATGATGTTCATCTGAGGAGATCCCAGAGGACGCGTAGGCCTGCAGTTTCTGATGATTATGTAGTTTATTTGCAGGAGCATGAGTTCAGTGTTGGATTGTCTATTGATCCAACTACTTTCCAAGAGGCTACTGATGGTCCACAGTCTTCACATTGGATAGAGGCTATGCATGATGAGATGGAGTCCATGCGTCAAAATGATGTTTGGGATTTGGTTGAATTACCAAGTGGTTGCAGACCAATCGGTTGCAAATGGGTTTTCAAGACCAAACATGATTCCAAAGGCCAAGTAGAGAGGTACAAGGCTAGACTTGTGGCAAAGAGTTTTAAGCAAAGAGAGAGGATTGACTATAAAGACACTTTTTCACCTGTTTCTACCAAGGACTCTTTTCGGATAATCATGGCATTAGTAGCTCATTTTGACTTGGAGCTACATCAAATGGATGTTAAAACAACTTTTCTCAATGGCCATTTATCTGAAGACGTGTATATGGAGCAACAAGAAGGTTTTCAGGTGAATGAAAAAGAGCATATGGTGTGCAAGCTTAAAAGGTCTATTTATAGGCTTAAGCAAACTTCAAGGCAGTGATACCTGAAATTTGATGAAATTGTCACCTCTTACAATTTTAAGGAAAATGTTGTTGATCAATACATATATTTGAGGATCAGTGGGAGCAAATATATTTTTCTTGTGCTCTATGTGGATGATATATTACTTGCAACAAATGACAATGGGCTCTTGCTTGAAACTAAACATATGTTGTCCTCTCATTTTGATATGAAGGACCTTGGTGAGGCCTCTTATGTTTTGGGTATACAAATTCTCTGTGATAGAACTAAAGGTGTTCTTGGATTGTCTCAGAAAACCTACATTGATCGAGTATTAAATAGATTTCATATGCAGTCTTGCTCTCCTGGAAAGACACCAATTGTGAAGGGTGATACATTTTCTAAGTGTCAATGTCCTCAGAATGATAATGAAAGAACTCAGATGCAATCCATTCCATATGCATCAGTTGTGGGTTGTCTGATGTATGCTCAAGTATGTACACGACCTGATATTGCTTATGCTGTAAGTGTGCTTGGGAGATACTTGAATGATCCAGGTTTAAGTCACTGGACAGCTGCAAAGAAAGTATTAAGATACTTACAGGGCACTAAAAATTTTATGCTGACATATTAGCGATCCGACATTCTTGATGTAGTTGGATATTCAGATGTCGATTTTGCAGGTTGTTCAGATGATAGGAAATCCACTTCTGGATATGTTTTTATGATGGCAGGGGGAGCTGTTTCATGGAAAAGTGTCAAACAAACACTTACAGCTTCATCAACTATGGAGGCAGAATACATACTTGTTACCAGGCTACATATCAGGCCATATGGCTGCGAAATTTTATCTCACGGCTGGTTGTTGTGGATACCATTGAGAAGCCGCTGAAGATATTTTGTGATAATTCTGCAGCAGTTTCTTTCTCTCGGAACACTAGAAGTTCTTCGCGATCCAAGCATATTGATATAAAATACTTGTTTGTTAGAGAGAAAGTAGCCGAGTCTCACATTTGTGTTGTGCATATTCCCTCAGAACATATGTTAGCTAGGGGTGCAAAGGTGGGCGGTTAAAAACCGCCCGCTAACCGCTAACCGCTAACCGCTATAACTGCCTAACCGTCTAACCGCCTAACCGCATTAATCACTAACCGCATTAATCGCTAACCGCCTAACCGCTATAACCGCCTAGCGGTTAGCGGTTAGCGGTTATTGCATCTACTAACCGTAACCGCTAACCGCTAACCGCTAACCGTCTTTTTATATAATATATTTTTATAATTATAATTATAAAAATATTTATACATATAACATAATCACTTGATTATTAAATCACAATTTTTTAAAAAAATAATTAAATCACAATTTGAGTATTAATATATTATCACTATAATTTATGTGATTATATCATATAATCACTTGATCATTAAATCACAATTTTTTAAAAAAAAATAATTAAATCACAATTTGAGTATTAATATATTATCACTATAATTTATATGATTATATCACATGAGATTGATCATTAAATCATTTGATTATATAATAACAAATTATACATATATAATATGACATAACTCATAAGTATACCAATTCATACTAATACAACAATTAAATATCTAGAGACTTATTTCCAATGTATGTTATAAACTTATAAGTCTATATATGTTGTAAGTCTATATAAGTCTACATATGTATATGAATAATATAAATGTATAATATCAATATTTAATCATATGATTCAATGACAATTCAAATACTTTATTCAAGACTTTAAGTGAATCATATTATTAATGTACAATGATGATATGATTCGTATAATATCAAATTAAGTAATTGACATTGGATTAAACAATGACCAATGTGTTACTTATAAACACAATTTAAGTATTAATGTATTATCATTATAATTTTAATAATTTATATATTATCACTATAATTGATATGATTATATCACATGATGACTTGATCATTAAATCATATGATTATATAATAATAAATAACACATATATAATATGACATAACTCATAAGTCATAAGTCTACAAGTTAATCATATGATTCATGTACAATGATAACCATAATTGATTCAATTGAATTAAACAATATATTACTTATAACTACAAGTCTACAATTTAATTAAAGCATTATTAGATACTTTAGGAATTTAGGATTTAGGAGTTTGAACATTACCATTAGATATTAAGTTCCTAAGTGGGCGAAAGGCATAGTGAAAATAGTGAAATCCCTCATAAAACGTTTGATGGACCAATACAATAAGTTTAATGCTAGTGAGTCGTCTACCATTCAGGCAAATGTAGGAAGTTCAAGTGATAATTTGAATGTTGGTTGTGATGTCTTGGAAGATAGCGACTACCAATTTAGGAAGATGTTTTCCCAACACGTTGAGGAAGATAATGATTTGGCATGTAAGTCGGAGTTTGATCAGTACTCATTGGATGAGTGTGAAAAAACAATAAAAGATTTTGATATTTTAGGTTGGTGGAAGGTTAATGCGTCCAAATACCCTATTCTCGCAGAGATAGCTCGTGATGTATTTGCCATTCTTATTTCCACTGTTGCTTCTGAATCCGCATTTAGCACCGGTGGACGTGTATTGGATTGTTTTAGGAGTTCATTGTCTCCACTTACCGCTGAAGCCTTGATTTGCACACACGACTGGATAAAGAACTGCCTAAGCGATGCCGAGTTGGAGGAGTTTTTGGCAGAATTTGATGAGCTAGGTAAATGTTTATAAATTAGTTATTTGCAACTTCATTTAGTTTTCATTATTTATTAATTTATTCTAATTATTTATTCATAGGTGTGACTCAACCTTCAAGTTCAAGTGCTGCTTCATCTTTTGCCTAGAGGTTTGTTAATTAGTAACGAAGGTTATTATTTTTTGAATTGTCATAGTATTTTAATTACAATACAATTATATTAAGCACGTTTTGATATGTGTACATGCTTGTGCCTTAATATTATTATGGTTAATATTATAACTTTTCTTCTTTTGATGTCCACAGGATTTGCTAGAGGACCAAATGAGAGGATTGATGAAGTTTTAATGTTTTATTTGTATAATTTAATGTTTTATTTGAACTTATTTTATATGCTTTGTGTTGAACTTTTTTTTATATATTTATTTATATGTTGTGACAGTTGTCTGAATTCTGAATTTTTTTTTGTATGTTGTGTTGAATTATTATTATTATTATTATTATTTTATTTTTAAAAAAAAGTTAACCGGTTATGATTTAATATTTAAGAATTTTTTTTTTAAAGTACAAGTAAATGTAAATTTTGGGTCAAATATTTTGGATTTTTCAATATGGACTCTTTTTATAGCAATTGGGCCCAAGAAGATATTAAAAATACAAGAAAAAAAAAATGAGGGTAAAAAAAGGCTAAAAAAAAAAAGTCCAAAAAAAAAACTCAATTTTAAAAAAGCGGTTAGCAGGCGGTTATCTATTTCACTAACCGCTAACCGGCAGTTAACCGCTAACCGTTAACCGCCTAGCGGTTAGCGGTTGCGGTTAGTGAAATTTACTAACCGCTTAGGCAGTTACGGTTAGCGGTTATTGCCACTAACCGCTAACCGTAACCACCTTTGCACCCCTAATGTCAGCGGATCCACTAACTAAGGGGTTGGCTCCTATAGTGTTTCAGGGGCATGTGACTTATATGGGGTTGTTGGAGTCTTCTGTTCTATTGAGTTAGTGGGAGTTGTATGTTTGCGTGTATCATGAGTCTTTTGTGTTGCCATGTACTATTTTACGATATTGCTTATGGCATTAT
Organism: Corylus heterophylla; assembly: GCA_016403345.1. Classification (NCBI taxonomy): domain Eukaryota; kingdom Viridiplantae; phylum Streptophyta; class Magnoliopsida; order Fagales; family Betulaceae; genus Corylus; species Corylus heterophylla. The sequence goes on along the minus strand of CM028144.1, from coordinate 17,438,919 downwards.
TTGTGTTAATGATACGAGACATTGTGTGTTAGTCTCGGTGGGCTTCAAATAAATATGGAGTGATCACTATTTGTCCTATTTGTGCTATTTGTGTGTAATACTTGCATTCTATTTTTCTAGATCATGTGATTGTAAATACTTGTTATATGTTATACATTCTATCGATGTATTCTTAACTTGTAGTTACAAACACATTCGGATCAGATTGTGTTTTTTGGAATGCTTATTTGTGTTTACTTGGTAATTAAATGACTTATGCAGTCCAAGTGGGAGATTGTTGTATTTTATTTCACTTTTGGGTGGGCTGCATAGTCATTTTAATATTTGGGTCTATAATGGGCTGGACTAATTCTATAAGCACTTGAGGAAGCCATGTACTCTCACCCTACATATATAATGAAGTTAGCCCATTAGACTTCATTAGGTCATCAGAGCAATTAGGGTTGAGAGACTAGTGCCCGCTACACACACAACACAATAGGCCAAAGGGAAGAAGATGGCAGATTCATCTTCAAGCAAAGAAGGTACGTTTACATTCTTTCTATAATTGTTCACATGCTATAGAGTAAGACAGATTTATTTAGTAAAATTCTAACAGTATAAAAGTAAGCATAGTATAATGGTATTGATTTTTGCAATGGAATTGAGATTTGATTGCCTTTTCTTTTGTCTCATTCTACTTTCAATGTAAACTAAAGGGAAAATTACACTAGTTTTGGGCGATTTTCAATTCGACTTCCAATATTTCAATTTTTGCTATGCAACATTTACAAAAACCATGAGTTTCCAGCTGCGCACATAAATTCCACATCTTCCGCTTGTTCCAGGACGATGGTCGCAAGAGCAAGCCTATACGATGAAGATCTTAGATTTCTAACCAGCACATAGATCTCTTTTCTTCGCTTTCTGGGCATACTCTTCCACTGCTCCTCCCTAAGACGAGCAAGCAAGACTGCCTCACGTAATGCCTCTTCCACTGGCTTCTTGCTGCACACAAATCCGACCTGTTAAATATATTGGATAATATATTAGAAGCGGAAGAAAGAGAGAGAAGAGAGAGAGAGCGAAAGCACACAATGGACTACATTGTATTGACTCTAATAATAATAATGAATACAGATGCCTCTATTTATAGAGAGGCAAGTAACCTAATAGATTAAGGAAAGGTAAACCTAGTAGAATAAGGAAAGGTAAACCTAATAGACTAATAATACCTAAGGAAGTAAATAACAAGTAAATAACCCTAACATAATATTCTTAACATCCCCTCTCAAACTCAATGTGTAAACTTGAGTTTGGATAAAAGAAAAGGGAAAGAAAAATTGTAAGTCGCCGAAAAAGCTGCTTGTGCCAAAAGAGTTGCCGAAGTAACGCCATAAACGTTGCTAGAGACCAGTGGATTCTGCCTGAATTGAGATATGCATTTAAGCTGGAGCTTGGTTCACTTGGTTGAAATTTGACTTGAAAACCATATACTAGTAATGAAGTAGCTCGCCTGGTCGGCTGAGAAAAGTAGGTTCGGTTAAAAGGGGCTTGTTTGGCCTGTAACCCTTGGACCGTCTCGCCTGAGCTAAAGTCTGTCCCAAAAAATTCTAACTAGTAGACCGTCTCGCCTGGTCGGCTGAGATAAGCAGGGCCGGGTGAGGAGGCTAATCATGCCTGAAACCCTTGGACCATCTCGCCTTGTCGGCTGAGCTAAGTAAGGAGAAAAATGGCCGGTTGAAGAGGCTAATCATGCCTGAAACCCTTGGACCGTTGAAAGGTCTGACCCAAAAAATTCTCACTAGTAATGGATCAATGGCCTAGGAGAGGCTGCAGTGACCGATGATGGTGGCATTTGACAAGGCATAAGTGGGCCGGTTGAAAGGGGCTTCTTTGGCCCGAAAACCCATAGACCTGAGGAAAGATTGGTCTGACCTGGGAGTGCCTACCGCAAGAAGAATGAACCGGATTGAACTGTGCCAAAGAAAAGGCTATGGAACCGAATTGAACAAGCATGAACCAACTTGAACCGCATAAAACGAACGCCTAAATTTGGAGAAGAATCTTGTTTTATGCCATATAGAGATGCCAAAAGCAAAAATAGTCCACAAATTTGAAATCATGACGAAAAATTGAGTAGAAAACACCTGGTCAACTTTTTCAATGGTCAAAGTCAATGGTCAACGGTCAACGAAGGAAAAGTCAACCCTGTCAAGGTGCTAATGTGGCTGATGTGTTGACATTGTAGTGGCTGATGACGTGGCAAGTAAGCTAATGTGGCATTCAAGGCTACGTGTCACAGATGACGTGGCACTCAAGGCTAACGTGTCTCTGCTGACGTTGCACTTAGGGCTGATGTGGCCGTTGGAGCTTCTGGAGTCACGGGGAGCAGATCAATTGATCGGTGGCCTGAGAGAAGCAATCGGACCATCGTGGCGGCCGGTGGCCTGAGAGAAGCAATCGGACCATCGTGGCGGCCGGCGGCCTGAGAGAAGCAATCGGACCATCGTGGCGGCCGGTGGCAGAACGGCAGTGGCGGAATTGCCAAACCTTTGGGCGGCGCGTGAGGGCTTCGATGGGACTTCGTGAGGCGGCTCTGTGACGGTTGGCTTCCGGGCTTTCAAGCGGTATAGTGATCCGCTGAAAACTTCGAGGAGAAGATAGAGAACCGTGAGGGACAGAGGGATGGATGCGCCGGATAACACTGGCGGCGCCGGAAAACGTCAAAGACGTTTATTGGAGGCCACAGAAAGGTGGCTCTGATACCATGTTAAATATATTGGATAATATATTAGAAGCGGAAGAAAGAGAGAGAAGAGAGAGAGAGCGAAAGCACACAATGGACTACATTGTATTGACTCTAATAATAATAATGAATACAGAGGCCTCTATTTATAGAGAGGCAAGTAACCTAATAGATTAAGGAAAGGCAAACCTAGTAGAATAAGGAAAGGTAAACCTAATAGACTAATAATACCTAAGGAAGTAAATAACAAGTAAATAACCCTAACATAATATTCTTAACACGACCCAATATTATTTATATTATGGCCAAAAGCAAATAGAAGTAAGCGGTTGTTAGGTGGCGGATACCGACCTCCCTCGAACAAATCCAGTTGTGACAAAGCCAATTGGCCACCGATGAGATTCCCTCACAACAGCATCTTCTGGTATGTGGAGTTCCCACCTAGCAGAAGAAGAAGATCGCTCCTTGAAGTATGATCTCACAGCAGATTGAGGCAATTGAAGTCCTCCCTCCTCATTTCCTGACCTGCAATGATAACGATAGTAACAACACTTCCAAGATACTAGGGAAAATAAAATGGACTAGTTTTGTCAAGTGAAGGGAAAAAAAAGTCGAATATTAACCTAAGATAGACAAGTTTCAAGAATTAACTACCTTGTAATCAACAGTGATATATCAATAAGTTGACGTGCACACACAACTGCTCCCTCTTCGAAAACGCCTTCCTTATAAGCATGGAGAAGAATTCGAAGAAAACATAATTTACCATCATGACTAAACTGGGCAATACCATTCAGGCTGGGGCCAAACATACTTTCATCCTTCATAAACTTAAAAATACCTGTCTTCCTGTCTGGTAATTGAGGAAATAGAAGCAAACGATCACCTTGGATGTCTCTCATGAAATCAGTCAGCACCAAGTATGTCCTTGCTACCACTCCATCAAATTGATTACCACGACGTACAAATGGTGATATACTGCAATATTCAGTGTCAGAGTTGGACAATAAATTCCCATCAACCACACCTTCCTCACAGTGAATTTCCCTATTTCCAACTCTAGTGAGTCCTTGCTTAAAAGCAAGCCGGACAGCGTCCCATGGGGGTGGAATGGGAACTCTCCAAGGTCTTACATCAGGAGGACAACGTTCTGCTTTTAGATTAAAGGCAGCAGCTTCAGTTGCCATAAAGTTTGTGTACGCATTGCAATCAGGAAAATCTGAAGGAAACAATGGCAACCCCATCTACAAGAGAGAAGATTACCATAAATGTTTGATAACCTAGTAATGAAAGGTATAGCTGTAAGGTGAAAAAAGACTTACTTCACATGCAACCCAGTGCTTCTCTCTCAAACCTATTGCATGCGCTCCCTTGGAGACAAGAGGAGCCCAAAAGGCCCTTACCCAACTTAAGGGGAGTACAATGGACCATCTGAAAGTAAATAAAACAAACACCAATGAGACACTAAATATTGAAAGTTGGATATTCCATGCTTGACAAAATCAATATTTCCCCACCATGTTAGCTTTGCACAAAACAAATGATACAGACAACAAGAAAATAATTTTGGTTTAATCCACTGAGTAGCAAGGCGGTTTTAAAAAAATGGAATCACAATTTGCTCCCTCTAGAAACATGTGTAACAGATTTATCACTCATCTTACAGACCACTTCAAATTCAAAATTTTGAAATAAACATTCAATAAAATCAAGATGCTTATCTTCATTTTGAACATTAATTAAATATTAAATGGAATGAATCACAGAAGTCAAAATGATGTTCTTCTTGTAAAACATTAATGTCCAATACAAGATCTTTTATTTTTAAAACTAAATCTCCAATATGGAGGGCTGAGCACATGCTAATGAAAAGGCTAATCACATAGACTTAGGATCTAAAATTTGAGTTACATTTCATATATATAGGCTTTTTTCTACATTTCATAAAGAACTGCTAATTTTACCCTTATGATGCAAAGTGACACTTATTCCATATTTGTCTGACGACACTACTCTCACACTGGTGCCTAAAAACATCAACAAATACTGACACTAAGTGAACATGAGCAGTAGCACACAAGTTAAATGTAAAATCACAAACCAAGCACAAGATTATGTAGTACAATTTTATTCTAGTAACACCAAATCGAAATTTTACCAGGAAGAAAGGAGTTACCCTATAAGTGAGCCCTTTTGGTTATTATTTTTTAAAATCAGAACAGGGCAAGATCTTGAGCACTGCACCTTGGTTGAAGTGTTCAACACTCCTGAATTTGGATCATCAAGACAAAAGTTATCCATATGCAGGTTATGTTTTTCCATGCACAAAACACTCTTCCACGGGGGAACTTACTCTGCTGCTATTATTCCGTAACTCATTGTCATAATAAACAGTGCTCTTTCCTTCAGGTTTTGAACAAATTGATGAGAGCAACTCCTTGTTGCTGTCTGATATTCCTGTTAATGCAGCATGCTCTTTAATTTCAGCTTCTGGGACACTGAGCATACCAGCAGAAAGTGATTCTGGAACATCTGCAATCCCTGTCTCAGGCATTATGCGGAGATCCTCGACTCTAAGAGACAAAATTGCATCAGTACAAAAATCCTCTCCATTTTCAAGAACAATAGACCTCTTAAACTGAGAGTCATTGTCCAACACCGCAGCTAAATGTCTCTTAAATTGCCAAGAATTCTCAGAAGAACTGTACAGCCAGACAGCACCATTAGCACCATCCTGAACTTCAAAGCTTAATACAAACTATTTCTACCTTCGAATAACTTACCAAGTAACAGGATGTAATATCTTTTGAAGATGTTGGAATGCCTTTGATCCCAATACTTCCAGTTTTGCAAGTTGACCTTCACGCGAAAAACAATTTACCAAACATCCCCTCTCATCCATCTGAAGATAGAAGACATGAAACAAATATAACATCAACATTACAGGAGCATTTGATCTAAACACTAGCTCAGCTGCTTCTCTATTTTACCATTTATGAGTCTAGACAAATGCAAAATCTATTACTGGAATTGTTATCTATGGATATAATGGTATACATTATAAACATGTTTTACCATTAGCTATGAGCTTGGTGGAATATAGAGGACTTCCTAAGTGACACCTCATTGGAGGTTGGGAGTTTAAGCCAATAAGCTTCAATAGGTTGGGCTTCTAAAAAAGTAATGCAACATATGATGCTCTTATGAGAACCAAATTAGAATTCGTACCTCTTTTTGGCAAGCAAGTTTTAGAGCACCAAATCCTTCACTTAAAGCAGAAACATGTATCCACACCCAAATCTGGCGAAAGGAAGAATACTCAATACTTTCTGGCTTGTTACATCCATCACCATCATGATCCATGGCATCACTATCTCTATTCTATTGAAGAACGGTTCGCCACATGTAGGTCACAGGAGCAATTGACTGAGAAACAGGTGCTCCAACATGATGAAGCTGCAAAGAACAAGGAGTTCAAATATCCAACTCCTTAAATAATATTCCTTGTCCATAACAGAGGGCTTAATGAGATAACCTACCATAGCACTTCCATATAAGACACCAGAAATAACAGAGCAAGAAATATTTTCAGAAAGAGCCGAAGGGGAAGGCACAATTACCATTTTCAGAGCTGACATTAACGAATCCTGGAAGCATACAACACAAGATTAGATTAAGAATCTCATAACAGACGAGAAACATATTACACCATAGTTTTTGTCGGGCTCATGGAGCTTTAAGTAGCTGTTATGACAAACAATTAAAGGCATTGTTCCTCAGTCCTAAGAGGCCTTATTATCTAAGAATGTGAACAGAAAGGGGAAAAAGACGTAGAATATAAAATCTTGTAACAAAGAAGAGGGAACGCCTACCTCTAGACCCTTGATAAGTGCCAAAATATTCATATTTTAGCCCTTAATTTATATTTGTTAATTCCTTAGTTTTGTTAGTTTATGCTATTTTATTTCTTTTCTGTATTTTCTTTGTTTTATAGGTTTTTGGAAGAAAATAAAGCATTCTTGGAAGTATCGGGCTTAAAAGACAAAATTGGGAAAAAGCTAGAAGATTTGAAGCAAGAAAAAGCATTATAGCACTGCGATCGATCGCAGGGGACTTGCTATTGAGCGCACTTTCAAAGAGGTCCAGCTGTGAAGAGCAAGGCATGCGCTCGTGTGCATAAGAGAAGAATCGATCGCAATTGCGATCAAGCGCAGAAGATACACGATCGATCGCAGCCGTGCGATCGAGCGCACTCATGCTCTGGAGAATTCCAGAAGCTGCGGCCAGACTTATTGCTTTCCAAATTAGGGTTTTTCTAGTCCTAGTTGCACTAGGACTAAACCCTATGATTTTACTAGGGTTTCTAGGTTTTCTAGAGTATTCATAAGCCTATAAATAGACCATCTTTACACAATTGAGGGGACAACTTTGGAGAGGGGAATTTGGAGGCTACTTCTACGAGGAGTTTTTGGTTCTTTCTTTCCCTTTTCTTTTTAGTTTTATTTTAATTATGTGTAACTAAACCTTTAGTAGGTCTAGATTGAAGCCCTAATTATGTTTATTTAATATTTCAATATTGGCGCCTTTGTGATAATCATATTGTAATGTTTAACTTGATTAATACTTATTTTATTGAATTCCTCATATGTGTGTGATTGGTCATTATATGCATGTGGTATGGACTAGTTAATTAAATCAATTTAGATGATCGAGTCCTGGGTTTAATAGAGTAACAAAAGAATCTCACTCCGAGTTCTTGGGTTAATCAACATGGGGAACCGGCAGTAGACACCCATGCCCTATGCCTCATGTGTTTGTCGATTTTCATAGATTTATGCTTTCTTAAAGAGCAACTTAGTAGACACTCATGCTAAATCCTTTAAGAAAGAAAAGAATTAGAGTAGACACCCATGCCTAATTCATTGCTTAGGGAGATCAAAAGCTTAAGGAGTAGACACTCATACCCTTAGGTTGGCAAACATTAGGTATTCATAATATGATTAGAGCATTGGCATATTGTTATATTATTTGAGTATGATTAGTGGTAGATATCAAAGCCCTACCTTTTATTTATCTTTATTTCCTTTCAACATATCAATATCAATTTCGTGACAACTTTGATATTTGAATTAATTCTAAATAGAATCAACAATCTTCGTGGGATCGATCTCGTACTTGTTGCACTATACTATTGTTTTGATTTTGTGCACTTGCAAGTTAAAACGTACTAAATATTATTTATTAATTTAGGTAGTATTTGGCACACCAAGTTTTTGGCGCCGTTTCCGGGGATTGTTTAATTTTGTTTGGACTTTTTTTTTCCTTATTTTATTTTAGTTTTCTTTCTGTTTTTCTAGTTTTTCGCAGTTACTGTTCTACCTCCGGAGGTGCGCTCGAGCGCCCATTCCAGGGCGATCGAGCGTACCAGTGCAATCGAGCGCATGAGCAAGTGCGATTGATCGCACATCCGGACAGCAGCATAGAAACTATTTTAATTATAGATCTAATTTTTTTTCTTTTTATACAGGGTCATTCGAGTCTGCATATTAGTAGGTTTTATTTTTAAATTTTGTTTTTATTTTTATTATTTTAACTTTTTGTTATTTTATTTTTGATTCACACATGTGGGGAGGCATTCCGACACCCCATGGACCATGTTCATTTTGCCATGACCCTTATCACCATGTTAGAAATTGTCCCCCACTAAAACAAATTTCTAACGATTTTTTTGGGCATATGAACACATCGGGGAACGACAGCTATTTTGATTCTTATAACCCGTCATGGAGCCAACAGTCTAATCTCTCGTGGCAAGCTCAATCTCTTGGAATTCAAGCACCATAACTTCATGAAGAGGGACCATCCCCCATATATGACTATTCATATTCCTCTCCACCTCAACAATACCAAGAAGAGATACCTCCTTCGAAGAATTCTGCGATAAAAGAAGCGCATGCTAGTTTAGAAGAAACAATGTCAGCTTTTCTTAGCCACAGTAAGGCCTATAATCAACGGTTGCAATCCACCTTGTCCAATACAGAGGATCACTTCAAGCAAATATCAAATACACTTAAAGAAGAAGAAGAAGAAGAGTGTCCAAGTCAGTTGGTGGCCAATCCTAATGAGCACTACATGGAGGATGAGTGCACTTACTATCATGAGCAAACAATCACCACACCTGGGAATGAAGAAACTGTTGAGGAGAGTTTTTGTGAGCCAAGCCTTGAGGATCCGATGGGAGAGCGTTTTGATCAATTTGGAGGTGACCTAGACCTGGACAAGCTACTTGAGCATGCTAAAAATTCTAATGAACCAAGCAAGTCTTGAGGATCCTTTGGGAGAGTGCTTTGATGAATTTGGAGGTGACCTAGACCTGGACAAGCCACTTGAGTATGTTGATATTTCGAATCAGCCAAGTCTTAAGGATCCATTGAATGAGCGTTTTGATCAATTTGAATTTGACCTGGATCTTGACAAGTTCCTCAAGCAAGCTAAGATGCTTAGTGAGTCAAGTCTGGAGGATCCGTTGGAAGAGCACTTTGCTCAATATGAGTTTGATCTAGACCTTGCCATGATACGTGAGCAAGCTGAGGCCTTATTGGATTCCACTCCTGAGAACAAGAAGATGGAAGAAGAAGATAAGCAAACTGAGGTTCTAGAAGAGCTACAACGGGAAAAGGAAGAGAGCACTGAGACTTCTTCAACATCAACTCTTATTCCCGAATTACCAAGAACCCAAGAGAGAAGTCTGCTGGGTTATGTAATACGCAAATTGAGGACATCAAGATAGATGAATTCCCTGAGTACTATCCAGTTCATGATTCCCTCCCGGATGAGAAACTGTTGGAGAAAACTCAAAGTGGTCCTCCCCGATCTATAAACATTTGGAATCACCTTGCAATAGAAAAAATTCATTCACTTTGGTGCAAGAGAAGGAAAGATTGGTACTTCAAGTTTAAAGTGCCACAATCTAGCTGAAGACATTAAACTTAGCGCTCATAAGAGGCACCCTATAGCATATCCTTTTTATTTTTTTGTTTGTTTTTTTTTTTCATTTTTATTTTATCTTTATTTTATTTTTATTTTGTTTTTGTTTTGCTTTGTTACTATAGTGTTTTGTTTTGGAAGGACAAGTGTGCTTCAATTCAAGTTTGGGGGTATGCTATGCGCCATGTTATTCTAGACAGTTTTGTCCATCTCCCGGGTAAGATCTTTCCATGTTATACACACATTGGGGACAATGTGTAATTTAAGTTTGGGGGTATGGGAGACACTTTACAAGCACTTTGTCCCATTTTTTAAAAAGAAAAAAATATGCATGTTCATGTTGTCTTAAAATTTTGGTTGATCTTAAAAATTGTGATTTGATTCTCATTGGTGAGCTTAAAATTTTGAACACATGATCTAATGATAGAGTTTTTCAATTTTTCAATTTGGTTACTTGCTTAGGGCAGTTGAGAATTCACATGTTTGATCTAATCTTACAGAAGCACATTAGAACATAAGTTGTGGGGTATGACATGAAAGTCTGATGTGTATGTTTCTATATCTTGAGTAAAACTGGATGACTTATTAAATGGATACTTTGGCATATTTATATATATAAAAAGAGAAAATCTTTTTTAAGTTTGCTAATGAATGAAAATCACGGTTTTGAGTGACACTCAATTTTTGGATAACATGAACTCTTGCATAATGTTTGTGGGTAACATTCCTGAAAAACCCTCACGAAACTTCACTCATCCTCTAGGGAATGCCTAGAGGTTTAAAAGGCATATAACATACGCTAAATGTAAACGTACATCCCACGAAAGAATGATTTATCTTTTTATTTTTTTGTTTTTCATTTTGTTTTTAGTTTTGTACTGCTAAGGGACTATCAATATGTAAGTTTGGGGGTGTGACAAGTGCCAAAATATTCATATTTTAGCCCTTAACTTATATTTGTTAATTCCTTAGTTTTGTTAGTTTATGCTATTTTATTTCCTTTTTGTATTTTCATTGTTTTATATGTTTTTGGAAAAAAAGAAAGCATTCCTGGAAGTATCGGGCTTAAAAGACAAAATTTGAAAAAAGCTAGAAGATTTGAAGCAAGAAAAAGCATTCTAATAGTGCGATCGATCGCAGGGGAGCTGCGATCTAGAGCACTTCAAAAGAGGTCCAGCCGTGAAGAGCAAGGCGTGCGCTCATGCGCACAAGAGAAGACTCGATTGCATTTGCGATCGAGCGCAGAAGATACACGATCGATCGCAGCCGTGCGATTGAGCGCACACGAGCTGCGATCGAGCGCACACGTGCGCTGGAGAATTCCAAAAGCTGCGGCCAAACTTATTGCTTTCCATATTAGGGTTTTTCTAGTCCTAGTTGCACTAGGAATAAACCCTATGATTTTACTAGGGTTTATAGGTTTTCTAGAGTATTCCTAAGTCTACAAATAGACCATCTTTACACAATTGAGGGGACAACTTTGGAGAGGGGAATTTGAAGGCTACTTCTATGAGCAATTTTTGGTTCTTTCTTTCCCTTTTCTTTTTAGTTTTATTTTAATTATGTGTAACTAAACGTTTAGTAGGGCTAGATTGAAGCCTTAATTATGTTTATTTAATATTTCAATATTGGCGCCTCTGTGATAATTATATTGTGATGCTTAACTTGATTAATACCTGTTTTATTGAATTCTTCATATGTGTGTGATTGGCCATTATATGCATATGGTATGAACTAGTTAATTAAATCAATTTGGATGATTGAGTCATGGGTTTAATAGAGTAACAAAAGAATCTCACCCCAAGTTCTTGGGTTAATCAACATGGGGAACCAAGAGTAGACACTCATGCCCTAGGCCTCATGTATTTGTCGATTTCCATAGATTTATGCTTTTTTAAAGAACAACTTAGTAGACACCCATGCTAAATCCTTTAAGAAAAAAAAAAAAAAAGGAATTAGAGTAGACACCCATATCTAATTCATTGCTTAGGGAGATCAATAGCATAAGGAGTAAACACTCATACCCTTAGGTTGGCAAACATTAGGTATTCATAATATGATTAAAGCATTGGCATATTGTTATATTATTTGAGCATGATTAGTGGTGGATATCAAAACCCTATCTTTTATTTATCTTTATTTTTTTTCAACATATCAATATCAATTCCGTGACAACTTTGATATTTTAATTAATTCTAAATAGAATCAACAATATATGTGGGATCGATCTCGTACTTACTGCACTATACTATTGTTTTGATCATGTGCACTTGCGAGTTAAAACGTACTAAATATTATCTATTAATTTAGGTAGTATTTGGCACACCAACACTCTAATTGGACAGCAACATGATAGCTTGCATCATGTACGAGCACCCCATTTTTGAACCACTTCAAAAGAGCCCTAGAACCCCTTACACTGCATAGTAAAATTAAAATCTTTACTCATAAGTTAGCCACATATAGTTCCCATCATAAATAAAATAAAACTATAGTATGGCATCTAACTCACACACGCACTCCGATTTGGCAATTAATGGCACAAGCACTTGCACATCAAAATCCTATATGATTTCAAAACAAGATTCATGGACTTTGAAATATCTCTGTAAGTTATACATTTTGAGGAAGAAAAAATCAATAATAATAATAATCCATTACCTTCCCTGCAAACCCAGAGGAAGATAAAAACCCTAGAGCTTCGTCATTGTGAACCGCTTTGCATGCCAAACATGCGTTCTCAGTCTCTTAGTCCCATCTCCAAAAGTAACAAAACCATTCTCCGGATTCTTTCGAAGCTCAACGCTACGACGAACATGCCGAGGAGCCTTCTTCTCCTTATCTTCATCCAAAGCATTGCCCTTCTCAACTTCTCCTCCTAACTTCGGCCTCTTCCTGCATCTCTTCCTCGCAACCTGATTGTCATATGCAACAGTTCTCCATCTCTTGTTCTTCCGAGACCTGAAATTCTTGCTCAACCGATCTGCAACTATTGAGTGAAGAGCCTCAAGCTCCAGGACCTTGAGACTCCGTGAATTTCTTGACATTGATTTTGCGTGGAGGTAGAGTTGTTGAAGCTTGAGACCGTTTGCTTCCTTCGAAAGCAGCCATCATACACCAAATTAACTGCCCACTGGAATAAAACACCAAAATTTGGAAAACCAGAAAGCAAAATTTCAGAATCAACAAATCACATTGCGGTTAAGTTGGTTAAAACTTCAGTAGAAAAAAGTGAAGATTGTAAATCCTATCAATGTTGCAGAGGTTAGGTTTAGGGTTACCTGGTATTGGACGGAGAGAATAACCAGAGAGACGATGTCGCTTTTCCTTCTCTGTTAGGGTTTTAGCCAAAACCCTTTTCTCTGTCTGTTTTCGTTTGCTGTTGTACTACAAAAATAATAGAACAGAACAAATATTATAAACTACACGTGTCATTTGAATGTGAAATAAAAAGTTAAAAGAGAAAAGGAAAAAACACAGACAAGTTAAAACTTGTATGAGCAGCGCACTTTTACGAGTCTTCAAATTAGGGGTGTTTGCGAGCAAAGCCACTCGCAAGCGAACTCGGGATCAGCTCGTATAAGCTTGACTCGTGCTTGACTCGATTATTAAAGGCTCAAGTATTAAACGAAGCAAGCACGGCTCGACTCGGTTAGGCTCCTGGGCAAGCTCGTATAAGACTCGACTCGCTTATTAAGCTCGACTCATACGTTTTTTATTAAGTAACAAATAACAATATATAGTCAATATTACTCAATAATAACAAATATACTAATATACTATATAACTTATTTTTATTTTGTTATTTATATATGTGTCATTTGTGCATATATATGTATATATTATATAAACATATATAAGAAATATAAAATATATATGGTAAATAATAATAAATATTCGATAGAATCATTAATCATTATATCATAAGGTATAACTCATAACTGTATAATTTATTGTGCCATCATCCATTTAATCAAAGCATTATTAGATATAGGGGTGTAAACGAGCAGAGCCTGAGCGAGCTTCCATTTGCTCGGGCTCGGCTCGTTTACTATAGGGTCAAGCTTGAGCTCGAGCTCGGCTCGAGAGGATTGGAACCTGTTCGAGCTCGAGCTCGTCTATTTGGGTCGAGCTCGAGGGCTCGAGCTTGGGCTTGAGAACACAAACCAGAATACCCCTTTGGAATTGGAATGATCGTTCCCTGCAACTTCCTTCCTCTAAAATGGGCTTCCTGCAGCTGCAACCCCTCCACCTCAATCCCTTCCCATTTACCAAAGAGCACAAATTTCAGAGAATTTTACAAAAGCATAGAGAGAGAGAGAGAGAGAGAGAGGGAGAGATGGTGGAGATTACCAGTGGGTTTGGGTTTGAAATAGTGGGAAATAGAGGAAGGGTTGTCCTACTTGATGGAGCAGGGGAGCTGGTGGACCTTACCACCGAGATCCACCAAATCGACAAGAGACGACAAGGTGAGGACGGCAAGGAAACCGAGAGACAGCGAGGCAAGGACGATAGCGAAAGAGAGATGAGAGAATAGACAGTGGGAGACAAGAGACTGGTTGACGGCGTGAGCGTTAGCGTGAGACGGTGAGAGGCTAAGTGATTTTCGTTTAGGTTTAGGGTTAGGAAGAAGAGATGAATATATAGAAGTGTAAAACGGCGTAGTTTTTTCGGTAATTAATTTTTTAAAAAAAAAAATTAAGTGTAAAACGAAGTCGTATGGTTCAGTTTTAAAAAATTGTTACAAATGGTTCAATTTCATTTCTAAAAATGGTCAAAACATTGTTCAAAAAAGTAGTTAGGATGGCATGCGCAATGCACGTGCTTGGTTCCCTATGTTATGTATCACTATAATTGCCCCCTTTCAGACTGCTTGTCCCCATCGTTTATTATTATAATGCACTGAATTTGTTTTTTTAATATAGAGGAAGATGGACTTGTGTGATGACAATTTGCGTACAAATATTCACTTGGCATCTCTTTGAAAAGGTAAATTGATCGCTATGTTCTTTAATTTTTATTGAGCATATTCCATGATGATAAAACATTGAAAACTATATGCAATCCAGTAATTCAAAGACTATAGATCCAAAAGTCGTTGACAATTTTTTTTGCCATGAGCAATCTTCTTAGCTTTTAACATAAAAATACAAGCCCTAATTCTTTGGTGAATTGCAGCCAGCGACAAACCCAACTATCTCACTATTTTGACCAACTAAAAGTACACAAATTACAAACATAGTAACATAGACACACCACTTTCTGTCAAAAGCAACATAGAAACATAGAAACATTGCAACTGTGAGAATCTTACAGATATATAAACAACATACCAACAATTAGAGTTGGTATTACAACTGTGAGAATCTTACAAACGTATAAAAGACATACAAATATATGCAATCCAAAATGAGAAACATTGCAACTTTGAGAATCTTACAAGTATATAAGCAACATACCAAATGCATATATCAATCGTATAGATGACAAAAAGACAATTGTATATAAGCAAAATAAGATATATAGCAGTCTCTATTTTATTTTTATTTTGTTTTGATTTTGCCATAAATAGCATAAGAAGAGAAATAGAGAAAAATAAGAAGAAGAAAAAAGGAGAGGAAAGGTCTATAACGTTCAAGAAACCAAATACCCAAAATTCCCAAAATCTTCACAAAATTTGTAATGACCGATAAATTATTTAATGACTTTATTATGATTAAATAAAAATAAGTTAGATTTGTGTGGTAAAATAATATAAGATATTAAGATGCCCATTTCTTATATTGTGGGTCATAATGAAAAGCCCATTTAATGAGAGAACTAAACTACCCATTTTGAGCCCAAGTATTAATGTCAAGTTTTGGCCCATTCTCCTTCAAATTCATTTAAGCTAGAGGAGCATTTCTGTAATTTCTGCATCACACCATTATCCACTCCCTTGGCTCATGTCAACTACACATTGAGCTTGCTTTCTTCCATATTTTTTTAGCTTCTCCTCACTTGAGAAGAACCACCCCATCCGAAAGTCTCCTTCATTTCCTCTCTTCTCTCATTTCTTCCTCTCCCACGTGAAGTATGAAGGTTGGCCATGGATTTTGAGCTTCTAATAGTGAAAGCATAGCAAATAGTTAACTAAATAGTAAGTTCATTTCTCTCACTCTCTCCTCCTCATTTTCTCTTGCCATTCCATATGGGTTTAAGATTGTTGGAGTTGGGTTTTGAACTCAAAAATCACCCTTAAGAGGGCAGTACACATTTTTCTTTATGGCTTAAAACCCATTGTTCTCACTCAAGCAACTTCACTCTCTTTCATGTATGAACTAGGTTTGAGTTTGGGCTTTGATTCAAACCCACTTTACTACCATTTTCAAGTACCGGGTTATGTTTGTTGGCATTCAAACATCCAATTTACCGATTGGATTGAGGTAATTTTGTAATCCCTAATTTTCCTTCTAAGTTAGGTCAATTTTTGGGTGTATGGTTAAGTTCCTAAAATTGGCTTAAGGCTTTTGTGTGTAGTGAATTGCTACACATTATTTAAGCATTGGGTTGTTAAATTAATGGAATGAAACTTCAATTTTGCCAACGATTGAAATATGGGAGTAAACCCTAATTTTATAGTTTGAATTAAATTTGGGGCTTTTGGTATAGGAACACTAGGAATGCTATTTAAAATGGATTAATTACATTTAACGTGCATATTAATCCTAGGTTTTCAAGGGTTCCATCGAAATGAATTCAATGGGTCCCCTTGTAGTGAAAGATGCTTGTGGGATGCAAGTATCTTGGTGATGTTTGTGTTGTTAGAGCCTATAATAGAGTTTAACTATGTGTTTATCATATAAATATATAGGTACTCACAAGTGGGTCAAGGTTGCTAAGAGAACCCAAGCGGATCAAGGTAAGTCTTTTACTTATTGGGCAAAAAGATACTATGTTTTTAAAGTATAAAATATGTTTTGGATGAATGATTGATACAAGGTGTTTTGTGATTATATGACTATTTAATGATGTTCCATAAGATGTGTTGGATGAATGTTTGATGTAATGTTTCTATGAGCTTTTATGAGTTTACAAGATAATGTGATGATTATGTTGTTATGAGCATTTTGATGGTTGGCATAGTTTATGACATGATTCTATGATTTTATGATATGAGTTATGATAGCATATGAGTTCATGGATTTATTGACATAAGCATGAACATGGCATAAGAAATAAAACGGAAACGGGGTTCAACTTCGGTGGTGATTAAGTATGGTCTCACTACCGTAGAGGTGGCCCATGCATAACGGAAACGGGGTTCGACACCGGAGGTGATTGAGTATGGTCTCACTACCCTGGAGCTGGCCTAATGCATAATGGAAATCGGGGTGACAACTCTGGTGGTGATTGAGTATGGTCTCACTACCATGGAGTTGGCCCAATGCATAATGAAAAACGGGGTGACAACTCCGGTGGTGATTGAGTGTGGTCTCACTACCAAGAGCTGGCCTCATGTATGACTCCGGTGGTGATTGAGTATGGTCCCACTACTGTTGAGCTGGCCACATGTATGACTCTGGTGGTGATTAAGTATGGTCTCACTACCATTGTGCGGGCCTCATGTATAACTCTGGTAGTAATTGAGTATTGTCTCACAACTGAGAGCTGGCCTCACAATGGAACTTGCACAAGATGATGAGCATGAGCATAAGTATGCATAGCATATGATTGTATGATGATGATGATTGGTTTTGTATGATTTTTATACAAAACGTATCAATATGCATATGTGATTGGTATGGGACGGAACATATATGTATATTGTTATGGCCAGACATTGCTTGATGACTTCCCTATGTTATATCGTTGAGCTATGTATCTTGTAAGTGTGAACAAAGTTCAATTGTTATTTTGGATAAAACTAGTAAGTTTTATACTGCTGAGTGTCTGTATTTTATGGAGACGACGGGCTCATAATTTCGCCTGCATTATGGGTGGTGGTGATTCTCATGGTGCAGACGATGTTGTTGATGCAGGTACAAGGATAATAGACGATGACCCTGTGGCCATGTATCTAGGTTACCACGGTGTCTGAGGCCTGGATACATTGCATGTTTATTTTGTTGGACTAGTTGATAGCCCTTTTTTGTAAAGCATTCATGTATATGCTTAGGCATTATTATTTTGTATATGGCTCATGTCGCATGTGACACTTTTGTATAGCCGTTCTTTTGTATGTAAACTTTAATCACTTAGCTGTATTAATCAGCTCTGATGTGATACGTATGTCTAACGCTATTTATATTCCACTACAAAGATATGAACTCTGACAAATCATTGATGATGCATGTAGCTCTGTGTGGCATATTATACTGTCAATCAGGTTAATGCATGGGTTCATTGCATACTGCGGTATCGACATGCCACTGTGACAATCCGCTTTATTGTAGGTAATGCTTTTTAAAAGAAAAAAAAAAATTAGTCATGTCTTATTGAGCGAGTCAGCACAAAATTTGGTATCAGAGCGAATGGTATCAAGTTTTTTAGGGAACTTATTACCATAGCAACTATTATATCATGAGCAGCTAGGTTCATAGATTTGAGTCTAGTGTTTGCTTAAGAATAACACCAAAGCTATAGGAATCTTAAAAGCTTTAAGAAAATCTAATAAGACAGTTTTACGAGATTATGGTTGTCTTGTTTGTGTGGGCGTATCGTAGATTTGCTTTATGTGCTTATTTTCGATATGTTGTTGTCTATGTGGTTTCTTCTGCACTGACCTGGGCAATCTTGCAGAGTGATGCCACCGAGACGACCCCCTGTCGTTATGGGAGGCTAAGGATTATACAGGATTGTGGTGAAAGGTTACCACCTCCACCTCCTCCTCCACCGCCGGGTGTTCCTAAAATCGCACACTCTTTAGCGGAAGCAGCGCGTTATATGGCTAAGATTATGGCCAATGGTCAACGCCAGGAGAGAAGAGAAGGGTGTCCTTCTGAGACCTTCTTTAAGCACAACTCACAAGTGTTTGCAGGGCATGAAGGCCCTAAGGAAGCTGATTACTAGTTTGAAACAACATAGAAGTTGATGGTAGCACTTAAGTGTACCGATGTAGAGATGGTAGAGTATGGGGATTCGAAACTTGCAGATGAAGCATCCAAATGGTGGGAGCCCACAAAGGCCAACCTGAAAGAAAAGTTAGGGGAGGGTGTCCCAGTCACATGGGCACACTTTAAAGAGAAGTTCTACGAACAATATGTTCCTCGTGTCCAACAGCAGCTGTGGGCCAAGGAATTCCTAACCCTCACCCAAGGCAACATGACTGTCACCCAATATTCCACGAAATTCATGGAGTTGTCGAGGTATGCCCCCACTCTTATCCCTAATGATCGAGCCAAAGCCGAAAAGTTCTTAGATGATTTTTCAGCACGCATCAAGGAGAGGATCTCTATCCTCGAAATCAAGGAATACTCGAAGGCTGTACACACCGCCATGATAGCTGAGCAAGCTATAAAGGAAGCAGCTGCAGAGTATGTACAAAAGAAGAGGTCAATGCCTTAAACTGTGTTTTCACCCAAGAGGCAAGCTGTGGGTGGTAGTAGTTCTGGAGTGCCTATGAAGAGAAGTGTTCCTCAGAGCGATGAAAATCCGAAGAACCACCCTAATAGCACACGTGGCAGGCTTCATTTCGGAGCACACAGAGGTGGTACTAACAATTGTTTTCAATGTGGCAAGGCAAGCCATTATGCCAGGGATTGTCCTATGGGTACTACAGAGGGTCGAAACCACTAGCCGTCGGTTATCAACCCAGGCAATCTGCTCAGGCACGTCTCTACTCTCTCACTCCAGCTAATGTTGCAACTAAAGGGGACAATGCCAATGTCGTTACAGGTACAGTTCCTTTGTATAGTAACTTTGCTTGTGTATTGTTTGACTCGGGTGCCACACATTCATTCATTTCATCTACATATGTGAAGCTATGTAATTCGTTCACTAGACCACTAGAGCAAAACATAAGTGTGTCTACACCCATTGGTAGTGCAGTGACATGTACGAAATTTGTAAAGAATTGTCCTATTCTTGTAGGAGTGAGGACTCTACCGGCTAAATTAGCGGTGTTTGAGATGTTTGGATTTGATATCATTCTTGGTATAGATTGGCTTGCAAAGTATAGAGCCAAGATTGATTGTCGGAAGAAGGAAATAGTGTTCCATACAAGTGGTAATGAGAAATTCAGATTTTGTGGGTCTAGTATACGAGCTACTCCGCCACTTCTCTCAACAGTACAAGCAAGAAGGGATGTTAGGGAAGGTGCTCAAGCTTACTTGGCTTATGTGTTAGCCAAGCCCAAGGTTGAATAGAAACTAGAAGATATACCTGTAGTACGCCACTATCCAGATGTGTTTGCTGAGGCTAAGGTTTTGCCTCTGGACCGTGAGGTTGAGTTTACCATTGACTTAGTACCTGGGGACTCAGCCAATTCACAAAGCACCATATCGTATAGCTCCGGCTGAATTGAAGGAGTTAAAGGAACAGCTCCAAGAGTTATTGGATCGAGGTTTTATTCGTCCTAGTGTGTCTCCATGGGGAGCACCAGTTTTGTTTGTGAAGAAGAAAGATGGCTCTATGCGGATGTGCATAGATTATCGAGAACTAAACCAGGTAACAGTTAAGAATAAATACCCTTTGCCTCTGATTGATGATTTGTTTGACCAACTCGAGGGTGCTTCGGTATTCTCGAAAATAGACCTTCTATCGGGATATCATCAGCTTAGGGTACGGGGAAGAAGATGTGCCGAAGACGGTTATTCACACAAGGTATGGCCAATATGAATTTTTGGTTATGCCGTTTGGTTTGACGAATGCACCATCAGTGTATATGGACTTTATGAATCGAGTATGCCATAAGTACCTAGACTCATTTGTTGTCGTATTCATTGATGACATCTTAGTCTATTCGGCTAATCATGTAAAGCATGAAGAGCATTTGAAGACAGTGATGGAAGTGCTAAGAGAAAATAAGTTGTATGCCAAGCTCAAGAAGTGTGAATTCTGGTTAGAAGAAGTAGCATTTATGGGACATGTGATCTCTAAAGATGGGGTTGCAGTGGATCCAAGGAAGATCGAAGCAATTGTAGAGTGGGAAAGACCATCAAATGCCCGAGAGATTCGTAGTTTCTTGGGATTAGCTGGTTACTACCGGAAATTCATTAATGGATTCTCTGCTTTGTCAGGGCCTCTTACCGCTCTTACAAGGAAGGATGCCCCATATGTATGGAGTGATGAATGTGAAGCAAGCTTCCAAGAACTGAAACAGAGGTTGGTGATAGCACTTGTGCTTACTCTACCTACCGAATCTATTGGGTATGTAGTCTATACGGATGCGTCGCAGAAGAGATTGGGATGCGTGTTAATGCAAAAGGGCAGAGTTGTAGCATATGCCTCAAGACAACTGAAAGATCATGAAAAGAACTATCCTACTCATGACTTGGAATTAGCAGCAGTGGTTCATGCTTTGAAGATTTTGAGGCATTATCTTTATGGTGTGTGGTGTGAGATTCACACTGATCACCAAAGTCTCAAGTACCTCTTCACACAGAAAGATCTGAATATGAGACAAAGAAAGTGGTTAGAGTTGATAAAGGATTATGACAGCCAAGTGTTTTACCATCTCGGTAAAGCCAATGTTGTGGCTGATGCGCTAAGTCGGAAATTTCGTGATGCAGAGGTTGATACATCTACAACCATGGATGAGTTGGCACAACAATTTGCCGTTGTACAAATTAATAATACGTTAGCTGGTGAATCACCAACTCTTGCAGCTTTGGTGGTGCAACCGTTAACCAGAGAAAGAATCATATTAGCACAAGAGAATGATGAGGAGCTGAAAGAGCTTATAAAAAAAGCTAGGAATGGAGAAGCCCTAGAGTTTCAAATCACCTTTGAGGGTGTGTTGAAGACCAAAGATGGTCAGACAATGTACCAAATGACGCCGAGTTCAGAAGAGAAATCCTTAATGAAGCACATCAAACACGGTATACAATTCATCTTGGGAATACCAAGATGTACCAAGACTTGAAGAATAAGTTTTGGTGGCATGGCATGAAGCGCAATGTAGCTAAGTATGTTGCACGATGTCCTTCATGCCAACTTGTTAAAGCAGAACATCAGTGGCCAGCAGGGCCACTTCAGCCGCTTGATGTCCCGAAGTGGAAATGGGACCAAATCGCTATGAATTTTGTGGTTGGGCTACCTAGGGCGCCTAGTGGACAAGATGCTATATGGGTGGTTGTTGACAGGTTGACGAAGAGTGCTCACTTCCTCCCAATCAAGATCACAGACTCTTTGGAGAAGTTGGCAGAATTATATGTTTGTAAGATAGTTCGATTGCATGGAGTTCCAGTTTCTATTGTGTCAGACCGAGACTCACGGTTCACATCGAAGTTTTGGGAACGTTTGCAAGGGGCTATGAGAATTAAATTGTATTTTAGTACGACATATCATCCACTGTCCGATGGACAATCTGAAAGGACTATTCAAACCCTCGAAGATATGTTGAGGTTATGTGTGCTAGATTTCAAGGGAAATTGGATAAAGTACATACCACTAGTGGAGTTCGCTTACAATAATAGTTTCCAAGCGACTATTGGTATGGCACCGTATGAAGCATTGTATGAGCGTAAATGTAGATCGCCCTTGTATTGGGATGAAGTCGGTGAAAGACAACTTTTGGGTCCAGAAATGATACAGGACACAAAAGATAGGGTTGCACTAATCCGAAAGAGAATGCTTACCGCTCAAAGTAGGCAAAAGAGTTATGCGGACAAGCATCGTCGCAAGCTCGAGTTTGAGATTGGTGACCTTGTGTATATCAAGGTGTCGCCGATGAAGGGTGTTGTGCGATTTGGCAAGAAAGGGAAACTCCATCCAAGGTATGTTAGGCCATTCCAAGTGACTGGTATTGTTGGCCCGTGGCATACAGAGTTGAGTTGCCATCTAGCATGACTGGAATACATGATGTGTTTCATGTATCTCAGTTACAGAAATGTGTACACGACCCATTGTACATAATTAGCTATGAGCCACTTGATATCCAACCGGATTTGGCTTATGAAGAGGTTCCGGTTTGAATTCTTGACCACAAGGAGCAACAATTGAGGATCAAGACCATACAACTTGTCAAGGTGTTATGGCGAAACCATAATGTCGAGGAAGCTTCATGGGAGCTCGAACAGGATATGCGAGAGCGATATCCTTATTTGTTCAAGTGAACCCAGGTATGAACATGCTTCATACTGCTATTTAAGTATATGTCTTTAAAGTTGAAAGCATATCTTAATTGTGAGCATGTTAGTGATGTAGGATTTAAATTTCGAGGATGAAATTTTTATTAGGTGGGAGGGATGTAATGACCGATAAATTATTTAATGACTTTATTATGATTAAATAAAAATAAGTTAGATTTGTGTGGTAAAATAATATAAGATATTAAGATGCCCATTTCTTATATTGTGGGTCATAATGAAAAGCCCATTTAATGAGAGAACTAAACTACCCATTTTGAGCCCAATTATTAATGTCAAGTTTTGGCTCATTCTCCTTAAAATTCATTTAAGCTAGAGGGGCATTTCTGTAATTTCTGCATCACACCTTTATCCACTCCCTTGCCTCACGTGAACTACACATCGAGCTTGCTTTCTTCCATATTTTTTTAGCTTCTCCTCACTTGAAAAGAACCAACCCATCCGAAAGTCTCCCCCATTTCCTCTCTTCTCTCATTTCTTCCTCTCCCACGTAAAGCATGAAGGTTGGCCATGGATTTTGAGCTTCTAATAGTGAAGGCATAGCAAATAATAGTTAACTAAATAGTAAGTTCGTTTCTCTCACTCTCTCCTCCTCATTTTCTCTTGCTATTCCATATGGGTTTAAGATTGTTGGAGTTGGGTTTTGAACTCAAAAATCACCCTTAAGAGGGTTGTACACATTTTTCTTTATGGCTTAAAACCCATTGTTCTCACTCAAGAAACTTCACTCTCTTTCATGTATGAACTAGGTTTGAGTTTGAGCTTTGATTCAAACCCACTTTACTACCATTTCCAAGTACCGGGTTACGTTTGTTGGCATTCAAACGTCCAATTTACTAATTGGATTGAGGTAATTTTGTAATCCCTAATTTTCCCTCTAAGTTAGGACAATTTTTGGGTGTATGGCTAAATTCCTAAAATTGGCTTAGGGCTTTTGTGTGTAGTGAATTGCTACACGTTATTTAAGCATTGGATTGTTAAATTAATGGAATGAAACTTCAATTTTGCCAACGATTGAAATATGGGTGTAAACCCTAATTTTATAGTTTGAATTAAATTTGGGGCTTTTGGTATAGGAACGCTAAGAATGCTATTTAAAATGGATTAATTACATTTAAGGTGCATATTAATCCTAAGTTTTCATGGGTTCCATGGAAATGAATTCTATGGGTCCCCTTGTAGTGAGAGATGCTTGTGGGATGCAAGTATCTTGGTGAAGTTTGTGTTGTTAGAGCCTATAATATAGTTTAACTATGTGTTTATTATGTAAATATATAGGTACTCGCAAGTGGGTTAAGGTTGCTAAGAGAACCCAAGCGGATCAAGGTAAGTATTTTATTTACTGAGCAAAAAGATACTATGTTTTTAAAGTATAAAATATGTTTTAGATGAATGATTAATACAAGGTGCTTTGTGATTATATGACTATTTAATGATGTTCCATGAGATGTGTTGGATGAATATTTGATGTAATGTTTTTATGAGCTTTTATGGGTTTACAAGATAATGTGATGATTATGTTGTTATGAGCATTTTGATGGTTGGCATAGTTTATGACATGATTCTATGATTTTATGATATGAGTTATGATAGCATATGAGTTCAAGGATTTATTGACATAAGCATGAACATGGTATGAGAAATGAAACGGAAATGGGGTTCAACTCCGATGGTTATTGAGTATGGTCTCACTACCGTAGCGCTGGCCCATGCATAACGGAAACGGGGTTCAACTCCGGGAGTGATTGAGTATGGTCTCACTACCGTAGAGTTGGCCCAATGCATAATGGAAATCGGGGTGACAACTCCGGTGGTGATTGAGTATGGTCTCACTACCGTGAAGTTGGTCCAATGCATAATGGAAAATGGGGTGACAACTCCAATAGTAATTGAGTACGGTCTCACTACCGTGGAGTTGGCCCAATGCATAATGGAAAACGGGATGACAACTCCGGTGGTGACTGAGTATGGTCTCACTACCGAGAGTTGGCCTCATGTATGACTCCGGTGGTGATTGAGTATGGTCTCACTACCATTGAGCTGGCCACATGTATGACTCCGGTGGTGATTGAGTATGGTCTCACTACCGTTGAGCGGACCTCATGTATAACTCTGGTGGTGATTGAGTACTATCACACAACTGAGAGGTAGCCTCACAATGGAAGTAGCACAAGATGATGAGCATGAGCATAAGCATGCATAGCATATGATTGTATGATGATAATGATTGGGTTTGTATGATTTTTATACTAGAAGTATCAATATGCATATGTGACTGGTATGGGACGGAACATATATGTATATTGTTATGGCTAGAGATTGCATGATAACTTCCCTATGTTTTATCGTTGAGCTATGTATCTTGTAAGTGTGAACAAAGTTCAATTGTTATTTTGGATAAAACTAGTAAGTTTTATACTGCTGAGCGTCTCTATTTTATAGAGACGGTGAGCTCATAATTCTGCCTGTATCATGGACAATAGACGATGACCCTGTGGCCATGTATCTAGGTTACCACGGTGTCTGAGGCCTGGATACATTGCGTGTTTATTTTGTTGGACTAGTTGATAGCCCTCTTTTGTAGAGCATTCATGTATATGCTTAGGCATTATTATTTTGTATATGGCTCATGTCGCATGTGACACTTTTGTATAGCCGTTCTTTTGTATGTAAGCTTTAATCACTTAGATGTATTAATCAGCTCTGATGTGATACGTATTTCTAACGTTATTTATATTCCGCTGCAAAGATATGAACTCTAACAAATCATTGATGATACATGTAGCTTTGTGTGGCATATTATACTGTCAATCAGGTTAATGCATGGGTTCATGGCATACTGCGGTATCGTCATGCCACTGTGACAATCCGCTTTATTGTGGGTAATGCTTTTTAAAAGAAAAAAGAAATTTGTCATGTCTTATTAAGCTAGTTGTCACAAAATTGAGTATCAACCGAATGCCCAAAATCTACGAAAACTAAACCAACGCAAATCGACAAAAAGACACCCAGAAAATTGCATGCCCACAATCGGTAATCTATCACATACCCAGAAATTCCGTTTGAAACTCGTAACTTCAAAGCCGCCCTAAAATTCTTACCCATTTTGAAGTCAAACAAAACAAAGCGTGGGTGGGCGTCGCCGGTGGCTGTCTGTGCTGGTGTCGTGGTGGGTGGGCGTAGCCGATGATTTCAATTCCAGAGGTGGTGGAGGCGGAAGGTGTGGGTTCTAGAGAACGAAGGGGATAGAAAGGGAGGTGCGGGAGGAGCGTTTGAGGAGAGAAGCACCGAATGGTGGGTGGCAGCATTGTTGGTCGTCATCCTAGGGTGGCGTCTCCGATCTATGTGGGTGTGGCATTGCCGGAATCCAAAGGCGTGGGGTGGGGGAGTGAGAGTAGAGCGTGATAAGTTAATATGATAATAATTTAAAGGGAAACTTCACTTTAAACCCCTGAACTTTCAATCGCAGTCAATTTGAATCCCTCCGTTAGATTTTAAACGTTAGTGACACAATGATGTTTATAACCCTGACTTTTTTATAAAATTTCAAATTTACCCTTAATTCCATAATGTTTTATAAAAAAAAACGAAAATCAGGGATATTTTGGTCTTTTTAGGTATTGCCGTTAAAAGTTAACGGCTAAATCTGACGAAGGGGGTTTAAATTGACTGCAATTGAAAGTTTAGGAGTTCAAATTGAGACGTTTTGAAGTTTTGGGGACTTGTCAAAACGTGCGATAATTTAGGGGTCTAAAGTGAAGTTTCCCCTAATTTAAATGATTGGGGAGAGAAATTTTTTCCTTTGGGGGATAACGTCAGTCTATGTGTGAAGAAACTGGTGCAGATTTTGGATGAAAAGACAAAACAAACCGAAATAAAATTATTTTTTCCTCACCAATTGAATGGACCAGACAAATAATGAAGGGTGGAATTGTAATTGAACACTTATCAAATAAAAGTTATTGTTATCTTTAGGTAAAGATACATCAATACTTCAATTGTGGTTGCAAAGAGCACTAGCAGCAGTTTTCTAACCATTTTCTCTAAATTAAGAGAATAAAACTACTTTTTGCTTCCCTATAAAAAAACACTTCACAATAGATTCTCTTATTTTTCTTTATATCAATTAAATACTCTTTTTTACTCTTATCTTTTTTTTTTTCTTCTTTTTTTTTTTTTTTATCATTACACTGTTTCCAAAACTTCACAATAGATTCCCTTATTTTTCTCTATATCGAATTAAATACTCTTCTTTACTCTTATCTTTATTATTTTTTTTTCTCTTTCTTCTTTTTATCATTACACTGTTTCCAAAACTTCACAATAGATTCCATTATTTTTCTCTATATCAATTAAATACTCTTTTTTACTCTTATCTTTATTATTTTTTTTTCTCTTTCTTCTTTTTATCATTACACTGTTTCCAACCATCACTTTCCAACCGGATAGCAAAACCCAACCCACAAACACCAAATATGGATGTATTCCTTCAATAATCATAGTGACAAAATTGGAGAATCAAAATCTCAAAATTTCTAACCCATAACTTCAGAAAATCAAAGGGATAGAAAATTTCATATGAGAGAGAGATCCAACCCACAAACAGCAAATCTGAAAAATGTTATTTTAAGTATTCCTTCAATAATCATGAGTGACAAAATCAGAGAATTAAAAATTAAAGGGAGACAAAATTTCATATGAGAGAGAGAGAGAGACGTGATGAGAGAGAGACCCAATCCACAAACAGCAAATCTGGAAAATGTGCTTTTAAGTATTCTTTCAATAATCATGAGTGACAAAATCATAGAATCAAAGGGACAAAATTTCTGACCCATAACTTTAGAAAATTAAATGAGAAAAAATTTCATAAGAGAGAGATGTGATGAGAGAAAGAGCGCGCACCAATGCTTTGGGGGTTCTCTACTGCGCTGGCCACTGCCCACCGTCGACGGTGAACGAGATGACGAATCGAGATCTGCTACCCCTCTCTCTCGCTCCCGCCGTGCAGAATGAAGACTGAAGATGAGGCACTATTTTCTGTCTGAAGAACTTTCATATGGCGAGGCTCTTTTTTGTCTAACGAATTTTCATATGGAGGGAAAATGAAAGTTGAGATGGGAACGCGTGGAGAGAGAGACGAGAGAGGAGAGAGAAGAGACGGGAGAGAATGATTTGTTTATAATTTAATTAGGACAAAGTTTTCCTCCAAACTGGTTTGGAGGAATTTTCTTCAACCTACTCTATAAAAATGATATGTGTCACTTTTTTTAATAATATGTGAGACTCACATAAGTTTTTACTGAAATTTATTCAAACTTTGTCCATACTATTAAAAAAACATGTGCATCTCACATGTTCAAGGGACACATGTCATTTTTATAGAGTAGGTTGAAGAAAATTTCTCAAACCCAGCTTGAAGGAAAACTTTGTCCATTTAATAAAGCATTTGGGAAACACTGTACCTACTCCTTGGTGTAGGTTAAATTTAGGGCTTATGATGTGTGTGTTTTTATGGTTTTTTTGAAATTTTTTCTAAACATATGAAAATAAATGGTATATGGAGCATTGGCTGTTAGTGCTCTTAGTCAAACTTTAATCTAAACATGAACTTGATGTTCTATTGTGCCTACCTCTGTAGTCAGTCCTCCATGTGACTCATTACAATGCCAAGCCGCACAGTGCGTGGTTACCATGGACAATTTAGCAGCCATTTTTTATCACATCATTACCTATCAAACCACAATGTTGTTAGGATATGTGAAATAATCACATAAATAGAAAGGGTCGAGCTCCATGATGAAAATAGCAGCAATTTTTCAAAAGAAAAAATTGCATATGTATTCTTGAAGAAATCACATACCTTGATGAGTTGGTCTTCACGACTGGTTTTGAATTTGTGTTTATCTAGAGTTTGCTCTTAAAACCTCTTGAATCTTCTTTTTAATTATGAAATTGTAACCAAAGAGTGTGAGCTCTTATACTGAAGATCCCTTTAAATAGACATATGAATTAGAATTAGAATAGAGCTTGGAAACCAAGTCTTGCACTAACACCAAGTTACACACCTACTTAAGTCTTACTCCTTGTGCAATTAGGACAAGCCCATAAATGTAATAATCAACTTAAGGAGGGACCTAAGAATAAGCTAGTTCCAATAGGCCTAGGATACTTGTCATCTCATGACTTGTTCTAAGTTTGCAATAATTACAACTTGTTCTGCTAAAAAGTTGTGATTGCAGTTGAGTATTTATTTTGATTAATCAAGAGTTTCCTTGACTTTTTATAATTGTATTTAATCCCTCTATGAAATATCCATAGTAAATTTAAAGTTGATTTAAAATTTATTGTTACTTTATTTTTACTATATCTTAATCTTTGAGTCCCGAGTATATTTCATTGAGTATATTTTATTCTATACTCTTAAAATCATAGTTCATTGAGTATATTTTATTTTAGTATCTCCTTACTAAAATGTTATTGCCTAAGACTTAGAATAATTAATTTCCATCAAATGTATATCAATCAAAGTAATTATAGATTTTATGAGTAGTGTTTCATAATGTTACATGTGATTGCCCATCACACCGAGATTTTGACCATAAATAATCTCACTCTTAAATGTATAAAAAATAAAAAAAAAATAAATAAAAAAAAGAGAGAAAAGTTACACATACACCCTTCAAACTATCATCCCATGGACAATCCTCCCAAACTATCAATTGTGTCAATTTCTCCTTCTAAATTACTAAAACAATGTCAATGTACCCCAATAGCAAAAGTATCCTTCATAAATAAATAAAAATCAAAATTAAAAAAAAACTACAAATATATAAAGTAAAATAAAAATAAATAAAAACGAAAAAAAATGAAAAACCAATGGGTCATTTTTTTAAACAAATAATTTTGGTTTTTTAATTTTTTTTTTTTCAAAAAAAAAATGTTTTTTTTCAAATTTATAAAATATTTTTGTCTTATTTGAAAATGTTTTAAGGTTATTTTTATGTTTTTAGTAGTTTAAGGAAATATGGACGATGAGAGATAGTTTGAAGATAGTATTTGTTTAAAAAAAAAAAAAAAAAAAAAATCCACCGACTGATGTGCCTGCTCATAGTAGCCAAAATTTAGTGGCCCTGTTTGCCAATGGCCCTGGAACGGTATTGTTTTAGGGCCGATACTGTAGCCTCTTTTTAGGAATAAGTGTTTGATTGGTTTTAGTAAAAATGTTTTGTGAGGAAAAGTGAAAAAATATATTTTATATGGAAAAATGTAAAAAATTTGTTTTGTAGTGAT
The DNA here is from genome assembly GCA_016403345.1 of Corylus heterophylla. Lineage (NCBI taxonomy): Eukaryota > Viridiplantae > Streptophyta > Magnoliopsida > Fagales > Betulaceae > Corylus > Corylus heterophylla. Next base: position 17,408,625 of record CM028144.1, on the reverse strand, counting down.
TTTTTTATTTAAATAATAATAATAAAAATGATTGATGTGGTATAAAAAAATAGAAATATTATGATTAATTTTGAGGTGAATAAATATTTTTTTTGGGATTGAGGAAGGCCCTAGAAGAGTACTATTCCAAGGCCATTGGCAAACACACCCAGTATTTCTCTAGTAGAATGGATAATGCTACGGAGCAGCATTCTATCAGCAAATCAGCAATATGGGGATTTGGGGGAAGAATGAAAAATTTGAAATCTAACCTGCTTTCGGTCCATCACGCGTAATTGTTTTTTTTTTTTTAATAAAAAAATTGCTAACTATGGTTCAGTTAACCACGCCAGCTCAGCAAGGTGCGGATGGGTTGCTGATAGAATGCTTCTCCCTAGCTTTACTCGGTGAGAATAGTGCAACACAAACGTACGGCTACCAGTCAACAAACTACCAGTCTTACTGAAGCCCTTTTCTCAGTCAGCTTTCTTGTCCCCATACCATTGAGCTTTCCTCTATTTGAAAACTTCATATAAATTTTGTTTTCAACCCACAAGGCCTCTCTCTCTCTCAAAGTCCTCTCTCTTTCTATAATAAACTCTTACAGTTCTCATCGGAGTAGTCAAAATGGCCAAGCCTGGCAACAAGATTATACAAGCCAAGCTGGTGGGTATGTCTTCCCCTTTTCTTGAGTTATTCTGTATTTCTATGTTTCTTCTTCATGTTATTTATCCTCACCTCAAAGTGTTTATGTTAACATAGCCCATATATGAGCAGCTAGGTTTTAAAGTTTGATTTTTAATTTATATATTCTTTTAAAAGTTCAATATGGTAGTTTGGTTGGCAAAATAATGATCTTTGATAGATAATGTAATTGATTGAGTTTCATATCAATTACCCATAAACCCTGTAGCTTCAAATCACACTTTTAGAATCAGGCTGCTCAAGGAAATTGGATTCAATGGTGTTGTTCAATATTTGGATTCGTTGTGAACCCTAATATCTCCATTGCTTAGCAGCTTGCTTCAAGTTGAGACCAAGCTAATTGAACAATTTCTGGCATACTATGTGGTTCTGCCCTGATTTTCTAAAATATACAATACCCAGTAACTCCTCATTTTGAATTTTTAGTGTAGCAAGAAACTTTAGCTGATGACTTATCTGACTATGACATCTCTCATTCTAACACTTGCAAACTCTTCTCCACAGGTGCTTCTAGGGGACATGGGAACTGGGAAGACCAGTTTGGTCTTAAGATTTGTCAAAGGCCAGTTTTTTGATCACCAGGTTCATGTTTATCACATGTTTCTTCCATCAAGTTCTTTTCTATGGGTGTTCATTTACATATTTTAAATTTGAGGGTCCCTGGCATTTCTCTGAATGCAGGAACCAACCATTGGAGCAGCTTTTTTCACCCAGATTCTGTCCTTAGCTGAAGCCACAGTGAAGTTTGATATATGGGATACTGCTGGACAAGAGCGATATCATAGCTTGGCTCCTATGTATTATCGTGGTGCTGCAGCAGCTGTTGTGGTGTATGACATATCAAGCACGGTACTATTTATGGAATTTCTTGCAACTTTTGTGGCAATATGATTTATTTCTTCATGACAAATTGACATTAACAAGTAATTCTTCTATAGGACTCTGCTTCCTTCCTTTGTTCTTCCTATTGTAGAGAACAGAAAGTTGCTGTAGTCGATCCATATCCCTTAGAAAGCCAACTCTTAGAACAATATATCATTCACTTCTCTCCCTTAAGATATGTTATTTTGAAAAAATTCCTCCCATCTTCTCTTTGGCAAATAGTATCCGTGTGCATAATGTTCAGTGAACTATGGCTATGTAATATTTTTCGTATGATCATTTCTTTTGCATAGGTTGACATTTAGTAGACAATCCTTATTTTGTAGACAATGGATTTTGAGGTTACTATCATTCAAGTGTCAGCACTGAATATTTCTGTAAAGCTACTGTCTGCTGGTCCTATTTTCATATAGGCTGCCTGTGCTTGCCAATCTTTCTTATGCTTGTGGGTCAAGGTTTCAGCTAATTTTGATTTAAAAGAAGGCCATGTTTTCCATTTTTCAGTCCATTACTCATCTTCTTTGTATAATAAGTCTATACCCTTTTTATGGTGTTTTGGCCTCAGGATACATTCACTCGAGCCAAAAAATGGGTTCAAGAACTGCAAAGACAAGGTGAGGTCATCCAAATTGGTGCTCTCAACATGTATATATATATATATTTTTCCCTGAAAGTAAAAGATCCTTGATATTTAAATCATTTTATATAATTTACTATCTCTTATCTTGACTCAGTATGATGACCAATTGAATATTCTTTGTATGCAAAAAGCACTCATCACTTGGTAATGCCAGTATGCCATTCATAGAAGCTTCTGATTCTTTGAATGTTGCAAATTTATCATCAGATATGTAATATGTATGACTCAGCTTTGTTGTTGTTATCACATTTATATGTCATAAAAAGTGACATACTTGGCCTATTTATCAGTATCTTTTAGTTTAAGATTATATAATCTGCATCTTTCTTCCATGCCAGGCCCTTCACTCTCTTTACTTTATACTCTGCAGTCAGAAATTAAAAATTGTGCCTCCAACTCTTCGTTTAAATCATCATTGAGCTCTTTTCTCATGTATACACATGAGTGGACCCTGTATTATACTTAAAAAGAATGAGTAGTTAAATTTTACGATAATTATTAAACTATTGATGGTATTTTGCTCATTAAATCATTTCCCATGTCACTGTTTCTAGGAAATCAAAATTTGGTGATGGCATTGGTTGCAAACAAGTCCGATCTGGACGCAAAGAGAGAGATTGAGACTGAGGTATCTAAGAGACTGATGCTATGTTTATTTCTTAATGATCAACTTAACTATTGTTGTTCAATCAACAAATTTTCATTTGCTAATACTATCCTGATCAACAATTCTCCAGCTTTTCTCTTTTTAATACATCTGCATGACTGTTTTATGAAAATCCATGGTTATACTAAATTTATCAACCCAAGTGCACTTGATCGTTCGTTAGGATTGTTTCTGTCTAATGTGTCACATATATATTTAACTGTACACCAAGGGCTTCTCTTAAGCCTTTTTTTTTTTTTTTTTTTTTTTTTTATTGCAGGATGGAGAGCAATTTTCTCAAGAAAATGGAATGTTTTTCATTGAAACATCTGCAAAAACCGCACAGAATATCAATGAGCTCTTCTTTGAAATAGGTAAATAAATTTTAATTTCATTATATCAATAGAAGGATATGGCTCCTCCATTGCATTGGCTGCCTGTCCATCAGCACACGTCGGATATAGCTCACGCCCACATACACACACATACTCCCTCTGATTAAAATCAGTATTACATGATCATTGGATACAAGCATTTGGCATGTTTAGCTTGGGTCATCCTGCACATAACATGTAGATTATTGCATCAGCTTAAGCCCTCTGTTATCTATTTTTCATATTTTTAGCTTTTCTTCTAGAGTTATATTCTTGAGAAATTAATCTGCTAGGCTTGGATCATTCAATTAGTTTCACCTTTTGCAGCAAAAAGGCTGGCCAGAGCAATCCCCCCAAAGCGAAGTGGGATGAATCTAAACAATGAAACACAAGATAGAAGAAGAAAAATATTTTGTTGTTCAGTTTGACATCCCCATCATTTCAGGAGTGTTTGAGTAACCAATGACTCTTGATTTTCATTGTAATAACATGCTCATTTTTCAAAGCCAGGTCATTTCTTACAATCCCATATTCAGGTGCTTCCAATATCTGTAAAGAAATTGCTCACACAAAATCAAATTTTATGTAAATGAACAAAGTTGAAGGACAAGTTGTACTCTTTACAGTTATTTTTGGACAGACCATGCAAGAAATTGATGCTTACAGAAATCCCAGAAAAAGAAATCTATGATTCAATTTTAGAAGGGGCCTGGTGGAAGTCTGAGACACACAGGCTGAAGGAGGCTCATCAATATGTGTAGCAGCATGATTGGGCAATTCTGTAAGCCATCCATTATAATAACACTATACTTATGAAAAATGATATTAAGAAAAGAACTTCAAATCCTTTTGCATCAAATAAGACGATGCCTTGTTTCTAAACCCAGAAAGAGGAAGATGATTGAACAATTTATGTTTGGAAAGTATTTCATTTTCTGCTTTTTGTACTCAAAACCTACCTTTCAGTGGAAAACAAAAAATAAAAATAAAAATGTTGAATTAGCTGCAGGCAAATTCAAAATAAATATCAGAGTCCGTATCGATCAAACTTGGTATTTGTAAAATTGCGACAAAAACCTCATGGAGGTTTACAATGGGAGGAAAAAAAACAATGCAAGTCATTTTCCCAGAAATCAGCAAAACAAAAAATTGTCATGGGTTCGTGGCCAAATGGCCACCCCCAGAGGTCCATAATCTTCAACCATCAGAATGCAATTTATCTCATCAATTCAAATTCACCCTGCAAATGATCCGGTGGGATTTTGTCAGGCCAACGACAGGCCTCTAATGGGGAGCCAAATGCCCAATGCAACAGCCCATAGTTCAGCTACCGCATTTGAATTTCTTCAATGCAAGATAGGTTAATCAACAAAAGTTTGCAACAAGACATGAGGGGAAAAAAAAGGATACCTCCAAGTCACCCATTAAGACCAAAGAAAAATAGCATATATACATTCTCACAGCAGTAAGGAACTAATAACATTATGCCGAAATCAATTTGGACACAACTGCATATCATTCTCAGGGCTTTTCCCAAAGAGATTGTAAATTATGTAACAGTACAACACACACAAATAAGCAAATAATACCAGGCTGACAAAACATTCTTATGATGAGCTCTGGCTTGAATTGTGGGGCTTTGATATGGGACTCAAGTTTCTGTACATTTTTGAACATGCATCGGCGAAAGCTGACATTGCTCTAAAGAGCTCCGGCAAGCGGGTTTTAAAACTTGCCAAAGACTTCTCCCTAACCTGAATGCACTGCCTATGGTAGTCTTCAACATCGTCCTCCAACTTCTTCTCCAATGATTCCACCATAAACTGCTTCTCAGCAAGGAGATCTTTTTGAGTGTTATCTTCTGTCCCCGCTTCATTTGACTCATCTTGTGCCATCCTCTTCATGTACTTTTCATACCAGTCTTTAAATTGTCGTTTCTTGCGTTCAAGGTCCTTCTGGGTGTCTTCACATTTTTGCTTCAATTTCAGCTCTTCTTCTTGCTGCTGACATATAGTATTTAATGCACCAGCAAAGTTGAATATAGCTGTTCTTGCAAGTTCATCAGGTAGTTTCTCCAGATGATGATGCCAAGCATGGAGCAGACCCAGAATAGGGGGGTTTTGAATCCTTGGTGGTGAAGAAACCTTCTCTTTCAAGCTGCTTTCAATGGGGATGAGATTTAGTTTTAACCAATTGTTGAGGGCCTTAATGTACTCTTTCTGATGGGTCAATAGCTTCTGAAATTGTGAATGCCAGTCCTGCACAACAACCCACAGCTGGAATGTGCGCTCATGGTGATGCTCAGTTGTTTCCTTGGGCGATTGGGTGATGTCAACAGATCCCAGGGCAGTCACAATCTTTGACTGGCTCTCATGGTGAAATTGCATGGTTTCCCACATAATAGCCATCCTGCAGTTCATACGATAATTACTAATGGCATAACAAATTCATAATTAAGGTGTTGGGGTGGGGGAATTGTTCAAACACATGCAAGTGAGAAATGGTACTAAATGAAAACGCTGTAAATGGTACAATACCAGCCAAATATGGATGTGAATCAACAAATTCAGTTCCCCAAAGAAGTGCTTAATGGCATCACTATTACAACATCTCTATGGGTTTTTTGCAAAATCATGGTTTGAGGATGGGAAGGCATTTATCATGACATCATGCAAACCACATCAGCCAAAAGGCAACGAAGGATAAAATAAAATGTAACGTGTTAAATTGAAAGCTTAAAAGTTGAACAATATTCAGAAACCTAGTAAATCATAAGAGCACATAATTAAAAGAACCAGTTCCTTTCCCACAAAGGAATATTAAACGAATATGTGGAGCAATGTTGCCCACAGAATCAAGCAGAAAATATGAGATAACAAAAATTGGAGTTCGCAAACTATGCATAGACAGCCATTTATTATCATCTTAGCACATAGACAATTTTCATGGATCAAGGTGATGACTGTACAATAAATCTTGTCTAAACTGGTCTTACAAACCCACACATCAAGAATTTACCGTTTCTTTTTGATGAATTCAGAATTAAATAACAAGACATAGGAGATAACAAGTGTTTATCAAGAAAATATATTATTTCACTCAAATCAAATAAGATACCAGTCAAGTGGAACTTTCACACTACTTTCCTCATTGCCACTCACCCATCGACAAGCTGAACAAGTTTTGGGTATAATTGTTCATCCCGTAAACGGTTTATCTCTAAAACCGTAGAATCCATGGATTGCATGTCAACAATGTATCTTGTGTGAAGATGACTTACTGCTGCTTTTGCTTTCTCCAATGCTTCAGAGTTGGTACCTCGATTCTTTTGCCTGTTCAGTGAAGTAACCTTTTTTTGGTACTCAAATTTCATAAGCTCACCTGCCTAACAAGCAAAGGTAAACCACAAATAATACTAAATAATGTATATGGTTGCTTTGAAATATAAACAAAAGTTAAATGCGCTACAACAGCTACACTTTAGTAAAAGAAAGAAAGAAAATAAAATGTTGCAGAACGACATAGTATGGGTTTACATTGACTAAAGGGTTATATTTTGCTAAATCCAAGCTAACTGTTCTACATTGGCCAAGACAAGGGTGCCAAGTCAAGGTTGATATCTTGATGCCAAATTGCTCGACTGGAGATGGAACTTTTGACTTTTGACTTTTGAGTAACATACTTATATAAACCAATCAAAGTAAGAGCTCAATAATGTAGCATTGCCCTGCACAGTCATGATTTTCTTTGTATCTCTACAGCCATTTTTCCCAACCAATGAGGAAAAGCACAAATATGCATTTGTGTCAGGCAGTGTTCTAAACCAAGGTGCTCATTCCCACAGAGGGCAGTATGACCTAAAATGCACACTACCTTTGACAAGATTTACCGAAATCCTACCTTGGATGTCCTACCTATCTATCCATTCATCTCATATTGTGCACCATACATTAAATCACACTAGACTTGTTTAAACTCAAAGAACATCAATAAAAACAAACACTTCCCTCCAATAATTCTGGACTAGGACTTCTATAACTGGCAGGATGGAAACAGCAAACAGGGTCAAGTAATCCACTTGCCAAGGCTTGCCATTGATATTATACATAAGTTGAAAGGACTACGATGTCAAGCATCATATAGAGGAGCTGTACTGCTTGTGTGGCAATATGATTCCGAGGAAAGTCAAAATACACCCAACTAGTCATTTTGATTCATCTATAGACGCCACTGAGGTTCAATATGGTCCCCCAAGCATGGGGCTTACTATGGTCTATTTCACAGATCAGGAACCAAGATCAAATTATTTTCTAGGTCTAGTCAAATACTCCAACCCAAACAGACTTCAATTGCTAAGTAGCAATCTTCCCTCAGTAAAGCTGGAATTTAGCGCGTCACACATGCACAAACATGCGTACATCTGCACACAAATGTGTGCACACGCAGAGAACAACACCATAATTGTAATACAATACAAGAGCTGAAAGCCATTCTGCCAAAATGTATGTGCCAAGAAGAAATTATCATATCATTGGTCATTTTAAGGCCTTCAGTCATCCGAAAACAAGGGGTTAAATATATCAGGGATCAATTCATGCAAAATGAAAATTTGTTATGAGGACAGTGCGAGGGAACAAAATCAAGGATAACTGCAAGATACCTTCACTTCATCATATAGCTTTTTCTCCCATGCTAGCAACTTATCCAGCACAGTGGCATGAGTTTCTTGCTCTTCTGAGTCAAAGTCATCCTTCCCATCGTCATTGTCAGTATTTAATCCTTTAAATGATCGATTCCATGTAATAACGCGCATCACTCTAGTAGAGTGGTCAATATGACCTGTCACGAAATTAGCAATGTAAAACGCCTAAAACGTCATTAGAAGCTAAAGATTACATGACAGCAATGAGATCAACGTTTTGGGTAACAATCACAAACCAAGGACCAATCACTCATTCTCATAAAGTATACTACTACTATGAGAGTAATGCTATATATCACCCGTGGCGTGGTCTCTCACAGCATTTGGTGCATAGAGATTGGTTTTTTGGTTGGGGGACCACGCTACATTATCCTTGGGGGATGGGGTTGATGTATAGCATTAAGGGCCACACCATCACTTCAATACAAACCAACTTGTAATTCACAAACAATAGCTGTCAACCTAATTTTACAGTAAAAAAGACAAACAAAACTCATACCCAAAACATAGTGAAATCAACAACTCGATTAAAACCCTCCAAACCATGAACCAATTCAAGCCCATTACCTCGATTATCGGCGAAGTTAGAGTGATAGTGTAACCGGGTCGCCTCGAGCATCTTCGAAACCTCGTGGGCACCCTCCGAAGCCTTCAAGAAATGATCATCAAGCTCCAAAAATATCTGCAACAAATTCACACTCCCCTTCACCATCTTCTTCCCCTCCGCCCCACCACTCCCCTGCTTCATCTTCTTCAGAGTCTTCCCTGCCGCAGGCGCCGCAAGCTCAACCTTCTCCACCCCCCTCACTTCAGCACCACCACCGCCGTCATCTTCCACTCTCTTAGGCTTTTCCTTGAACGCATTCCGCTCAGTCTCCTCGTTCCTCACGTTCACCTCCTCCACCGGCGGCGGGTCGCTCAAGGCCGCCCCGGGCATGTTGTCCACCGAGAAGAAGTATTCGTACGTAGTATCGTGGTGTTGCGACGGCATCGGCACCTCCTCCTGCGGGACCCGCGTCACCGGCGGCGGGGCCACCTCGTCCTCCATAACACTAGCGTTCCTATTGCTGCTACCTGTACGCCTTTTCAGGCGGGTACGCGGGTCCTCTCCATCGGATTCGTCGCCCTCCTCCTCTTCCATGATCGTCGAGGCCGCCACCGCCCCTGGTGGCTCTGGCTTGGGGATCTTGAGCTCGGGCATGGTTGCAGCGCGCTGGAGAGGCGAACTGTTGAGAGTGGGAGGAGGAGGAGGAGGAGGGGGAAGATTGAGATTGTCTAACGAAACAGCGACGGTGGCGGCGGAGGAGGAGGAGGAGGAGGAGGATGGGAGCGCCGGTTGGGAGACGGAGACGGAGGAAGAGAAGTGGCTGATGACCTCACCGTGAGCGTAGTCGCTGAGGGCAGCTCCCGTGTTCTTCAAAGAGGTGGTGTAGGAGGAGTGGGCGGCCGCAAACGCGTTCCGGAACGACACCGCTTCCTTCATGTAGAGCTTGCGGTCCTTGCAGCGCGACACCGCCTCCTCGTTCTCGATCTTCGATTGGCTGCAACCCATTTTCAGAGAGAGAGAGAGAGAAATTGAGTGGCTTCGGGATTAGCAGGACTCGGAGGTAGCAGAGATGGAAGGTATTGTTTATTCAACGGTGATCACAGATCTCCAGGAGTGGAAGAGTCAATCCCAAGCTTTGTTTTATTCTTACAAACTTCAAAAATCCCCTGCCCCACTTCTTAATTTAAGGAAATACTTTTTTATTTTTCTTTCATTTTTAGAGCATTTTCATATGGAAAATTTAATGTAATTTCTATTATAGCAATCAATAAATACAGGCGAATGAGATCAATTATAGTTAGTTTACTATCCGGGTGTGACTCTAGTACCGAGTAATTTTAGAATGCCTATTTTTATTATATTTGTGTTTTATTAAGAATATGTGATTATTAAAATCATAATTAAACTTTTGATTGACTTTTGAGAATCACACTGCAGAGACTTAAACAAAAAAATTACATGCACTTCTTCTAATCTGACTAAATTATAGTTCAAGAGTACTTCTTGCAGCCTCACCAAAACTATTTTTGAATTATTTTGATAAAACAATTTAATAAAAGTTGCTTAAATTTTCACTTTTCAGATTCACTACTTTAACCAAAAAAATTAATAAAGTGAATAGTATTCATCAAATATAAAAAATATTATTCACTTATTTATTGATTAAATAATTTATTTCTCTCTCTTTTATGAGTAAAATTTAATGAGACATACGTAAAATTCAAAGAAATTAATTCTAATAAAAATTAAATTGCAGTCATTTTTGAAAATTTCCTCCAAATCTTATCTTGGTTTTGGTGCCAATCTTGTTGCAAAATGTCAAAAGCGTAGGCTCTACGCAAACCCATGAAAATGGGTTAATGTGTACAGGCTTACAAAAAGCATTTAGGGAGCAGATTAAACGCAATAATAGAAATGGGAAGGCGCTGTCTCATGTCTGGTTGCCGATAGATATAGCACAGGAAAAATAGATAATTGGACAACGTTGTTAGATTTTACGGTTCAGGCATCATTTAGTTATATATATATATATATACATGTTTGTGAAAAAAAAAAAAAAAAAGAGAAAGAGAAATTTAAATTAGTGACTTATGTTTTATTAGGCGTGGTCATAACCGATTGAGCTACCTCTTAAAGATAATAATAATTTTGTATAGATATATACATCTAGCTCAATATTTAAATATTTATTTTATTTTACGGTTCAAATTGACTAATCTGTTTTTAAAAAAAATATTATGAGAACGGATTGAGATTTCTTAAAATTCTCTTTAAATTTGATATTTTCAAATTCATAAATTTCAACCGTTCATTTCATCTAAGTGTCTAAAATAAACCATGTTTCAGCATTTAATGAGTAAACATGGCTTATTAAATTCCTTGAGAGTAGCTTCCGAGTAATTTTAAAAATCGCTCTTAAATTTCTCCAAGAATAATGTGTCTATTAAAATCATAATTTGATTAAAATCTAATAATGATTAATCACAAACTCAATATTGATTTTAATAATCACATTATTCTTTGAGAGATTCAAGAGTGATACAAGAGGACTTGTAGCATTACTCGTATAAATACTAAAACATGACTTATTTTAGACACTTAAAAAACATCAACAATTAAAATTTTATGAATTTAAAAATTTTAAATTTAAAAGAAAATTGTAAGGAATGTCACTCCTATCAGATCAGGGTATTATGGGATTGGTGAAATTTAAACCTACAAAATTGACATAAATCAAAATCACAAAAGGATACCACGGACAAAAAGGCATTGTTTTGGTGAACAAGTCTATTTAATAATTTTATTTTTGTTTCAGTTTTTACCAAATGCAAAATAATAAAAATCTCTATAAAAAAATAAAAATAGAAAAGCACACGCGCTTGGAGGAGCATGAAGGAGAAGGAACATTCTCTTTCGTTTCACTGAAGAAGAAACAGCGTGAGTCCCAGTTGATGCAGAAACAGCAGGGAACATTGGATTGGGACCCACCACTTTCTGATTCTTCTTAGATTGCCTTCTCCTCTTTATACGGTGCTTCTGCCTGCCAACTTGTCATGGGCTGTCGGATATCAGATTTTCGTTGCTTTTTGAGTCATTTTAAAAATGATTACTTTTATTTTTTTATTATTTTATACCGTTAGAGGTGGCAGTGTTTTTCATAAAATAATAATAATAATAATAATAATAATAAAATAAAAAAGGTACGAATGCCCATAAGTAAAGTTAAAAAACGAAAGATAGTAATTCAATTTGTATGAGGTATTCTTGGAAAAAAAAAAAAAAACATCTAGCATTCTTCTCAAAATTAATTATAAGATTTTTACTTTTTACATCATATCAATCACTTTTTATTATTATTTAAATAAAAAAATCACTATAAACAAATTTTTTCACTTTTTTAGTGCAAAACATTTTTTATGCCTCGTTTGGATGGGCCAAATTTTATTTTTGTTTTGTATTTTTTAATAAACCCAAGCCGATGTTCTGTTTGGCCCGTTTGTCCCAAAATCCAACCGGAATTTCCTTCAGAAATCTGATCCAAGGCAAAATTCATGTTGACCATTTTTGCACACCTGAACCCCAATGTATAAGCAACAGGCCCTGATTTTAAGGCCCAGTACATTCGTTTTTTGGGGCTCAAATCCCTTGGGCAATTAATACCCACCCACTAACCCACTACAATGGATTTGTTTAATGCTACTTAATTGACGTGAAGACCACCATTGTCAACTAAAGTTAGGCTGCCTTGATAACACTGCAGCAATGAGAATAAGCTCGTCTGCATCTAGAGTCGCACCCAACTTGCCTTGGGAAAAGAGACGCATTCAAAACAAAAGCGTAGATCAATCCTAACATTCAATCTTGTTATTCCATAGTCTTGTAGCTGACATGTGGCAGCTCCGTGTGATCCATTCCATGCGAAGATGCACCAAATCATATAGCTATGCTTCCTTGGGTTAATAAAAGGGAGTCAAATTCTACGCCAGATTTGCAACGGCTACTTCATCACGCTCTTCATGCGTTGGTTGCCGCGAAAGCTGACGTCCTTGGGTTTATGCAAAATTGAAGTGGGGGAATTCCAACATGCTTTAACCACCGTCTAATTTCTTCCAAAACTCAACACACCGTCTGTTTTCAGCATCAAACAATTTCAAGGTGAAATCGCACTCATGTTAAAGTCATGAAGTTGTTTATCATTAAGACACTAGATGGATGCCACCTCAACCATCAAGTAAAGGTACTATAATTAACGCATGGGATCTATCCACATAGATTGTTGCCGTGCACCTACACCGCACTTAATCAAACTCTTAATTCGGTAAATTGTGAACCTCGTAGCTGATGTCTGGTGGCATCTTGATCTTTTCCTTAATTGTTTTTGAACAAAAGTAGACCGTCCAGTGGATATGTGCACACAACGTGGCCGCTTCCATCACCGTTGATTTGGGATGATATCAAATGGGCGTATCATGCTCTTAGCCCATCTGATCTTAATTCTATTGTCTTCCTCACTTGTAAACGCGAGTAATTGCCTTAGCTTATCTCCACAAACACGTGTTGCATGATGAAATTTTCTCACTGTGCACTGTTTAACCCATCTTCTCCATAACGAACACCATCCTCCACTGCAGTCCTGTATACCCTCAACTCCTTCAAATCTGAGCCACGCGCTACTGGACTCTCCATCAATAGCTTGGTACACGTCCCCTAGAGTTGAACTGATATGTGAATAGGAACAACCCTTTATTATAATCGCCCTCCACACACACATGAAGAACCCTATCGTCATAGACCTTTCTTCAGGGGGGTCTATGGAATCCTGCGAGAGCTCCTCCATTGCAACTATTTCGCAATCACATTGTGAGCAACGACAACCCTATATCATTTCATCATCTATGGACATGGGCACCCCTTCGAAGACACGATCTTGGAAGGTGTTGTCATCACTACCTCTCAATTTCATTTATTATATTCAATTTGTCTAGTTTATTTCTCATTTTCTGGCTGATTACCCATAATTGTGCAAGCGTATTAGACAATGAGTTGCAAGCGATCTCGGGATCCAGAGTCACCCATCTCCTACGAAAAGCATAAGGTATGCCTCAAACCTTCTAAACAATTCATGTTGGTTGTTTGGTTGTGAAACACATTCATAACATGTAGACATGAAAAAATTTACGTTGGTATATTTGTGCATAGATGGAACCTGCTAAAGGCAAGGAACCATCACTTTGGTCTCCTGAGTTTGAACATTTATTTGTGCAAATGTTGGTTCAACTGGTCAATACAGGGAGAATAGTCAATGGGGTGGTCCATTTAAACTTGTGGTCACCTATTGCTTCCCAACTTTCTAGCATGATTGGTCAGACTTACACTACCTCCTAGTGTCGAACTAAATTTTTCAAACTTAGGATGAACCATCGTGAGTTCTCCGACCTCCTCCATCACAAAATTGGATTTGGTTAGGACCCAGTATCAAACACAATCCAGGGGACGGAGACCCAGTGACAACAGTATCTTAGGGTAAATTTCATCAAACCCTTGTCTAATTTCAGCAATACCCACTCTCTAATTTTAGATAACCTACAAATGTTTTATTTCTTTTTTTTTTTTTTTTTTTTTTTGTGTCTGTCCTAGATCAAGACGAAGGCTAGTCGTTTCTGAAGGAAGGGGTGTCCAAACTGCAAAATGTTGGGTCTACTCTTCAATAGCTCAATAGCCACTGGGGTCCTCCGCCATTCATCCGCTAGGACACCACCAGATAGTGATGAAGAGGAAGAGTTGAATGATGCACTCTTGTGATTTAGAATGCATGTTAGTAAAGGAACCAATGCAGCTGTTGGTGACAATGTGGGTCTGGATGGTAGGGCTGGCAATTTTGACACGACCCGCGAACCCGACACAAAGTTAACAGGTATTGGATTTGGGCTTATCGGGTTCGGGTCTTAATCGGGTCTACCCGATTAAGACACGATTAAATTCGTGTCTGGCGGGTCCACAGGTCAACCCGCCAGACACGTTTAATAAATGTGTCTAGCGGGTCAGTCGGGTTTGGCTGGTCAACTGGGTCTGGTAGGTCAATCGGATCAAGCGGGTCTCGGGTGACCCGCCAAACCCATTTAATTTTAAAAAAAAAAAAAAAAAACCTATGTCTAAGTCCTAACTAAGTTAACCCTAACACCTACCGACTCACTCACAGCTTCATTTCACTCTTCACTTCTCGACTTCACAGTCTTCATTTCACTGGTCTATTCCTTGTTTTTCCATTACTTTTTCTATGTGGGTCTATATATTAAAACATTATCTTTTAAATCATTATTTATATATTAAAACATTCTCTATTAAAAATTTTATTCTTCTTGGATGGTGAGGATAAATTTGACTAGTCCTTTGGCCTAAGAGATCCATTTATTAAATTACTTTTTCCAATTTTGATTAAGGGTTTTTTTTTTTTGGACGGGTCGGGTCAGGTCGTGTTGCCTATTTAGCGCACAAGTCGGGTCGGGTCGGGTCTACCCGATATGACCTGGTTATGTTAAGCGGGTCGTGTCGGGTTACTCGGATATTTTTCGTGTTATAATCGTGTCAGACTCGTTAACCCGTTTAGTTAAACGGGTCGTGTTCGTGTTTCGGGTAATCGGGTCGCGGGTCTTAACGGGTCCTAATCAAGTCTACCCGATTACCCGTTTTGCCAGCCCTACTGGATGGTCTTGGTTTTGGGGATGGTTCGAGTCAAGGGATTGGCCAACCTCCTCCCCAAAATTGGGGTATAATCATTTGGGGTAATGGTCGTGGTAAGAGTCCAGTTGATAGTTTTTGACCTAGCATAGAAAAAAAACAAGAGGAAGGGTAAGGGTATATCTCCTATAGACTCTCTTCAAAGTGATGCCTTAAAAGAGTTTACTGGGGTTAACCGTTTGAAGAAAGAAATCTTGTTACAAGACCAATGGTGATTGAGTAGTGGGGAAGGTAGTGCAAGTGCTAGAGGTAGTGGTGTATCATTTTTCAATACCATGAGTACGACTATTGGCATATTGGATGAGATTGCCCCCAACCTAGATGATGAAAGGTATTTTAGGGCATTTGAGCTCTTTAGGGATGAGAGCATCCACAATGGTTTTATTGCACTACCTCTAGCAAGGAAGAAGTCCTGGATTGAGAAGCTGTAACTATGTTGCTGCACTTGTGGTTTTAGTTTGTATGCATGCTAACTACTATGTCCGGTGTTGGACCGTTTCTAATGTTACTTGTGGCATTATTTGTTTCTATGGGCTCTTTTTTTTTTTTTGTAATGTTCTTATGTCCTTCTATTTGCAAGAACAATTGGCATGTAGTATTTGTGCCACTGGCACCTTTTTATATTTGTGGTACTTTCGGCACTCTAATTTCACTTATTATGTAACTTGTTTGCATTATCTTCTCTACCCTAATTGTTGTTTAGCTCATGCTCTATCGTCAAATTCCTGCATTTATTGTGGTTTGCTAGTTTATCTGATTAAAAATCCTATGATTAATCTTCTAACTTGTATCTCCTACTACATTGTATTAATATTAGAAGGAACATTTTCAGCTGGAGATAATTATTTTATTCCAAAACTGCTTACATACTTTAGATATCCTTGTCCACCATTATTGAGGATTTTATATCTATATACATACACACAGATAGAGAGACACTTTCTAGCATTAAGAGGTGGCTGCAAACATTTGTGCTCATCTACTGCCTTTGTATATACTAACACTATTGGGTAGTAGAAAATTTAATGGTGTAGTTATTATTCTATAATACACTACACTCCCAAAGAAAAATTATTTTAAGCAAATGACATTTTTTCACGATTTGTTTATTTTTATTTTTTCTATGGGAATGCCTTTTTGCAAGCACTTATTTTTAGTACATTAACGAATCCCTCAATAGTACAAATATTCCTTGCCAATTTGCCATTATCCGTTGAATTATTTGGAAAACACACCTCTTCAAATGTCAACTTCAGCACAAGTGTAATAGTCAATGTATTGTTCGTAAAAATATAAATTAATGTTAATACTGAAAAACCTTTTCACAAAATAGAATGGCATGAATATTCAAGAATGAATATGCCTTCTAGCAATTTAGGTCCCATAGCTAATTTTTGTGCAACATGTTCTTCTAATGGAACATATTGACGAACACTAATGTTCACTATAGTATCCCATGGCATTTTGCATTTCATCTCTCATATGTCTATGTTCTAGGAATTTTTTTTTTTCTGCTATGTAAATGGGTAATTGGTCTGGATTGAACCAAGTGTTAATAGTTTTTTTTTAAACAGAAAAACATAGGTTAAAAAAATATTATAGGGTTTATATTCTAAACATTATGTCATATGAATATTATTTTTTTGTTTAAAAAAAATATTTCTGTCAACCCGGAGTCAATGTACGTGATCATTTATATGTAACTGCTTCTAAAGGCTTTCTTGCGCTAGAATGGAGTGGGTGAAGTTTGAGAATGATTGGTGTAAGTTAATGTGTTTGAAAATTTTATAGCTGCCTTCTTGCAAATGACCATTTACGTCTAGAATATAAACCCTTATCAATGTTATTATTATTTGATAAACAAAATCTTTTCATTTTCGTTACCGGAGGCCAACTAAAGTTCCATGTCTAAAACGTATAACAGTTCAATTTTTTTTTTTTTTTTTTTGAAAGTGACGGTGCAATTTTTGGTACTAGTAATATATATCAACTTGTATTTTCTATTAACTATATTGTCTTAGAATATAGTTAATAGAAAATTTTATAGCTGCCTTCTTTCAAATCATGCAAATGACCATTTACACAAGTCTAGAATATAAAGCCTTATCAGTATTGTTATTATTTGATAAATAAAATCTTTTCATTTTCGTTACCTGAGGCCAACTAGAGTTTCATGTCTAAAACGTATGATAGTGCAATTTTTTCTTTTTTTAAATAGACAATGCAATTTTTGGTCTAGTAATACATATCAGCTTGTATTTTCTATTAACTATATTGTCTTAGAATATAGTTAATAGAAAATTTTATAGCTACCTTCTTGCAAATCATGAAAATGACCATTTACACAAATCTAGAATATAAACCCTTATCAATGTTGTTATTATTTGATAAATAAAATCTTTTCATTTTTGTTACCTGAGGCCAACTAGAGTTTCATGTCTAAAACGTATGACAATGCAATTTTTTCTTTTTTTAAAGAGACAGTGCAATTTTTGGTCTAGTAATATATATCAGCTTATATTTTCTATTAACTATATTGTCTTAGAATATAGTTAATAGAAAATTTTATAGCTGCCTTCTTGCAAATCATGCAAATGACCATTTACACAATCTAGAATATAAACCCTTATCAGTGTTATTATTATTTAATAAACAAAATCTTTTTCATTTTTGTTACCTGAGGCCAACTAGAGTTCCATGTCTAAAATGTATGACATTGCAATTTTTTTTTTTTTTTTTTTTTTAAAAAAAAGAGACAATGCAAGTTTTGGTGCTAGTAATATATGTCAGCTTGTATTTTCTATTAACTATATTGTCTTAGAATATAGTTAATAGAAAATTTTATATATGCCTTCTTGCAAATCATGCAAATGACCATTTACACAATCTAGAGTATAAACCCTTATCAGTGTTGTTATTATTTGATAAACAAAACATTTTCATTTTCGTTACCTGAGGCCAACTAGAGTTCCATTTCTAAAACGTATGACAATGCAATTTTTGGTACTAGTAATATATGTCAGCTTGTATTTTCTATTAACTATATTGTCTTAGAATATGAGATTATTTGAATGTAAAAGGAAGTGGTCCCAACTCTATTCACATGTATATGCATATGAAAAATATATGTATATGACATACATGTCGGTCAAATGGAATATTTGGAGATAATATCCATTCTACCCATTCTTTATAAAAATTAAAAAATAATAATAAAAAAAAAACTACATAGATTTGTCAAAAAAAAATAAAATGGAAGACTCTTTATAGATTGCCCAAATAAGAACCATTTTTTTAAAAAGCCAAAATACTTTAAAGGAACCCAATTCAGTCCTACATATTTTTTTTGGCCATTTTTGTGCATCTCCTTCTCTCCATGCATCTTGTTATTATGAATATTGTTTGGTCATTATGTGAGTACCAATGTCATGTATATACCACTATTTGGTAATGACCATGTAATTATGATCATTTCTGTTTGACATTGCCATGTTATATATTTTCCAAACAAAATGGACCCAAATGTCCACAACTTCGTTTTCTATGGTGTTGTTGACCATGTCATGGATGATAATGACTGGTTTGGGGAGATGTTCTTGTATCTGCTTCACATTGAGACCTTGTTTGATGAAGCGGACGAAATGGACAGGATTACCCAACGCACGTCAACCCTCACTGGTGCTGCATTCGTGCATGAGGTGTTATATGGGCATCCGGGCGCTAGCTACAAGCTATTTCGAATGAAAAGAGATACTTTTTATCTCCTTAGCAGATGTCTTTAGGGCGAACTATCTATAAGATACACGCGTCATTAGTTGGGAAGAATTGCTTGCCATATTTTGCTTGATAGTTGGGCACTGCCAAGGGATGAGGGTTGCGGCGGATAGGTTCTAACACTCCACCGAGACTATTTCACATCATTTCAAGTGTGTCATGAGGGGTTTATGAAACCTGGGCAAGACCCTTATAAGGCCTAGGAATGTTGACGGTGTGCATCCATACATCTAGGAAAATCCAAAATACTATCCAAGGTTTGAGGTATGAAACAATATTTATATATAATTTCAATTATATGTTTATATTTGGAGTCATACTTTATCATTTACACAGTTTGACAATTACTTTTATAGTAGAATTCTGTTGGAGCTATTGATGGCACCCATATCAAAGCTTGGGTCCCGACGAAGAAACAAAACGCCTTCATGGGGAGGAAGGGGGTCGTATCTCAAAATGTGGTGTGCGCATGTGACTTCGACATGATGTTCACGTTTGTGTATTCCGACTGGGAGGAAATCGCTAATGACTCGAGGGTCTCCTATGATGCTGTAACAAGACCTGAAAATGAATTTCCTGTAGCGCCTGAAGGTGAATATTCCTCACTTCAGGAACCAACTCTATTAACTATTTTTATATTGTGAACTTTGGTCTCAATCATGACACCTTATTGTTTGGTAATATACATGTAACTACTACTTAGTTGATTCGGGGTTTCCATGCTTTATGGATTATCTCCCGCCCTATCGTGGGGAGAGATATCACTTACAAGATTTCCGTAGTGGTGGAGACCCACAGGGGTTCAAGGAATTGTTTAACTACTGTCATTTCTCACTCTGAATGGTGATTGAACAATGCTTTGGAGTGCTGAAAACACGCTTCATGTTTTGAACGGCATGCTTAAGTACAAAGTTTGTCTTTAGCCCCTCGTAATTAACGCATGCTGCACACAGCACAACTTCCTTCGTTAGGCTGACTATGGTGACATGGTTTTTTAACATGTCCCTCTTGTGGTTCTTGGCAATGATGCGGCACAGCCAAACCATTATGACTTTTCTAAGGAAGCAGCTCTGGCCAACACTAAGGATGAGAATGCACAGATGATGTGGGACAATATCCACCCGCCAAACTAAAGTGGGGTTGGGCATTGCAATGGAACTATAGTCATATAGTTCAAGTTTTGATACAATACCGCCAGTATCGTATGCTATCCTATGCTATGTGATGGGTTTTTAGACATTTTTTTATTTGTATGGCTTGCAATTAGCACTTTGAATAGTGCTTGACTGCTATAATCGTTTTCATGTGTTATCACTGTGGATGACATGGCGTATGTGGTTGTTGTATTTTGAACCTACTATGTATAATTATGTCAATTTTATAACATATGCATGACATTGTGTTATGTGTCATGTATAATTATGTCAGATGTTGAACCTATTGTTAATTTTTTGTTGTTTTTGTTTTATTATCTTTTCTTGTTTAATTTATGTTTAATGAACGAACTTTCTATGTCGAATTATGTCGGTGGTTGGACTACATTAGTTTTATATGCATGTCATTTTGCTTGGCTTCATCAATGTTTTGAAAAAGTCTAGGTATGGATCTGGAGATGGAGTGCTCATGTAGTGTGGGACCGATGAGACTACTCATTTCTAAGACGGATAGGAACTACATGAGGCGCTTTTACAAGTGTCCCCTTTTTCAGGTATGACCAAAAATGCTCATGTTCAATTCATGTATACCAATCAACTTAATTGATGAACTATATCATGTTCACCAAGTGTGAATGTTGTGTAAATGGCAATTTAGTTTTTGCTACTCACATTGCACGTTTTGGCCTTGACAATTATGCGCTAGTTGATGTTCACATATAGTACGTACATTATGAACTCGTGGTATTGATATCAAATGCATTGTTACATGAAAATACAATTTTTAATATGTATTTTTGTCGAGGTGGACCTTACTTGTATACATTTTTTCACTAGTTTTAATGTAGAATCATCGAGGCAATTTCTATTGGGAAGATGAGTTGCTGCTAAATATGTCAACACCATCGGCTGATGTCGAAGAAGTGGGAGTCCATGGTAATAGTGGCGCATTGGACAAACAATGGCAAAAGACGGCTATACGATATTTTTTCATTCAGTCCTTTACGTACTATATTGCCTGGGAGTAGTCCTACTGTTAGTCATCTTCTTTGCCTAAATTTGTTTTTGGTTTTCACTTGTTTCCATTATACAAGCTTGGGGATTGTCTTTTGCAAACAAGACATTTTATGAAATCATGTTGTTTATGTTGTGAGATGATTTATTGTTGGTAGAAGCAAACTTGAATGAAGTAGGTGAGGTGGATGATGGTATGAAGTAGCATGCTCTTTTTTGCTAGTAATGAATAGCAGTACCCCTGTCCAGTTTTACTAATTGCTAGTTTACATGTAACAAAAAAAAAAAAAAAAAAAAAAACCTTGTTAGTGTCGGTTTTGAGCCTCAAAACCAAAATACCGAAGTAGATCTCACCCTTTCATTTTTTTCTTTGTATTTCAGGACAACACAATCATTCAATTTGGTGGAAATCAAAGACCAATAATAGGCATTTATGGCTACCTACAATTTTGGAATACACTAAAATTAGGTTTTCAAAATGGAAATTGTACTTACTAATCAACATGCAAATTTTGGCTTTTCAAATTTTTGAACAAAAATTTTTACAAAATCAAAAAATCCCAATTTCAAAACAAAAACAAAAAGTGCCATCCAAATAAGGCCTAAATTTGTATATGGTATTCTTGGGAAATGACAAAAAAAAAACTACTATTCCTCTCAAAATCAATTCCAAGATCTTCATCACATCAATCACTTTTTATTACTATTCAAATAAAAAAAATCACTACAAAACAAATTTCTTTCATTTTTTTATACAAAACATTCTTATTTTATTTTCTCACATCAATCAAATCTGCTACAGTTCTTGTCCACTTCATTTTTCAAGTCTTTTCGCAGAGGACTAAAAAAAATCCCCTACTATTCCTCTGAAAATCAAACCCAATATTCTTAGTTTTTACGTCACATCAATCATTTTTATTACTATTCAAATAAAAAAACACTACAAAAAAAAATTGATTTCACTTTATCATACATTCTTACTTTTTTTCTCACATCAATTAAATCTGCTACAGTTCCTGTTCACTTCATTTTTCAAATCTTTTGGTAAATGAATCAAAAAAAAAAAAAAAAAAAGAGCCACTACTATTCATCTCAAAGTCAACTCCAACATTCTTACTTTTTATATCACATCAATCACCTTTTATTACTATTTAAATATAAAATTCACTATAAAACAAATTTTTTGACTTGTTCATACAAAACATTCTTACTTTTATTCTCACATCAATCAAATCTACTATAGCTTCATTCCACTTCATTTTTCAAGTCTTTTGTCGAAAGACTCAAAAAAAAGCTCCTACTATTCCTCTCAAAATCAACCCCAACATTCTTACTTTATACATTACATCAATCACTTTTTATTACTATTCAAATAAAAAAAATTCCTACAAAACAAATTTCTTTGACTTTTTCATACAAAGCATTCTTACTTTTTTTCTCACATCAATTAAATCTGCTACAGTTCCCGTCCACTTCATTTTCCCAGTCTTTTGGCAAAGGACTCAAAAAAAACAAAAACCCTACTATTACTCTCAAAATCAATCATAACATTCTTACTTTTTACATCACATCGATCATTTTTTATTACTATTCAAATAAAAAAATCACTACAAAACAATTTCTTTCACATTCTTACTTTTTTTCTCACATCAATCAAATCTATTACAATTCTCGTCTACTTCATTTTTCAAGTCTTTTGGCAAACACAGCCCAAATTTTTTTGGCAAATGACTAAAAAAAAAGCCCCTACTATTCCTCTCAAAATCAACCCCAACATTCTTACTTTTTACATCACATCAATCACTTTTTATTTCTATTCAAATAAAAAAATCATTACAAAACAAATTTCTTTCACTTTTTCATACAAAACATTTTTACTTTATTTCTCATAGCATTCACATCCAGCTAAGCAAATGTTTGGCTAAATTTTAGCTAAAAGTCCACTTTTATCTATTTCAGCTACCCACCCACATTTTTAAAGCACCCACATCTAGCTCAGCATTTTAACTTTACACTCATTTAAATATTCTTTCTCTATCATTTAAATATTATTTATCTATTATTTCTTTATTCTTTTTTTATTCTTTCTTTCTTTATTCATTTTTTCCTTCAAATGGTCATCAAATCATTTAAATTCTAGTAGCATTCACTTTTTCTTCAAACTGCCATCAACAACAAGCATTAAACCACTTTTGCTCCCAAAATTAAATGCATCCAACAGTAACATTGGATATCAATAGCATTTAAAGGCATCCAACGATCATCAACAACATTGTAACATATATTGTCTTCAAAAGGTCATCAACCCAATAATATACTTTGTCTTCAAAAGGTCATGTACTTTGTCTTCAAATGGTCATCAACCCAACAGCATTGTAACATATACTTTCATTCATCTCAACTCGATTTTATTTCCAATATTCATTCTCTATTTTTTTCACTTCTGGCTCTTAATTTTTTCAAGGGTCGTTCTTCGCTTCACAAAATGCTTCTTGATGACTCTGAGGATGATTTAGAGATAATTGGTGCTATGAAAGAAGAATCATTATTACATCGTCGTGCGACCCAACGTTGAAGATATATTAGATGTAATCATTTGCAAACCCACAAAGGACTTTTTCTCGATTATTTTGCTAAATCACCCGTATATCCCCCAAAAATGTTTTGGAAGAGGTTTCAAATGAGGCTTCCTCTTTTTCACCGTATTTTATCTGCGGTTGAAGTTCATGAGCCATATTTTGTCCAAAGAAAAGATAATGCTAGAAGACTTGGTTTAACTTCACTTCGAAAGATTACCGCTATCCTTTGGATGCTAACATATGGAATAACAGGTGATTTTGTGGACGAATATCTGAAGATTAGAGAAACCACCGCAATGATGAGTCTAAAACTATTTGTTAAAGCCGTGGTTTCTATTTTTTCTGATGAGTACTTGAGGTCACCAACAAATCACAACATTGCAAGATTGCTAGCGGTTGGGCAAAGTCGTGGCTTTCCAGGGATGTTGGGGAGCATTGACTGCATGCACTAGAAATGGAAGAATTGCCCAGTAGGATGGAAATGTATGTATTCTAGTCATATCCATGAACCAACCATTATTTTGGAAGTAGTTGCATCAAATGATCTTTGGATATGGCATGCTTTTTTTCGGGTTACCTGGATCTCATAATGATATAAATGTGCTAGAAATGTCATTTATATTTTCTGAGTTCACTCAAGGGCGTGCTCCTCGAGTCAATTTTCTATTAATGGTCATGATTACATAATGGGATGCTACCTTGCTGATGGTATATATCAAAAGTGGTCAACATTTGTGAAAACAATCTCAGCTCCATAAGGAGCCAAGAACAAACATTTGCTGCAGTACAAGAGTCGACAAGGAAGGATGTAGAGCGTGCATTTGAAGTGTTGCAAGCATGATTTGCGATGGTCCGTCAACCTGCACAAATGTTTAAACTCCCCGAACTCAAATAAATTATGACAACATGCATAATTCTCCATAACATGATTGTCATGATTGTTGAAGTTGAGCGAGATGAGCAAGGCATGCTAGACTTCGATTATGAACAAAGCGATGAAAATTCTCCCGAACCACTATCACGTGATCAAACAAATAATTTTAGAGAGTTCATTCAAAACCACTTTCGCATTAGAGACCGAGAAACTCATTCTCATCTCCAATCAAACCTTGTCGGGCACTTATGGTAACGACATGGCCAATCATAGGAACTTTGTAACATGTATTATTTATATTAAGTTGTAATTTGAAATTCCATTATTGTACTCTTCATTGTGACTTTCCAAAAATCACACGTTTTACAGGTGATTTGAACTCTTCATTGTAATTTGAAATTCCATTATTTAACAATGTTTGCATCAATTTTTGGGTAAGGCCATCTAACCATTAAAGGAAGAGGAAATTGTAAGGCTATCAAATGTTTATCTAAAAAATGTTTATTTTTAATTTTCATTTTCTTTTTGGTATTTTATGAATTATATTTGTTAGAATTGTTTGTGCTCCTTTGATTTGTTTTTCAGGTTTATATGTCTCGGTCAGACATTCTCACTCGTGCAACTAGTTGGGGCAGTTGTTACATTGGCTGCAATATATATGGTTAACTACAGGAATGTTGTGGAATGAAGTGTAAGAACATGGTGACTACCAATCTTTCACAATCTGCACTAAATTTGTCCCACCAAAACATGGTAACTACCAATCTTTACAGTTTGCACTAAATTTGTCACTACCAAAACATGGTGACTACCAATCTTTTATAGTTTGCACTAAACTTCTTACTACCAAAACATGAGTAAAGGCATAAAGAAGCTACAACCAAAATAAAGTTACAAGCAAAGCTTTTCCAAAAAATGGTGACTAGCTGCTTGATTCTTGCTTCTTAAGGATTTCCAATTGGCGTTGATTCTAATATTTTTTTTGTACTACAGACATGCCACTTGTATCAATCAATATTATTTCCTCCTCCCGTTTTAATATTTTGTCCTCCCGATCTAGTTGTTGTAATTGAAACTTTTTCCTTTCTATAGTCAATTTCTCCTCCTCAATATTATATCTATGTTCTTGGTCCAACTAATCCAAGCGAAGCTTTCCCTTTCCAAGTTAAAAAACTCTTCTCCTAGAACACACATTTCCCCGAGGATTTTTATTTTCTTCTTCATGAATACCACAACATCTTTAGAGAGACACTCAATTCTCTTTCTATTTGCCTTTTCGGCTTTCCTGCCTATTGGTCTCTCAACGTCTCCATTGTTATCATGCAATGCATCCTCCCTAACAACTTCACTTATCAACTTCAGGTTGAGATTATTAGAAGATGTTGCCAATGATCTTCTTCTCGATTTTTCATTGGAGCCATGAAGCAACCATTTTTGTTGGCCCTTCAACAAATTCCAGCAATGTTCAAGTGGAAAAGAGGTAGTCTTAAATTTTTGGTACATAGCCTTCACCTTGGCAAACTGAATAATTGAAGTACATAGAAAAGAAATTAGTATCTTGAAACTATTGGTAATTTGATGCATTGACACCACTTTAAATATAAGCTATACCTTGTCATGCACGGTGGTACCACTTTGATTCTAACCTTCAACTTGAGTGAGCTACCTAGAAAACTTATTAATTGATTGTTGAATTGTTGACCATCGATTCATTCGAGAGTTAGGAGAACGTGTGATAAGAAAGACTTTTGTTCTTGGAAATTAGCGTGGATTATTTCCCATAATGTCGTATGTCTTTGGTCCGTCCCTTGCACTAGATCTTGGCTAACATGCATCAAAGATGATACAAGACAAATGTCCTCCTCTACAAAGAAGTTGTTACCCCGTTGTGATTTCTTAGTACTTATCACTTCAACTTGGAGTTGAAAGTCTTCGATGGATATTGCAGCATGTTGAGATTCACCCAAAAATGAATTCCCAATGTCAGAATTTCCCTACAAGAGATTTGTGTAGAACATGTTCCCTTGATCTTGGGAATCCATCCTAAAAGTACAAATACACATTACAAAAAAAAAATCCTCCATAATACATGTAAAACATGTTACCAAAATGTTAACAAAATTGCAAATTGCGTAGAACATGTTACCAAAATTGCATAGAAAATAGATTTGTATAGAACATGTTATCAAAATTGCAAATTGCAAACCCTCGACAATCCATGTAGTTTCTGAGCATATTCCTGTTTTCTAATCCCCAAATTCATCAACTAAAAGCAAATTTGTGTTATGCTTCTCTAGCAACTTCCAACATATGTATATTAACACATTTTGAAGATTATAGCATATTCAATGAGAACCATAAAATTGCAAATTTGACAAAGAAAATCAACACAAATATATAAAGAATTTTCAAAAAATACTCTAAAAAAATAGTCCTAATCGGTTCATGGATATTGGGTTATGGAAAAAAAATTAGTACACATCAAAGAGGAATTGCAGAACTTGAACAGCTTTTTGACTTTAGGCAACCTATACCAAGAAACCAAAAGATTGAACCAAAATTGCAAATTACAAACCCTCCACAATCCATGTAGTTTCTAAGCATATTCCTGTTTTCTAATCCCCAAATTCATCAAAAAATTTGGTTACCACTATCTGGAATTTACGCCCAAAAATCCAACTCCAAGAACACCCCAAACCGAAACAACAAGAGAAGAAAAACCCAAAATTAAACTTCGCTACAACCGTGAATCAACCCAGAAAATTGACACCGAAAAACAGAACATCAACCAGCCATCAAAATAACCCAAAACAAACTCCTAATCTCAACCCGTTAGTTAACCGAACAACCCAAAAATCGCCAAGAACACCCAAAAACACAAACCCATTCCAAACCCAACCGAGAATCAAGATAAAAAAGCTAAAGGGAAGATGATTTTACCTACTAGAACGGTTTCTAAGCTCAAAGACCACTGGTTTTGATGACAAAAGGGCAGAGAAAAGAAGCGGTGCACGGAGGGAATGGGTATTATAGTATTTTAGACTGTGAGTGAGTGTGATTTGTCAAGTTATCTCTTTTCTACTATCCAGAAGCATTTTTCCCAAAAACAAAACTAAACTAAAATTAGAAAGTGCTAGATGAAATGCAATTTCGTATGGCAGCTGAGCAAGAAGATGAAGGAGAAAAGTAAAAGAACCCAAATTTACTACATACCTATGATCCACACCCTGGCTCAATCCATGTAAACAAAGTGAAAAGCAAAACACAAAATCTAACATCCAGATCATGGGTTTGTTTGAGAGAGAGATAAAAAGGGTACCTTGCAACAGGAGCCTGAGTTGAACAGCGACTGTGCGACAAAGAGATGAACGCGGGAAGAGAAAGAGGGAGAAGGAGGCATGAAGAGAAAGAAGAGAGATGTGATAAAATAGTTTTTTTATTAGAGGAGAGATAAATGAAAGAATTTTTTATTAATATATAATATGCATTGTTGAGCAATAGTGCTCAGCAAACTTGCTGAGCTCTGTAAGTGCTCAACAATTTGATGACCCCATTGTTGAGCTGAATGGGAAGCGTTTTTTGCTATTTGGCAAAACAAAATAGCAAAAAGTGCTATTTTGTTGAGACACATGTGAATGCTCTCACATCAATCAAATTTGCAAAAGTTCATGTCTACTTCATTTTTTAAGTCTTTTGGAAAACACAGCCTAAATTTTTTTGGCAAAGGATTCAAAAAAAAGCCCCTACTATTTCTCTCAAAATCAACCCCAACGTTCTTACTTTTTACATCACACCAATCACTTTCTATTACTATTCAAATACAAAAATCACTACAAAACAAATTTCTTTCATTTTTTCATACAAAACTTTTTTTTTTTTTTTCACATCAATCAAATTTGCTACAGTTCCCGTCCACTTCAATTTCCAAGTCTTTTGGCAAAGGACTCAAAAAAAAAAGCTCCCACAATTCCTCTCAAAATCAACCTCAACATTCTTACTTTTTACATTACATCAACCACTTTTATTACTATTCAAATAAAAAAAAATCACTACAAAACAAATTTCTTTCACTTTTTTCGCACATCAATCAAATCAGCTGCAGTTCCCATCCACTTCATTTTTTCAAGTCTTTTGGCAAAGGACTAAAAAAAAGAGCCCCTTCTTAAAATCAATCACAATATTCCTACTTTTTACATCACATCAATCATTTTTTATTACTGTTCAAATAAAAAAATTACTACAAAAAAATTTTCTAATTCACATTTTCATACAAAACATTCTTACTTTTTTTCACACATCAATCAAATCTGTTACAGTTCCCGTCCACTTCATTTTTCACGTCTTTTGGAAAAAAACTGCCCAATTTTTTTTGGCAAATGAGTCAAAAAAAAAAAAAAAAAGCCCCTACTATTTATCTAAAAATAAACCTCAACATTTTTACTTTTTACATCACATCAATCACTTTTTATTATTATTCAAAAAAAAATTACTACAACATCAATCAAATCTACTATAGTTTTCATCTATTTATTTAATTTTTCAAATCTTTTGCAATCCACCCCTAAACAATTTTTTCAATTTAGCCATTCAAATTTTTAGGCAAATGACATCAACAAAAAACAAGCCCATATTATTCTCTCTCAAAATCAACTCCAACATTTCTACATTTTACATCATATCAATCATTTTTATTACTATTCAAATAAAAACCACTACAAAACAAAGTTTTCCTCCATATTTTAATTTTTTCTTACATCAATAAAAAATGACAATCAATTGGCGTCGACGTTCTTCTGCTCTCGGAGTTCACGTCGATTTCATTTTTTCAAGTCTTTTGGCAATGGCCTCAAAAAAAAAGCCCATACTATTCATCTCAAAATCAACTTCAACATTCTTATATTTTATATCACATCAATAACTTTTTATTATTATTCAAATAAACAAAATTACTACAAAACAAATTTATTTCACTTTTTCATACATAACATTCTTACTTATTTTTTCACATCAATCAAATCTACTACAGATCCCAACCACTTCTTGGGTTTTTTAAAGTCTTTTGAAAAGTTGCAAAGGACTGAAACTGAAGAAAAAAAAATGCCCCTACTATTCCTCTCAAAATCAACCCCGACATTCTTACTTTTTACATCACATCAATTTATTTTAATTACTATTCAAATAAAAAAATCACAACAAAACAAATTTCTTTCACTTTTTCATACAAAACATTCTTATTTATTTTCTCATATCAATCAAATCTGCTACAATTTCCGTCCACTTCATTTTTCAAGTCTTTTGGCAAACACAGCCCAAATTTTTTAGGCAAATGACTAAAAAACAAGCCCATATTATTCCTCTCAAAATCAACTCCAACATTTCTACATTTTACATCATATCAATCATTTTTATTACTATTCAAATAAAAAAACCACTACAAAACAAATTTCCTCCACGTTTTTAATTTTTTTCTTACATCAATCAAATCTGCTACAGTTCACGTCCATTTCATTTTTCAAGTCTTTTGGCAATGGCCTCAAAAAAAAAAGTCCATACTATTCATCTCAAAATCAACTTCAACATTCTTCTATTTTATATCACATCAATAACTTTTTATTATTATTCAAATAAACAAAATTACAAAACAAATTTATTTCACTTTTTCATACATAACATTCTTACTTATTTTCTCACATCAATCAAATCTACTACAGTCCCAACCACTTCATTTTTAAAGTCTTTTGGCAAAGGACTAAAAAAAAAAAATGCCCCTACTATTCCTCTCAAAATCAACCTCGACATTCTTACTTTTTACATCACATCAATTTATTTTAATTACTATTCAAATAAAAAAATCACAACAAAACAAATTTCTTTCACTTTTTCATACAAAACATTCTTATTTATTTTCTCACATCAATTAAATCTGCTACAATTTCCGTCCACTTCAGTTTTCAAGTCTTCTGGGAAACACAGCCCAAATTTTTTTGGCAAAGGACTAAAAAAAAAGCTCATACTATTCCTCTCAAAATCAATTCCAACATTCTTACTTTTTACATCACAGCAATCACTTTTTATTACTATTCAAATAAAAAAATTATTACAAATCAAATTTCTTTCACTTTTTCATACAAAACATTCTTACTTTTTTTCTTACATCAATCAAATTTGGTATAATTCCCGTCCACTTCATTTTTAAAGTCTTCTGGCAAACACAGCCTAAATTTTGCTGATAAAGGACTAAAAAAAAGTTCTTACTATTCTTCTCAAAATCAACCATAACATTTCAACTTTTTACATCACAACAATCATTTTTTATTACAATTCAAATAAAAAAAATCAATACAAAACAAATTTCTTTCATTTTCTCATTTAAAACATTTTTACTTTTTTTTCTCACATCAATCAAATCTGTTACAGGTCTTGTCCACTTCATTTTTCAAGTCTTTTGGCAAAGACTCAAAAAAAAGCCCCTACTATTCTTCTCAAAATCAGCCCCAACATTTCTACTTTTTATATCACAACAATCATTTTTTAATGCTATTCAAATAAAAAAATCACTACAAAACAAATTTCTTTCACTTTTTCATACAAAACATTCTTTTTTTTTTTTTTTTTTTTTCGTATCAATCAAATGTGCTACAGTTCCCATCCACTTCAGTTTTCAAGTCTTTTGGCAAACATAGCTCAAATGTTTTTTGGCAAATGACTCAAAAAACCCCGACTATTTCTCTCAAAATCAATCTCAACATTCTTACTTTTTGCATCACATCAATCACTTTTTATTTCTATTCAAATAAAAAAATTACTTCAACATCAATAAGATCAGTTACAGTTCCCGTCCAATTCATTTTTCAAGTCTTTTAGCAAACAAAGCCCAAATTTTTTTGGCAAAGGACTCAAAAAAAAGCCCCTACTATTCCTTTCAAAATCAACCCCAACATTCTTACTTTTTACATAACATCAATCACTTTTTATTTCTATTCAAATAAAAAAAATCAATACAAAACAAATATCTTCACTTTTTCATACAAAACATTCTTACTTTTTTTCTCACATCAATCAAATCTGTTATAATTCCCGTCTACTTCATTTTTCAAGTCTTTTGGCAAACACAGCCTAAATTTTTTTGGCAAAGGACTAAAAAAAAAGCCCATACTATTTCTCTCAAAATCAATCTCAATATTCATACTTTTTACATGCATCAATTATTTTTTATTACTATTCAAATAAAAAAATCACTACAAAAAAAATTTTCTAATTCACTTTTTCATACAAAACATTCTTACTTTTTTTCTCACATAAATCAAATATTTTACAGTTCCAATCAACTTCATTTTTCAAGTCTTTTGGCAAACACAGTCCAAATTTTTTTGGCAAAGGACTAAAAATAAAGCCTCTACTATTTCTTTCAAAATGAACCCCAACATTCTTACTTTTTAAATCACATCAATAACTTTTTATTACTATTCAAATAAAAAAAAAATCACAACAAAATAAAATTCTTTCACTTTTCATACAAAGCATTCTTACTTTTTTTTCTCACATCAATCAAATTTACCACAGTTCCCGTCCACTTCATTTTTCAAGTTTTTTGGAAATGAACTCAAAAAAGCCCATACTATTCCTCTCAAAATCAACCTCAACATTCTTACTTGTTATATCACATCAATCACTTTTTATTACTATTCAAATAAAAATAAATTACTACAAAACAAATTTCTTTCACTTTTTCATACAAAACATTACTTTTTTTATCATATCAATTAAATCTGTTACAGTTTCCGTCCACTTTATCTTTCTAGTCTTTTGGCAATGGACTCAAAAAAAAAAAAAGCCCCTACTATTCCTCTCAAAATCAACCACAACATTTTTACTTTTTATATCACATCAATCACTTTTTATTACTATTCAAATAAAAAAATCACAACAAAACAAATTTCTTTCACTTTTTCATACAAAACATTCTTACTTTTTCTCACATCAATCAAATCTGTTACAATTCCCGTCTACTTCATTTTTCAAGTACCGTACGCATAGTATCAACTCCTTTTTTTTTTTTTAATCTTTTTTTCATCAATATTTTGAAGAACGAACCACGTGTAATTATGTAGATAGAATTAGTTATGATTTGCTGTGCATTTGGCCAAATTTATGCTATGCTATAAAACATTTTATCCCTAAACTAACTAATATATCTCTTTTGCTTCATATATATAAGCTACTATGAAAGGAGTTTGTTTCCAAAAGATTAATACATGTTAACTTAATGATCGGTTAATGGAACTTTGATATTGGGAAAGGGCCAATTTTTAAGAATGTCAACTCTTCTGCTAGTGCTGGAATATCATTTTAGAGTTTCTTTTTATTATTATTATTATTATTATTTTATTTTATTTAAACTTGTTTAGTATTAGTTGTATTGGGTTCTAATGATGTCCTGGTGGGATTATGTCAAGTTATAATTCAATCAGAATTGAGGAAAAACCTACAGTTCTCATCGTCTAGGCCCATTCAGTGCAGTTTCTAAGCAAGTAGATACTACTATAATCACACTTAGGTAGAGTAGCTACTCTGATCGTCCCCTCCTGATTTTTTAATTAGGATTTTTTTTTAGATTTACTATTAGTTGACAACATTTGTGATGCCATTGTTGCATAAGCAAAACTCATGGACTTTTGGGGCACCCGAAAGAAAAAGAAACTTAAAATGGAGAGGCAATGCCAATTCTAGAAAAGATAAAAGAAATCTGGCTTTCTAATAAGTAAAACTCTGAATTAGATGAGCATAAGATGACCTTTTCAAGGATTTTCCACTATAAAAATAGAATTGAGGACAGGATTGGTTGAGACATTTATAACAAACTAAATGGATTTTTACAAACACAAGGTTTACATAAATTAAGTCTCATTGTCACAGGAGTCCCTGAATTGGGATCTTTTCTCGTACCTAATCTGCCAAATCTCAACATCATTTCCTCTCTCGTACTCCTTCACATATTTTGGAATTTGTGTGAGATCTATGACCTTCCCAACAAAACAAGGGAGACATCCATTTTTGACTTCCTCACAATCTGCATCACCATTACAAAACCAGATTATAACACATAACAAGGCTGTAAACGGAGATCTCATAGTAATAAGCACATCCTAAATGGTAAGATGCTTACCCTCTTCATCCCTCAGATAGCTACAGAAATGTGAATAACCATTTGCAGCAACATCAAGATCAATGAGACTGAAGTTGTAGCGCTTTTCCAATGCTAAGTATAGCACCTGAGAAAGATAAGAAGGTTGTTGTCATTTATTTGATCACCATATGAGAAAATTAGAAAATTTCTATTTAAACAGACAAGAGATGTCAACAATTGAATGAGAGGGTATCTTTCACCCACATGGGAAAAACTATTCATTTTAACTACATCTGGAAGGTCCATCAAGCCCTAGTCCAGAATCTTAAGCATCTTTTATCTTTCAGTCCAAAATGAGGACAGATTCTCACAATTCTCTCGTGATGTGATATTTGCTATTCCATATTGCTGGCCATACTACCATGTTTGATTTGTATACCTTCTCAGAACCCAGTGACATCAATCTCTCTAGAACACCAAAAAATGCATCAGTCAAGTCATCGCTGTAAATTACATCAGCAGCTACAATCACAGAAGCTCCCTGGACTTCTTCAACTTCTGAAAAGGTCCATGTATACCTGGATGACACTACTACACAAAATGATATATGTTCCCAAGTTATTGACATTAAGGTATGACAGAATTGTTGGAAAAAGCAAGAAAATGGGTTTTTAAAAATTGCAAAAAAGAAAAAGAAAAAAAAAATTATTTAAAGGGTATATGATGCTGGAACCATATCAAAAGTCAAATTCTTGTTGGACCAACCATCTTTAAAGTTATCTTTAGATTCTTTAGCTTTCTTTGCATTATCAACAAAAGTAATAAATCTCACCTTTTATGCAGAGAAGTCTCTCCTGCGCTTACTCTAGGAGGCCAGGGACTCATCCAATCAAGTTCACGTATGTGAACTGCAGCTCGATAGTTTAACAGTTCAGAATTAAGGTCAACATTCTTAGCACAGTTGTTGAGAATTTCTTCACCATGGTCTGTCAACAAATAAAGAGGCCTATTGAGAAAAGCATAATTAATTCAGATTCTGCATAACAAAGTGAAGTAACATGACCCACTTTAATCCATAAAGGCCAAAGATAGAACTCCATAAGTTATGAGCAATCTGACAGTGGAGGATGTAAGTGAAGGATTTCAATCTTTTATTAAGAATATTGTGACAGAAAGGGGTTATAAATACAATCAGTATAAGTTTTTTCAGTTAAAAAGCATTATTGGTTCATAATAATCAGGTGTACTGATTTTCCCTTCTAATATAGTGTTCTAATAAGATAACCTAATTTCATGCGCTCTATTTGACATTGCCTTCTATAGTATCTACTTCTCTAGTTAACAATAGGCTACATGAGAGTCTGCAAGCATGGACATGTATGTGTGTGTGTGTGAGAGAGAGAGAAAGAGTCATGCTTATTGGCTCCATTAAGTATAAGCTCCTTCCATCTATTTCACAATATCACTTCAAAAATGGATATCGTTCTTGTAAAATATCTGCAAAACTTGTGCTTTTCAACAGCCCTCCGTTCCAGCAACATAAAAACCATAAGTAAAAATAAGGGAAAACAGGCCGGGGAAAAAATCAGAGGAAGTAGAAACCAAGCATTTAATTTGATATATCCACAGCTGCAAATAGTCATATATCAGTAAACCATATATGAGACATAACTGATTAGGCATCCATCCATCCATCAGAATAAAATATTTTGGGCAATATTTCAGGCAACTTATTGAGGATATAATTCCTAAACTGTTGAAATAACGAATCATTTCAGATATGAATAAAGAATGATATTCTAGTATAGGCAAGGTACCATACCGGTCAGAAACACTGTTTCCGCAACACGTGCAAGTATTATACCCGCCAATCCTGGTGAAAACCGTAGGATAAATCTTGTCATCCAAGATGCCTTAATGTTTGAGATAGACGATATAATTTTATAATCTTCAAAAATCTTAATAAATGGCTAGAAAGTGTCAATGGAAAGCATAAAAATGATATCCCTTAAATAATCCATAACATGTAGATTTATTATAGTTCCTAATGAGATTCAACACGTTCATATCATATTCATTTTTGGTTGTGGGTTTCAAACATGGTAAAAAGCAGCATGAAAATCAAAGCAATACCTGTTCCAGCACCAAGCTCTAATGCAACAATTCCATCAAACTCAGATGAAGTAAACATCTTATGCAACACAAAATCAGATAACACAAGCTCCGCTCTCCACACCTGAAATGGGGAGGGTTGAGGAGGGACATAAAAAACAAAGCACATAAAATCCGAGAGAAACATCAAATAAGAAACCCAATAACCACCACCTGCAAACCCACGCTCGGAATCGATGATGTGATATTGTGCTGAATGCTCAAGCTATAACTGTCCAAACATGGTTCTGCAAATTGATAGTAAGAAATATTCATTCACATCAAACGAAAAGACATTGAAGCTCGCAAATGCACAGAGCAAGTGAAATAAACTGACTGTTGCGTCTACTAAGAACCAAATCACCGTCTTGGTCCACGCTGATCGTTTGATCTGTAGAAGCCTCTTCGTCGTCATATTCAGAAGCATCAG
Source organism: Corylus heterophylla (assembly GCA_016403345.1). Lineage (NCBI taxonomy): Eukaryota > Viridiplantae > Streptophyta > Magnoliopsida > Fagales > Betulaceae > Corylus > Corylus heterophylla. The sequence continues at coordinate 17,372,309 of CM028144.1, read as the reverse complement.
TGTATGTGGTAGGTGGAAGAGAAATGGCGAAGTGGGAAATGTGGGGCCCAGAGATGCCAGGTGGGCATCCCAGGTGGACCTCGCTCATCACCTGATCTTGCTCCTCCTCCTCTGCCGGTGGTGGATCTCTGCTGTTCATTTGCATCGATATCTGCGCCGTTCCTTCTTCTTCTTTTCTTCTTCTTCAGATGATGGTGGTGGTGGTGGTTGGAGTATTCGATTCTAAAAGCAAACCCTAAATCCCCAATTTCACTCTGCTTTCCATTCTTGTCCTGTTTTTGAAATTGCACGAAATCAAGAAGAGGAGCAAAACGGCAGAGCCACGTTTTGCCATCTTATGAACGACACTACGTTCTCGACATGCGCGACAAGTCGTTCAGATGTTCACCTCAAAATTTTTTGCTACTTTATGAACCACCTTTACGGCTTTACATCTTGGATAGTCCATAGAATTGGTCAGGTGCTGTGCTATATAGCCTTCGTATTGTAAAGAGAAATTAAGTCAGTTGCAGTAAAATGTAGCCCTTGGGTGATTAGATGTGGTAGATGTAGTTAGGACTATAAATAAACTAGTCCGTTTGACAACCTGCTCGATTTAGCTCGACCTGAACTCGAGTTCGATACTATGCGAATCCGCTTGTAGAAATTTGCTCGATTATAGTCTTATATGTAGGTGTTAACACTGAACCACTCAAATTTTGTGTTTTTTTCTCTTATTCGCTTCCACTGATTTTTTTTTTTTTTTTTTTTTAGTATTCCTTGTAAATCTCTATGGAAAAAGCTGATGTAATTTTATACATATGCCTGCATGTAATGTAATAGAAAATAGACAAACCCCACAATGGGTGTGTAACATATAAAGATTTTGTGTTGGAGGAAAAACCAAAAAAAAAAAAAAAAAAAAAGAATGAATCTGCCTCCAAAGTTTCTGTTGCAGTCCAAGCTCATGAACATTCATTACAAATCTAGTAGCTTAGTATATGGGCATGCACCAACATGTTCAGCATGTCAGCTTGTGAAGAAACTGGTAGAGCATGCCCTACACAAACTAATGTACTCAAAGTAACTACAGAAATCCGTATCACACATTTAGAATGTATAGAATTTAAGATTTTTTTTTTTTTTTTTGTAAAAAAAGAATAGAAAGAATTGGTTTCTAAGTATCTAATACTTTCATCTTCCCTTAAGAGCTGCAATCCGAGCTGCCAAATCATCATACTCTGGTAGCTTAGGATGCACATGCCCTGCCATGCTCAGCATCTCTGGTTGTAAGGAAGTGGTTCGAACATGCTTTTTTGTTGCCTCCGGTAGAGTTGGTTCCATTGGAAAAGATGCTGTTCTAACAGGTGGAACATCCGAATCAGATTTCATTCTATTCCTACTATATTCATCATACTCGTGATCTCTTCTTTGTTGTGAAGGAGGAGGTTTCAGATATGCTTTTGTTTTGCCGGCTTCTAAGGGTGACTGCTTCTTATTGTCTTGCATCAGATGGTCATCTAGCTTCCTTTCCTCGGCATCCCTTGGATCATTATCAACCGCATCCGGCTGTGGTTTCAAGTTTCTCCTCCTAACCGACCTTGGCTTTGGCTTATCTTCAACAACAGGACCACCAATATGTTGATGAGCTGCTTCCATATCAACATTAACTTCTAATTTTGTGGGGGGTTCCTCTGGACTGCTTTTGTTTTTGTCAGCCTTCTTTTTGAGGTAAGGTGGAGGGGTAAGTTTATAGTGAAATGGTGTCTCCTTTTCTACTTCATCTGCAGAAACACTTCCAACCGTTCTTGAAGAAGTTTTTAGGCCATCTTGGGATATATCTTTAGTCCTCTCTTCTTCACTACTGCTAGGCATCCTGTGCCTATCATGAATGACGTCATCCTTTCTTCCATGAAAATTAAGGTCATTTTCCTTTCTTTTTGTAATAGAACCCTTCCCATTGCTCGGTCTGTTCCCAGCATTCTGGTTGTCTCTTTCTGGGACTGCATCATCCTTGTTTTTCTGCCATTTCTCATCCTCAATATTGCTTAGAGAAGCACATTCAGGATGGTCCTGGAAGAAGTCATACATGTTGCAAAAAGTAATCAGAAGTAGAAAGGGAGATCAATTATGACAAGTAGAACTAAATTAAAGTTGAGGGCCGGCCTCGAACTTGTGAGCAATAAGGTTATATTGGTATATATAAAAATTGTGAGCTGAAAGCAGGCCTTTTGTAGATCTGGCTTCCATTGTCTTAAAGACGTCCCCATCCTTCCTTCTAAAGGTAAAAGATATCTTTTTATAACCCCCCATCTCCGAGTTGTTTTCCATTTCCCTTCTGATATCTTTGTCTAACAATTTTGGAGGTAACTATAGTAATAGAAAGTGAAGCTTACTTGTTTTGGTGCAGTAGTATACAATTTCTGTTCTAAACCCTTGCTATTCCATCCTATATTGGATTCTTGTGCTATGTCTTGCAGTAACTGAATCTTCACCTCCTTTGTAGGAGGATTTGACCTCAACCTCTCAACAAACTGATTAATCAAAGCCATTAGCTTGGTCAGTACCGCAAACAAAGATATTCACAAAAGAAGCAATATATATATTATTAATGGACTGGAGCTGGGAATAGTAGAGACGAGTTATTAAGGAACCTATATATGAATCTACCTCTTTATTTATATAAGACTCAAGGGAATTTCCATATCTCTTGGTAAACATAGATCTCAGGTCTCGGAGCTCAGGCAAATCAGAGAATCTTGCGGCTGCATACATCAAAGATGGTACAGCTTCCTTGCACTCCTCAGGGCAACCGCTATATAAAGGATAAAACAGAAGGTGTAGGGAAAGATATGAATCTCAGGATCAGAACAGTTAAATTTTAATAAGAAAGTATAGCCTTTTTTTCAGGCCCCATTTAAGTATAAACTGATATGTAGATTAAAATCAATATTTTGAAGATTAAAGCCCAAAAATTAGCTCCAAGTCCTCAACATCTAGCTCTCAAAGAAGTTCCTATGACTATATCCAAATGGCTAACTGTAAGTTAAGCGTTATCCTCTCTACTCGGCTTGTAGTTTTTTAGTAATCTGATAAAAGTTAGGACTCTTCAGTAGGCCTCAATAGAAATAAGGTAAGATGTATGAGTAGCATGCTTAAACTCCAAATGAAAGAGCTTAATTTGTGAACCTTAATGATTAAGCAAATGTACTGAATCAATTCAATTCAATTGAAAAGTAGCAGCTCAGTCTAAGATTTTTGTTCATGACCACTCAGTACGGCAAGCTTTAACTGCACAAGAAACTTGATAAAATGTTCTGGCGAGCCTAACACCCAGATCGGATGGAGGATTTTTGGGATAAGGAAAGGAAGAAGAAGGGATAGGAATAATCCTTTGACTGGGAGAATAAAGGGAGACGAGAGGATTTGAGGGGAAAACCCCCCCTCATTTTTGGCTCACTTTTCAATCTGGCCGAGTTTGGAAGGAGAACTAAACATCTTAATGATTTATCTTCGTAATACGAGATACCCCCAACTGAATATGCATTTAAATTGGTCCGACAAAGGGTCTAATGGTAAACTACAAAAGTATACAACTCTCTTCTCTTCTACACATCCAAACAAGAGAAAATATCCTTTCTTCTCCATACCTATCCTTTCTCTTCTCTCTTAACTCCTAATCATAGTGTAAATTGAAAGAGAGAGAAAACAAGAAGCAGCATACAAGTATTTGCTTCCATCTCCAGTTAAAACATAATAAGGTAAAAAGATTGAATGCATTTGAGAAAAAATAAAAATTTAAACTGAAAAGTGCCTGTATGCATGATAACATGGTATCGGCATACTTAGATGGTAATTTCAAAACAATACTTCTCATATGTCTAGATACGCGGATATATTACTTCATGTGGCCTCGAATCTACTTAGCTAGTTTCTTCTTCTTTATTTGGCAATAGGGAAAAGTTTCTTTCAGTAAGATCAACGGAAATTCCTCGGAAAAATGCATTTTTGTTTCAAGTCCAAATCCCATATCAGTGAGACAGAGAACAAGAGAGCAAAAGAGAGATGACATGAATACTTGGGCCAAGAATGCTATTTGATAGAGCATGCAAAATCACTATTGGTTAGGCAGTCACATGTACCTCTGTTTATGCATGGCAGAGAGATGAGTGGAGATACACCCACAGAACTTTTCAATGAATTCGTAACAGGATGACATGTTTTGCTCGACCAGAAGCCCTTCTGCCTGTCACCATTTACGTAGTGTTAAAAGCTTTAGCTAAAAATAATATAGAGAGTCTGTGTGTGGTAATTTCTGAATGAATATACGCAAAATAAGGATGTAAGCTGTGTTTCACTGCTCTAGTTTAGCGTTCAAGAAAGCATAATCTCTTTCAATTATTCATACACTGACATATATATAATCATTCATCAGTCATTTTTACTACATTAATCCAGCAGTCCTATGCAATAGATACGCAAAAATTCATATCTAGCAAAAGGAAACAATAATTTATAGGACCAAATTACTAAGTTTAGTGAGAAATATTATTATGGACCCATATCCCCATGCATCTTATCACAAGCCCCATCTTCTCTTTGCAAGTTCCTATCTGTCCTGACTCTGGTCATATTCTTTCAACATGAGACTTTTGATGCCTTTATGTTTATGCTTGTATTGTTATTGTCCTTCTCTACATTCTATATAACTCAATCCAGGGGACAAAATTGTAGCAAGTATTATCAAATCCTCGTACACAGTATATATAAATGCATTTCTCTGTGGAATGCAAAGGAAGCGCTACACCCAGTAAGGGTTTGTTCCAATGCCACCTTCTGAAAGAAAATATCCAACCAAAATCTAAAAACACTATTTTACGAAGCCTGCAACTGTTCCCACTAAAATGGCTCAGAGCTCTCCAAAAACCATGAGAAGCCAAAATCTTTCACCTTTAAAAAACCTCTCTCTGGAGCAATTTCCCTCTCCTATTTCTTCTCCTTCGTCATTTTATCTTGTAAGTGTAGCATTATTCTTCATCTTTTGTTAAAATCTTTCACTTTGCCACAATTCTCTCACATGCCCCGGGACAATACTATATCAAGCGATACAGTTCATACGACCATATAAAGAATTATTTCATGGTTAAAAAATAATTTAGGATAGTGTTAAGCCATGAGTACAATACTATATAAGTCAATTATAACTCGACTTATTTTATTAAACATATCAACCTCTTAATTATAATCCACTAATTTTATATTGGGTTTGTGTCGGGTTTGCCAGTCTTATTAAAAAATTGTTGAGGAATGCTAGGCTTACAACCACATTTTACAAAAAAAACTTTTACAAACTAATGTGACACAACATGATTGGATATAAAATAAATTTAAATTTTGAGAAACCCAATCATGTTGTGCCACATCAATTTGTAAAATGTGTTTGTAAGCCTAACATTTTCCAAAATTATTTGCTATAAATGTTGCATGTCGGCTCACGTCGTATCGAAAAATAGGTATAAGGTTATATAAATCAATCATAATCTGACCTATTTAATTAGGCCCATTAAAGTTCTCAATGATATGTGTTGAGCTCGAGTAAAAAAAAAATTGGCAATCATAACGGAGATGAACACATGCATGAACATTTGAACTTTGAAGCCGCATTTCATGGGAGATGGGAGATGCATGTGATGCCAATTTGTGGCAATGACAAAAATTGGGTCCCACTAAAAAATTATTATTATTCCCTTTTTCTATAACTAATAAAAGAACAAAACCCATGAAACAAATTTCTGCAAAAAGTCAATGTCACACATTTTAATACGAACCGACTCGGAACTGGACACAGGAAATCATGAGGACTTTCAAGATCGGCGGAGGGTATTAAACAAATAGAGAAATATAAAGCTTTGTTTGGATGCAAACAACTGCAAGATTCCATACCTAAGAGAAATATGAAACACTAAGAAAGAAAATAACAATTGAAAATCAGTAATGAACAGCATCAAGTTATGTAACAGCTACTGATTTCCATGATCACACACCAGAAATGCTAAAACAGATCATGCAAAAGCGAAATCCATGAACCCGAATTAAACTAAAATATGCAAAGACTTTTTCAACAAATTGAGGCCACAAGATCATCCAAAACGATCAAAAAAAAAAACTAATCCTGAATCTCAGCTTATTTACCACATCAATCCAAAAAACTAGGACAAAGCAGGACTATCAAACAGCTGAAACCCAAATGAACCTGAAACTTACCCTGCCATAGGCATTGATGTCAAGGCCACTCCTAAGAAGATCAGCAATATCATTCTTCAAATACTTCAGCACCACGCCTTTCTTCTTCCTTATCACCTCCAGCCGCTTCTTCAACAGATTGATATTTGATTTGCTATATCAACAAAGCCCAAAAAATCAAATCAACGGAAATCAAAACATACCCAACAATCTAAAGAAATAAAAGAAACAAAAAAACACCCCAAAATTACAAAGACAAAAGGAAGAAAACAAAATGGGTTTTCGTCGAACCATTTGGAGTAGAATTTCGACTTCAACAATCCGTCAAACATGTTGAACACCAAGAGTTTTGGAGAAAAGAAAAAGAAGAAGATGAAAGATGGGGGTTGATGGAGAAAGAGAACGATTGTATAATGGTTATAGAAATGTGATGCGAAGGTAAAGAAAAGAACAGACGGCGAAAATGGGATTTGGGTGTTGCCAAGAATCAGCGTTAGAGAAAACCAGAAGAAAAGCAATGGGGGTGCTTGAGGGAGAGAGATGCAAAGACCCACATGATTAGAAAGATGGAGAGACAGAAACGTATGTATCCATCCATTTGTTCATATATACGAGAGAGAGAGAGAGAGAGGGATGGTCAAGCAGAATCTATACAAATTGGAAAACAGGGAAGCTCAAGAGGAAAGCTGAGAGAGAGAGATTTGCCACGTCGGACTCAGGACGAGTTCTCTCCCGCTGGAAAATATTTGCGCGCGCGTTTTCCCAACCCAAGTTGGTTAATAGTAAGGGGATGAAATTACGTTCTCTTGAGGTAGGCTTGAAATTAATGGAGGGGTAGTTTAGGTAAATAAAATTGAAAGCACAAATTTACAGGCCAAGACTTAAAACAAGGCACAAATAGAGGTCATGAATTTAGGGAAGAAGGGGGGGGGGAGGTTTTAGGTTCCAAACTTTCTCATACAGAGAGAATTAGATAATTAATCCCATTTTAAGTAATTTACAAATATATATTTTTTATTAAACTTGTAAAAAAAAAAAAAAAAGTAACCCACAATTAGATAATTAATCCCATTTTAAGTAATTTACAAATATATATTTTTTATTAAACTTGTAAAAAAAAAATAAATAAATAAATAACCCACAATTTTTAGCAAATTTTGTTCACCATTTACAAGAAACAGGCTGTCCCAAGCTAATTATTCGTTTCTTGGACAGGAAGCATGAAGTGGGTTACTTGTTAGACACTAAACCCACCTCACCTGTGCACTTAACCATTTAGGTTGGATTGTGCTCTAAGCCACTAATCAAATCAAATAATACAGACCGAATTAAGATTTACAGCAATTATCTATTCACTTAACCATTTAGGTTGGATTGTGCTCTAAGCCACTAATCAAATCAAATAATACGGACCGAATTAAGATTTACAGCAATTATTTATTCAAATTATTAGTAAATCGAATAAATAATATGAGAAAGCGTATCTAAAACTCACCTGCATGCCAAAATAAATGTAAATTCTCTCACATTACTTACCGACTCGAACAGATAATTACCGAAATATATATATACATATATATTAGTTTATGAATCATGGTACCCGCAGCCGACTGTTTGATACAACCCTACTCATTTATTTAAATAAAAGATTTTATTAACTTTGTAATCCAATTAAATAAATAAAAAGATGATGATAAATTGATAATCTTTATTGCCTAAAATTCCATTTTTTAATGTTTTTTTTTAAGGAAGTTGAACAGCTGTCTTGTCTCAATAACATTTCCCCATCCACATATTCCAATGCCGCCCTCCAGCGGTTAGACTTGGCAGTTTAGAACTAGTATGAGTAATCTTCCAATAATCTTTATGAATTGAAAAATATTTGACTTCAAAAATATATATTTTTTATTGTTTCTTTTTTAATTTATTATTAAATCCATGGGACTCAAATGAACAAAAGATGTGTAACTGGTATCACTTTCTTTTTTTAAAATAAATATTTTTCGTCCATTTGGGTTGACAGCATACCTTATAACAAATTAGAAAATTAAAAGAAAAATAAAAAACAAAAGAAGATGAAGAAAAATAAAAAATAAATAAATAAACCAGAAAATTTTGGTTACCTGTTAAAAGCTAGCCTAACTTGACGGGCCTGCAGACAAATTTTCCATTATGACAACAATGTCCTCCCAAATGTGTAATAACAATTGGGAGTTTACTTTTTAGAGATTTTATTTTATTTTTTTTTTTGTTATTAGGTTATTTAAAAATTTGAGAAATGTTATATATTATATTTTTATTTTTTAATTACTTCATGAAGATGATATAATAGTGTCAATTAATTCTTGCATTAGTTTTTTTTACAAGGACGGTGCTAATGGTTGATTTGGACTTCTATGCTAGCGTTGTGAGTAATTGTAAAATAAAAATGTAGCTTTTAATATTATTTTAAAAAATTTATAAAAATTTGGACAGATTATGGAAAAGGCAGCGAGACTAGCTTCCACATCAATGGATTATCGAACAGGTGGGCTTTACATCATAGCCAGCCCGAATCTAGTTAGCGTCGCCCTTTTTTAAGTTGTCTAAATTCCTATGACTTTCAAACTATCTAATAAGAGAGAATTCTCGTCCCATTTTATCCTATAATAAAAATTAATGTCGACTTCCTATAAATGCCACCATATATATAGAGAGAGATAAATTAGTTCCATATGAAGGGCATGTTTATCTGTTTTATCGACATTAAACATATTTAATATTTATGAGAAAAATCGCAAGAACTCATTAGCTTCAATTTTAGAGCCAAAAAAAAAAAAAAAAAGAGAAAGAATTAATAGCAAAAGATGGTTCTTCTATCAACGATTTTATGAGATGCCAGCGCTTCAAATGCTCACTAAAAGGTTGATTAAATTAACGTTAATAACTTTATAGTTGTCCTGATCAGAACTCATTCAAGATGATGACAAATGAAAACATGAATTACATCATCATAAGAAAATGCAATGATTTAATATTTTCTTAGGAGAAATTTATAATAGAATGATTGATTCGTTAGAGATATAACGTTAAAGAATTAAAATGTATAGATTAAAAATGATGCCGACCTCAAAACCTAAGAATGGTATTAATTTACATAATTAATCTCTATTATTTGGAAGCTTCGAAGAATATTAAACTAGTTTAGCATGATGAATTGCTCCATTAGCCGCCTGGTTGTTTGATGTTGTCAAACATAGATTAAAAATATATATATATATATATTCCTATAGTTTTATTTTCAACAATTTTGCGTGGCAGGCGAAAAGAGGTGTGTTTATATTTTTATTTTACAATTGTCTACTAATATTAACGTGAAAATACCGAGTCAAGCATCCTTGTGACCCGGTTGAAATATTTGCTTTTTTTTTTATATATAATATAAAATAACAATAGAAATTCAAGCAGGTCTTTTTCATAGCTCCCGAGGGAATCCTTGAGATGGTGAAAGCATGAAAGAAAGCTGTTAGCATAGCTGGCTATAGCGGCCCATGGTAGGGTGTTGTGAATGCATCCGAAGGGTACTCAAAAGCTGCTTAGTTTTGGTCCAACTACTAAAAGAGTTGATGAGTCCAAGAAAAGACGGAACAAGTTGTCATGGACGCCCCTTCAAATACTGAAAGACAAAAAATATCAAAAACAGACATGACGAGTTTTAAGTTTACTTGTTTTCGATAAGTGCCTACGAGCACAAGCGAGATATAATTATTTTCTAAACTAATTTATGATGTTATGTTTAAGACCTTTATATTTATGCAATTATTTTTAATAAAGGCTTTTCAAACTCATGCATTTAATGTTCTATGCTTCTAGGTTAACAAGTTTTAACACTAACGAGTTCGGGGTGTTACAAGAAAATTATGGGTTTTAAAGAGAGAGAAACCTAAAGTTTTTTTTTTTTTGGGGTTATAGCCTTATAATCCAATAGAAAAAAAAAAAAAAAAAAGCCAGCTGTTCATGAAGAAGCTAGAGAAAAAGTTTGAGGCTGATGAACTTGGGTTTAAGGTAGTTTAGGAGGTTGGCATAAAATATTTGTTCTTTCTTTCTTACTTGGTCGCCAAGGGTAATGCAAAAGTCTTCTGAATTCGTATAGATTATAAGGAAAAAGGCCAGCTGTTCTTCAAATGGAGAAAAAAGTGTACATTTTACAGCTTGATTCTAGGCTTTAAGCTTTGTTAGGTTGCAATACAATAATGCCATGTCACAAGAATCATGGAAAGGCTGATTTTTTGTGGCTTACTTTATGCAAACCAGGACTACAAAAAGTCAATTCTCTTTTGGTGACTTTAAGCAACCAGTGGCCTAATAATTAAAAAAACAAAATTAGAGGGACCTAATATAATTTCTTTAATTCAAGTCTCTCGTTTCATTTTCAATTAATAGTCTGAATTAAGTCAATTAAACACTAAAAAATTGAATTAAACAACACAAGCATTAAATAAATAAATAACATCACCCTTTCTGGTGTTAGCACATCCCTCCCCATTTGAGAGGATGGTCGGCCGCTCTTCATCCTCTTCAAAGTGGTTATTAGAGTGATCCGACCACCCTTTCACTTCAAGAGGTTGGTTATTACTCTTTGATGGGTTGATCGGCTACCCTTGTTAAAGCTACCCTTGTTAAAGCTTCAACAATTTTATATAATGAAGATGGAATTATTTGGGTATACCCAAATAAAATTAAGAAGATAAGTGAGGAGGTGATGAGTGCAGCATTTAGGATTAAGGATGAATAAGGCACATTCGAACGTGGGAAGTCTAAGGCATTTTTAATTGTCTGAAGTTGGTGTGACTGATCAGTGACCACCTTGTCTTTTTAATTATGGTCATGAGGGATCCGGCTTCTATGCGGTAGTGAAAACTACCGCATAGATGCTGTTAGTCTAAAACGACACAGTTTTAGACTAACAATGTAAGTTAGTCTCTCTTACTATGTGGTTTTCAGCTCAACAAAAGTAAGGCTTGCTTTAGACTCACTGTCTCTCACAACTCACAAGTCCGTCTCTTTCCCTCTCTCTCTTGAGACACCCATGTCTCTCTTCAGAGACCTTTGAGCTTTCTTTTTGCTTCTTCTCACTCTAACTCTGTAGCTCTAAATGAGGTGCGTTGGACCATCTTCTTCTTTCTGGGTTTTCTTATCATCTTTCTTTTATATGGGTTTGATCCGCTGTAAATGATTGTGTATCTGTGCATGTGGGTGTCTGTGTGTGGTCTTGTTTGATGGAATATGAGGTACTTTGAGCTAAATGGTTCTTCGATCCTTTGGAACAAAAAAATTTGAGAAATTTTGTGTCGGGGGATGAAGCCTTTTTCTACTTTTTTGAGCTGTTTTACACAGCCATTAATCTGACCTATATCGAGAATACCCCTTTGGATCTGAAAATGGAGGGCTTTTCTATGGCTAAGAGGCAAGAGTAATGGAGATGGTCAAGACTCAAGAAGGTCAATGCCTCTGAAGAAAGACATGGGTGTGTCTTAAGAGAGAGGGAGAGAGACGGAATTGCGAGTCTAAAGCGAGCCTTACTTTTGTTGAGCTGAAAACGACACAGTAAGAGAGACTAACTTATGTTGTTAGTCTAAAACTGTGTCGTTTAAAGCAACAGCATCTATGCGGTAGTTTTCACTACCGCATAGAAGCCGGATCCGGTCATGAGATGTTTGTTGGACCACCAAATCACGTGCTCTATAATAATTGCTTTTACACCTAAAACCTTCAATGGATAATAGGGATAACCATCAAAACCTTATCAACCAAATCATTTGCAAATGGGCTACTGCATGTGTAACAAATGATAATGGTTATTTATCTTTTTTCTGACTTTTATTTTTATTCAATCTTTTTAAATGGGTCTTACAATCTAATAAATGGTTTTGTTTTTTTTTTTAAGAAAAAAAAATTGGATTAAAAAAAAAGAAAAAAGGCAGAGAAAGTGGTCTCTACTGTGTGTGTGGGAGAAAGAGATTTCTTTGATCAAACTAAATCATGACAACTACCAATAAAGGATATACTAGGAATATACCAAATAAAAGCAAACTTTTTTGTCAAAAAGTTAAAAAAAATGCTGTCTCTCTCTAGGAATACATGGACACCTATTATATTATTATAGGCAAGTAAGTACGGAAGGTTGGTTTTTTTTTTTTTTTAATTAATCAAATAAGGGAAAGTGGGTTACAGGATTAATCGACAACAAAAGAAGTGGATACTCCAACAATAAATCCAAAAGGTAAACACAGTACAAATATAGTAACAAATTCTGGATCAAGTCCAAAAGGACTTAACAACAGGCAATAGTGTTGCCAATGGTCTCAGAAGAACCATAAACAAGTCGAACTTTTTCTAGGGCCACATAAGGCGTGAAGAATTGCAAAAAAACTCTGTGAAGAGTCCGTTGCAGTAAAGGCAACAACCACTATAAAATGGTTGTTGCAAGGTAGGCATTACAGAGAACGGAATAGAATCCATTGAAGGACATCCACTAGTATCAAAAATCTCCCCCACAAGATCAAACCATTTAAGTACTAGGAGATTATAACCAACAGAAAACACTAAAAACAGCAAAGACCAAAATAAAATACAAAAAAGCATCAAACAAAATACAACAGAAAAATACAACAAAATACACCCAAAACTGCTTTTCTGGTGGAGGAGAGGCCGATGGAGGAGATCGAGGGCACAATGAAGGTTGTGCGAGGATCAGCAAGTGACGACAGAAAGCCGAGGAGCCGCTGAGGAAGGTGGAATCGACAAGGGAGAGCAGATAACCAAATCTATTTCCCAAACGACCACCAGGAGCGGCGGCAAGGGCTGAGGACGACGGGTTGGGTGGCGCAGCAACACTTGAGAGGTTGTTAGCAGTGGAAGGCATTGGTGAATAGCGATGGTAGAGCGGGACGGTGACAAGTGGCGTAGCTGCACAAAACGGAACAAAACACAGAAAATCCAAACAAGAACAAGCAAGAAAACAAGGAAAAACTGAGGAAAGAAAGGAAAAGGCTCCCCCTCCCCGAAAATACCGCACAAGGCGGCGGAGAAGACCTCACTGAGGAGGTAGCTAGGGTTTTTTTTTTTCCCCTTCAAAGCCTTCTCTCTCTCTCTAAACAAGAGAGAGAGGCGGGTTGTGGGTACGTGAAGTAGGATTAGATTATGGTTCAATCAGATTGAAGAGAGTGAGTGTGGTTCTCATCGTCTAAACCTCTCTTGTCATTGGTTCTCAACGAATATATGCTATTATGATCACGCGCAAGTAGAACAGCCACCCTAATCGTCATTCTTACATTTTTTTCAATTATGAAAAATATTGGGCATTTGGCCGGTCGAAAAATTCAATTATTGAGATGGTCCGGAATGAAAGTCTTAGAGATGAACCAAGCCCAAAATCGAGCCTATTGTTTGAACAACTCATGATACGGATACTTCGGGAAGCATTGTAGGAAATCTTGGATAATCTATATGGAGAAAATCAAAGCCGTTCCAAGAATAAGCATAAATATTTGGGATAATGCATCAATCCCCGGATGAGATCCGATGCTAACTTTCACTTCCTCATATTTAATGAGGCTTGTATCCAAGTAAATGGAGTCGACTTTGTGCAATTTAAAAGTTGTTATTATCGTTTAAAAACAATTTGTTAACTTAGGCATTAAAGCTATCTTCCACCAGCACATCTCAACTATTTCTTTTGTCTAAATTTTTCTTCTTGTATTCATATTTTTTTAGCTCATGTATTCACCTGATGGAAAACTGTTCTATATATATATACACGAGAGAAAGAAAGACTGAGAAGGGCAGCTAGCAGTGAGTTGGTTGATGAAGAAATGGGAAAAGAATGAGTATCAAGCTGGAAGTGATTTCGTGAGTTGGTTACCAAGGTAGCTTGTGAGTCAAGTAGGGCAAATCACACCCAACATTCTTTCGCATAATAAATACTTATTATAATACAAGCTTCATCACCGACTACAAATAGGATCCAGTTGGAGCATAAATAAGGGCAACCGCCAACACATTGGACACATGTACTTTGGCGGCTATCTAATTTATTTGAGAGAAATCATTGGTATTAATATATACTTTTGTTTATATTTTTTCCACCTCAACTTATAAATCAATTATTAAATTTATGGACCCCATAAATTTAATAATTGATTTATTAAACTTGTAAGAAAATATAAAATATATATATATATATATATATATATATATATATGAGCAAATTATTGACACCCAGTTATTTCTCTTTATTTTATTTCAATTATAGGATCCACCTTACTAATTTAACTACATGTTTCATACCGTAGAGAGTGTGAGGCATGCTACGCACTATTCTCTTAACCATCTCTTTTTATAAATTTAATAGATTCACCATTAAATTTGTAAACTCATATGAATCCTACAAAAATTTAATGATAAATTTACCTATTTACTATACTAAGATAGTTAAAAGATGGTTGAGAGGAAGATTGAAATAAGGCCAAGCCACACCCCCGTTACTAAGAATGACAAATGGAAGAAGTTGTGGAGGTCCTGGAGGATCTCTTCCTGCACCACGCATAATGCAAGCTGTCCCATTATTCTGAGGCTAATAATTAGGCCACAACCTTAACTTGCTGGTGCATATCCTACTGGGAATGGGATTCTCTCCGGTCCATTTTGGACTGGAGGGGATTCAGTTCATAACCAGAATCTCTTTAAAGGAATTTTAAAAAAATAATAATAAAATAAGAAATTTTTTTTTTTTTTTTTTTGATATGGCCCTTGGGGGTGGTCGGACCACCCCAAGGCCACCATTTGGCCTGAAAGTGGCTTTGGCCACCTCAGACCGGAAAATATTAAATAATATTTTATTATTTTTTAATAAGTGGGACACATGACATTTTTGTGGTTGTTGGATCTCTTTAAAGAGATCCTGACCATGAATTGGATCCTATCCGGTTCAAAATGGACTGGAGATGATCTCATTCCATTCAACTGTAGGAACAAACGACAACACGCTATAATCCCCTACAATAATTAAACATTAGAAAATGATTCATTTTTTTCTCCCATTCTCTTATTTTTTAAAATTATTATTAAATCTATAGAGCCCATGTGTAGAATACACATGAGAGAAGGATCGGTAAAACTGTATAGCATGTCTCTTAAACATTATTATAATTATCACAGTTATCTTTCTTTATTAAAAACTCACAACGAAAAATAATATATATATTAAAGAGGGGTTTTGGTCTTGAAAGAAACAATAGGGAAGAGATATTAGGAAATATGTTAGGCTAAATCAATATTTCTGAGAAATATACGTTCAATGCATAATAATTCAGTATTATTTCAACCTGATGGGAACATTGAGAGTATGATTTGAACCTGAGGTCCAACTCTAATTCAATTTGGAGTTGGACTGTTGGCAGGATTCTTAGGAAGTCCTAATCACACCCAGATTGAGACTCTTACTTCACTTCAACTTGAAATAGATATCATGGGATACACCTTTCCCAATTATCTAGGGGTTGAGGCCCAACTCCACCCTGCCTGATCTTAAGAGATAATGATATTACAAACCCTCCCTATTGAGAATTGGTTGTCTAACTCTTCCAGGAAATGCTTGTCCCGGGGTTGATACTTGGTAATTGAATCTTGGTCCCGAGCTATGCTCAATCCCCAGACCTAGTTCACCTACCATTTATTCCCAGGATAACTCACTTCCCAAGAATAAGCGTCCTTGCTTTCCTTGGATGAGTAGTGACAATGAAGACGCTGGGGTGAGTGAACAGTCACTCACGTCGGTTTATTATAATATAAAATATTATTAAAAAAATTCATAAACAGTAATATTAAAAAAATTATATTATAAAATAAACTGGCGTGAGTGACTGTTCACTCACGCCGGTGTCTCCATTATCACTACTCTCTTTGAATATATCAATTCCAAGGACATTGTACAAGTAGCTCTTCATGAGCCGGTATTAGCAATGAGGCCCATACTCTTTTATTGGGCTAGTTGAGGAGGATTATTCCCAACAAAATAAAAAGGGGTAGAAAATATATGCTTTTCGGAGGTTTACCATTAAATTCATAGAACTTACACGTGATCTCACAAATTCAATGGTAAATTTTGTTACTGTCATCTCTTCTGACACAAATGAAGTACTTTTTTTTTTTTTTTTTTTTCTGAAATAAATGAAGTACCTATTAAGTTTGAATAAAACTTTACTAACCATGAAAGGAAAAGAGATTTTTTTCTTCTTCTAAAAAGGCCCAATTTGTAGGATGGGCTCCGTTTTACAAATTTTGGAATCGACAGAAGAAATGTTTGATGAGTCCAGTAAACTCTTCACATCTCCAGTGGGCTGGTACTATTCAGGCCCAATTGGGCATTACCTGCCGACTTAAAAACTGAAAACAAGTACCAGATTGTCGGTCTTGCGTTAAAAAATTTAAAAGACATTTTTAGCATAAAAAGTTGTATTAAATAAAAATGTGTCCATTCGGTAAAAAATTAAAAAAACGTAATCCCGAACAAGCTTGTCGTCGTTTAAATCAGTGGTTTTTTTTTTTTTTTTTGCATTGCCGTATAAGAGGGAGATTCGAACCTAATGACTTTCACGGCCTCTTTGGAATAAATCAATGTTTTTAGCCCTTTTTTCAACGTACATGAAAGAAAAAAAAAAAAAGGAAGATAGAGGGCCAAAGCATTGCAGTATTAATTAAATCATTTAAAAAAAAAAAAAAAAAAAAAGAAAAAGAAAAACCTTAACAAAAATTGTAATAAGGTGATTTATATATATATACCATGATAAAGCAGAGCATGGTCTGTTCTCAAAATCTCCGCCAGTACACTAGCAGCGGCCAAATACATGCCTTTTTCCAAACTCTCCTACCAGAAGCAAGTCAAGATGTTGACGAGAAAGTGGAACAGATGGTTTTCTGGGTGGAGAAATTCAGGGCGAACCAGTCTCTCCATGTTGGGATTTCGCGGAAGAAGACGACTGTAATACAGTATGCTGGTCACCGACACCGCCGGTTCATCCACTAGCGGTATCACCAACCTCGCCAGTGATCGAAGCATCATTGGGAAAAACATCTGCATGCAATAAAAATCATTAACACCCAGAAACAAACACGTCTTAGGATTCTTCTGTCTCTGTTTCTCATGCACGTGGACAGAAACAGAGAGAAACAGAGAGGGAGAGAGAGCATACCATGGCTAGTAGCTATGGATAGTTTTTGTTTTTTGGGTTGGAAATAATGAGCTTCTTTTTTCTTCCTGATAAATAAAAAAAGGGAAAAAAAGGATTTTCAGAATGCTGGTAACTGTCAATCTTAAGCTGTTGTTCTTCAGAGCTACCTACCTAACCTTCAATGGAAGAATTGCAAAATTCAGGGGAGAGAGAGAGAGAGAGAAAGACTGGGAGATGAAGGCGTTGTTGTTGGGCCCCAACAATGGGCCTATCGGAGAACTTGTACTTTTGATTTTCGGCCGCCCCCCAAAGCTCAACAAAATAAGGGAAAAATAGGTACAAGAAAATTGGGCGAAATCTAGAGAATTAATATATGTTGTGTGCTTCCCCTTATAATTAATTACTTATTACATCTTTCCTATTAAATTACAGGAAATCTAGAAAATATATGTATATATTTTTGTTACTTTTTGAACAAGAAAGTTACTTTTTTTTTTTTTTGAAGAACAAGAAAGTTACTTGTTTGACAAGATACACCGACTGAAATCTCTTTAAAATGACGCATTAAAACAACTCAATGTTGAGTTGAAAATTTTATAATGATTTTGGTGGGTTTCTGTTGCCCTAATTAGGTCTAAAAAATCACTTCAAAAAAAAATAATAATAAAAAAATAATTGTACAAAATCTGGGGGTAAACTGTGGGGAGGGTGAATGGCAATAAGACATAAGCCCACAGAAAGCTAGAAAATATGGTACCATTGACTGGAGTTGATAGGGTAAAAGTAAACGCCATAGTCAAAGCACAGTGACAAAATTCTTTCAAGCGCATTAATTGGCAAAAAGGATGGAAGCTTCAGGATTTTTTTTTTTTTTTTTTTTCTAGTTAAAAATTGTACGGTATAAATGATTAAATTTTTTTTTATTAGTTTAAATTTTTAGAATAAGTAATGATTTTACATGGTATTAAAGTCACATGTCCTGATTTTGAAGCCTAATTACATCAATTCATCTCTTATTTAAATTAAATATTTCATATGTTGGTCTTCCCTTATTAAAATGGAGTTTAAACCCACACATGAGGGAGAATGTTAAAGTATAAATTAAATGATTAAATTTACCTTTTCGTATTACTTCAAGCTTTTAGAACAAGTGGTGATTTAACAATTGGTACCTAGACATGGGTCTCTACCAATCATCTCACAGTAGATTTGGGCAATCTCAACTGTAAAAGAAATAGGAAAAATACAGAAAACGAAATTGCTCTTAAGGTGTGTTTGCTCCCACCAAATATGGTATACAAGAGGGTAACAACAAATATTCCTCTAAGATACAATAGAGCCCATAAAACTCATGTATTTAATTGCTACACAAAACGAAATTAAACCCAAAAATACCTTCGGATTTTTCATCCAATCAAGAGACAAAACTCTGATAATATTAAAATAAATTATCCACTCAACTGCTCAAATAATTTCAAACTTAATTCTGACTGTTACTATTTAATCTCAACCATTAAACCTTATAGTTCAATAAATCAACCACTGGATCTACCTAGAAGCATCCTACGATCTTGACGATCTTGACTGTGCGTTAAGTGCTAGTGTATACTAGTGTACACACAAGCTTTTTTAATAGTTTAAAGTTTGTTAAGCCTTATAAATGCCAACTTCACTTTCTCTCTTTTTAATATGGGACTCTTTTCATTCAATACTCTTTAAAACCTTCCATTTTAAAATATAGACACAAAATAATATTTAATAACTAGAAATCATGAGTTTTCTCTCTAGTTAAGCCTAGAGGAGAAGGAACTGTTTTTCCAGGGAATACCCTGTGAAAGGATTGATTTCTTTGTGGCAATTTCGAATAGATTGTCTCTCATGGCGGATGAATTGGCGAATTTATGGGAAAATTTCTCGCTGACAGAGGAGGAAGAAATTGAGGTGAACATCAAGAATGCTGAATTACAAGACAGGGTTGCTCGGGGAAAAGCCTGCGTTCTGGGGAAATTGATTTCGGACCGAATGGTGAGTCGAGAGACAATTCGATCCACTTTAATGGAGTGGTGGAAACTTTCGGGTACTTTTACTTTCAAAGTCCTTGGTGAAAATTTCTTTTTGATAGACTTCTCAGACTTAGGAGATAAAGAGAGAGTTCTAGCTGGACGGCCGTGGGTGTTCGAAACTAATCTCCTCATCCTTGAGGACTTTGATGGTATCACCCTACCATCTCAGTTCAATTTTGATAAGGCGGCGTTCTGGGTGAGGATGATCAATCTACCTCTGGCCTGCATGAACGTGGAGATTGGAAGCAAGATTGGGGCCACAGTGGGGAAGGTGGAAGCGGTGGATGTGGATGCAGAAGAGATTGGATGGGGAAAATTTCTCAGAGTCAAGATCTGCTTGGACCTAAAAAAGCCGCTCCCCAGGGGCAGGAAAATAAATATTGAAGGAAGAGCAACCTTGATCACGTTCCAATATGAGCGCCTACCCAAATTCTGTTTCCAATGCGGAGTGATTTGCCGTGGAAAGCTTGGGTGTTCTAAGAGAAGTGGGCTCTATCAGAAGAATGGGACCGAGTATGGTCCATGGCTCAGGGCGGCATCTCCTACTCGCAAGCAGGAGAAGATCCATTCCAAGGATTACCAGGAGAAGAAACATGGACCAGTACCAAGGGAAGCCTATCATACACGAGGTGAAGGTCAGCAGAATCGAAGGGAGAAAACAAGCCAATGCCACGATGACCCGAGGGAGAAGGGTGGTAGAACCACTGCCGGTGACGGTAAAACACCGAAAGCGTGGAAACTGCGGTCACATACGGCCAAATATGGAATGTTTTTGAATGATGAAATTATGGGAAGATCTGCTGCCGATGATTATGGGAAGAAACAAAAAGTAACGGAATTTTCAAATGGAGAATCTGGCGGATCATCAGATACGGGATTTCATGGGGAGCGAGATTGCAGGAACGCTAACATGGAAAATTTACGTGGCAGTTTTAATGCAGGGAGGTGTGATTTTACGAATACAGCTGTGAATGGTCTACAGGTTAGTTCGAGGCGACAAAATGGGGATCAAATGGGCCGCGTAGAAAATTACATAAGCCCAAGTGGATATATGGGGCCTCTAATTTCAGAGGTGGAGCATACCATGCAGGAGAAAGGCCTAGGAGTTAAAGCTGACGCAACTCTAATGCAGGCTAGTCCTGAGAAGCTGTTGGGCCCATGCAAGAAAAGAAGTCATGGAGAGCTGGAGACATACCTTGATTCCTCTCATCAAACAGAGGGGTCAAGGAATGACCAAGATGCAGGAGAAAATATGGGTTCTGTACCAAAAAGTGGGAAGCCGAGTATCAATGCAAGGAAGAAAACTGGATCGGGAATGGCGGTGGCTGTGGTGCAGCCCCGCCGACCGCAATGAAGATAATTAGCTAGAACTGCCGAGGGCTTGGGAACCTTCGGACAGTTAGAGAGCTTTGCCGCTTGGTAAAGCAAAAGCAGCCCATTATGGTTTTCTTAATGGAAACCAAGTTACGAAAGGAGAAAATGGAAAGCATCCGGTGTAAGCTCGAGTTTGCAAGTATGTTTGTCGTTGAAAGCGTGGGTAAGAGCGGTGGTATGGCTTTATTATGGGGAGAGGATGTTAATGTTACCATCCAGAATTTTAGTCAACGCCACATTAACGGTGTTGTTAAAATTTCGGACGATGGGGTACTATGGAAATTCACCGGTTTCTACGGACACCCCGAGGTAGCAAAACGAAGTGAGTCATGGGCTCTACTCCAACACCTTTCAACTTTGAACCCAGCCCCATGGGTGTGTATTGGAGATTTTAACGAGATAGTTACAAGCTCGGAAAAATGGGGTGGTGGAGAACGAGCACAACGACAAATGTTCAGGTTTCGTCAAGTGCTAGAAAACTGTGGACTCTCAGACCTTGGGTTTCGGGGCCCAAAATACACTTGGAGCAATTGTCGGGATAATCACGAATTTACTAAGGAGAGGTTGGACAAGGGTGTGGCAAATCTCATTTGGCGCGGTTTATTTCCAGAGGTGGAGGTGATGGTAGAAAATACGGTCTGCTCTGACCATACTCCCTTGATGTTGTGCTTGAAAGGAATAAGAAGGAATGGGATGGGACTGAGGAGATTTCGTTATGAAGCGGCCTGTTGCAGTGAGGAGGGGTACGCTGATGTATTAAAAAAGGCTTGGGTTTCTCCTCAAACACCTAGACCGATTTGGTGGGAGATTGAGGCTAATATATTACGGTGTCAACGAGATTTTGTAGCATGGCAGAAGGGCTGTAACGATTCTGTACAAGGTAAAATCAACAGTTTACAAAAAAGGCTCCAAGTCCTCCAAGGGCGTGAAGAAGACGGGGTGGGTGAAGAAACAAAAGTTGCAAAAAAGGAGCTGGAGCTGTTGCTGGAAAAATCTGATATTCACTGGAAGCAGAGAGCTAAAACAGATTGGATGCGACATGGGGATCGGAACACAAAATTTTATCATGCCTGTGCAAATGCTCGACGGAAATCAAACACCATTTATGTCATAAAAGATGCAGAAGAACGGCTGTGTACTGTAGAGGTTGAGGTACAATCGGCTTTTATCAATTATTTTACTGATTTGTTTACATCTGACAGTACAGGGAACACAATGCATTGTCTAAGGCCCTTGAATTGTCGGGTCACTGAGGAGATGAACCGATCACTATTGCAGCCATTCACAGAGGAAGAGACATTATTTGTTCTTTCAAATATGGCCCCTTTAAAAGCACCGGGCCCAGATGGGTTTCCAGCAGAATTTTTCCAGAAAAATTGGCAATATTGTGGGGAAGGATATTTGTAATGCCATTCTTGGATCATTACAGTCTAGGAGTATGCCTGAATTTCTTAACTTCACACATATTGTCCTAATCCCGAAATTAAAAAATCCCTCTAGTGTCTCAGATTATCGCCCCATAAGCCTCTGCAATGTGATATACAAGTTAATTTCCAAGATGCTAGCAAATAGACTAAAGAAGATTTTGCCGCATGTAATATCTCCGGCCCAAAGCGCCTTTATCCCAGGGAGATTAATTACTGATAATGTACTTGCGGCGTATGAGACACTCCATACCATGCACACACGTATGAAGGGTAAGCAAGGATTTATGGCCATAAAGCTCGACATGAGCAAGGCTTACGACAGAATGGAATGGGGTTTCCTTGAAGCCGTTATGCGAAGGATGGGGTTTGATTTACGGTGGATCAATTTGATTATGATGTGTGTTACAACTATGCAATATGCTGTGGTTGTCAATGGGAGGCCATGCGGATGGATAAAACCACAAAGGGGATTGCGACAAGGGGATCCCATTTCCCCCTATCTGTTTATTCTCTGTGCAGAGGCCCTGAGTGCTATGTTGTCACAGGCAAATGAAGAGGGAGCATTAACGGGGGTTGCCACCTCCCGGAGGGGACCTCGCATAAGCCATTTATTTTTTGCGGATGATAGCCTCCTCTTTTGTAAGGCTAATCTTCCGCAATGGGACCATCTCACTAGTGTACTTCGGGCATATGAAGAGGCTTCGGGACAGAGACTCAACAACAACAAAACATCGCTCTTCTTCAGCAGGAATACATCACGAGTGGCTAAGAGAGCAATTCTGGAGGCCTCCAGCCTCCCAGATACCCAAAGGTATGATACTTATTTGGGACTCCTTGTTTTAGTTGGGAAATCTCGGATGGCTGCTTTTAAGAGGATTACTGATCGTGTATGGAAAAGGCTTCAGGATTGGAAGCTGAAATTCCTATCACAGGCAGGTAAAGAAGTTCTTCTGAAAGCAGTTATTCAGGCCATACCAACTTACTGCATGAGTGTTTTTCTTCTTCCTCGTGCTCTCTGCAGGGAGATAAATTCACAAATGCGTAAGTTTTGGTGGGGCCATAAAGAGAATGATAGTCAGGTAAACTGGATGAGTTGGGGGCGGCTGGGTTGGTCAAAAGAACATGGTGGAATGGGCTTTCGGGACTTTATTTGTTTCAACAAGGCTCTCTTGGCCAAGCAAGTTGGAGGCTATGGAATCAACAGGATAGTTTGGTTGCAAAAATAATGAAGGCCAAATATTATCCGGATTGTTCTATTTTGGAGGCGAAGATTGGACGGAGGCCTTCCTTTGCATGGAGAAGCATTCAGAGCTCTTGTGAACTCCTCAATGAAGGTTTGATTTGGAGGGTGGGTAATGGCTGTAAAATAAATATCTGGAAGGATAGATGGGTCCCGATACCTACTACTTGCAAGATTAGTTCACCACCTTCGTTACTAAATCTGGATGCGAAGGTCAGTGAATTAATTGATGCTAATACTAAGGGATGGAATAGGACTCTTTTAGAAGCTCTTTTTTCCAAAGAGGAGATAGCAAAGATTCTGGAGATCCCCACCAGCTGCACTAACCAAGTGGATTTGCTTATTTGGAGGGGTACAAAGAATAGGATATTTTCGGTTAAGAGTGCATATCATCTGCAAAAGGAGAGGGAAGTTTCTGCCATGGCCTCAAGCTCTACTCCAAATATAGGGGGTGCAGTTTGGAAGAGATTATGGAAACTGCCGGTGCCCCAGGTGGAGAAAAATTTTCTGTGGAAGGCATGTCACAATATCCTCCCGACGCGGGAAAATCTATACAAGAGAAAGATAATTTCAGACCCTCTATGCCCGGTTTGTGGTCTTGAAGTTGTGATAGGTTTCCATATTTTGTGGCAATGTGCGTCGGCTATGGACGTGTGGGCTATGGGGTACAAAATTTTTCAAAAGAGCTATTTTGCAGGGCCAGAATTTCTGCAGGTGGTAACGTCCCTGTTTGAGAGTTGTTCTCAGGAGGTGCTGTGCCAATTTGTGGGTCTGGCACGTAGAATTTGGCTGCGGAGAAATGAGTTGGTTCATGGGGGTTTATTCTCACACCCTAAACTTCTCATGGAAAAAACTGAGTTGGCTATTCAGGTATTTAATTTGGCCCAGGATCGGGGAGAACAAAGTATGCCTCTCAGTGGGGAACCGGCTGGAGTACGATGGTCTGCTCCTTTGCAGGGATGGGTAAAAGCTAATTGGGATGCTGCTTTGGACAGGAAGTCGGGCTGGATGGGGTTGGGCGTGGTGATTAGAGATTCACAGGGCAGCATGGTTGCAGCAAGGTGCGAGGTCCAGAAAGGGAGTTTGGTCCCGGCAGCAGCTGAGGCGTAGGCTTTTCTTTTGGCTGTGCAATTCTGCCGCGAGTTGGGCCTGGATCACGTCCACTTCGAAGGAGATGCTAAAGCTGTCATTGACTTAGTAATCTCAGAGCAAGCAGATTATAGTTGGATGGGGCATGTAATTGCAGACATAAAGGTGAAGCTACAGGACCTTCATCAACGGCAGGTCTCTTTTGTTCGAAGGGAGGGGAACAACGTGGCTCATCTCCTAGCGCATTTTGCAGTGAAGAATTGTGTGAATAATTCATGGTAGCTAGTGCCGCCAGAGCGTATTTGTGATGCTGTGATGTCGGAGGTCTCTACTCCATCTGATTGATTCATTAATGAGAAATCTCTATTCTCTTCAAAAAAAAAAACTATTAATTTTGAAAATATTTTTACAACAATTTATAAGCTAAACAATATAGTAGTAATGTACACATAAGAGTGGGCAACGATCAAGGTTTGAAAATATCTCACATTGGCTCTTAGAATTTATTCTCACCTTTAGAAAAATTTTCATCTCTATAAAATTGTGCATGCTCCACAAATTCATAAGAATTTAATTACTATTAGTTAGTTTACCCGAGACAGTCAAGTTTTTGATTGAGTTTGTTTTCTACTCTTTTTCTATTAAGGATCCAATATCGAGGAATACACTGATTAGCAACATGATTATAAGTGATCTGTTGCTGAAATAATTGTTATGAAATTTATTTTATTTTTTTAGAATCAGTAAGATACGGAAAATAAGAAGAACATAAAAAATAAACAATCACAAAACATAAATATTTACACTGTTCATCATTAATAGTCTATTTGGAATTGTATTTGAGAGCTTAAAAAGTACTTTTAATATCTAAAAAGTTGTGCTAAACAAAAGCTATTATGTTTGGTAGAAGCACTTGTTGTATTTTTGTATATTATGCTTCACTATGTTGGTATGAACTTGTTTAGAGCCTAAGGTGTAGTTGTAACTGTTGGAAATAATTTTGAATGGTGCACAAATTCTCATTGATATAAAATAATACCATTATGAAAATTAACAATAAAAATAAATACATTACAAGAGATGAAAAATAAAGTATGGAAAGATCTCACAATACTATAGAATCACGCAATAACGTTGTTCTTAAAGGTTAATTCGTGCCTCCCGGAGTGTATAACTCGGTGCGATCGGATCTTTTAACACGCAACCTCCCAAGATTAGACTATAGCGTCTAACTTCGTTAAGAACGCACTTCCAATAACGAAAACTAGGAGAACAACCCTTTGATCTTCTTGATGAAAAAACCACATAGAGAAAATACAAAGAATAGAAGACAATAGGTAGACATTGCCCCGTATTCTATGCAGCTATAATGTATATATATCTAAATAATCAAATCAGGAAAAATATATATGAATATATTTTTACAGTGTTCTTTGGTGGCTATTGATTCATGTTATTAAATTGTCGCATGAATATACAAGATCTTGTAACTGTCATGAATTAGAAGAAACAAAACTGTCATGAAAATATTTAATGACCAACGGTCATATATAACATAAATCAATATGTGGCTTGTAAGAAAACCTTTAATGATAATCGGTTTGTAAAATAAGTTTAATGACCCAACGGTCAAAGCCATGAAACAAATTAGAGTAGAGTTTTGTTCTTCTTCATTAAAACTCATAGAAAAAAAAATTAATATCAAAGGGGAAAATGTTTGAAGCAATTTTAACGACCACCAAATAAAAAAGTGTTTGTAATAGTACAACAATCTCCCACATGTTACAAACACTAAAAAAATTGAGATTAAAAGCATGCATCGATGTGGTACCCAAAAGTTTTAACCGCATCTAGAATAAATAAGTAGGAACTTAATGAATCGTGGTAGGGTTAAATTCTTTTAACCAAATTCACAAGTTGACCAAACATATCACCCACATAACTTTCTCCAAACAATAAAATCAAATCAAGAAAATTGGGTTGTTCTATAGCGGGTTAGCGCCTTATACAAGCCATGTGCCTCTGGATTTCATGAGTGCTCTAAAGACTTTCCAAAGTCTCATAGGAAGCGGCACCACCCCCACACTCACATAGGTGGTGTCCATCAAGAATGTGTGCAGAGAACATCACATCCCAACAAGTAGGGACGATGGACCCATTAAGAGTTTTTAAACTCATCCTTACTCACTCTGCATCTTTTGTTGTTACACCATAAAATGGCTTTCATGAGCGCTCTAGAGACCTACCCAAGTCTCATAGGAGATAGCACTTCCACACTCATATAGGTGGTATCCATCAAGAGTATGTGCAGGGAACACCCCATCCCAACAGGTAGGGACTATGGATCCATTAAGAGCTTTAAGCTCATCATTAATCACTCTGTATCTTGTACTGTCTTACATCATTGGGATGGACTCATAACTAATATTCTCAACAAGATAGTTAATAAACATAAATTGACAGTACCATACCGTGATCACATGTGACTTCGTTTCCCATTAAACCTCATTCATGAGATCTCCAATCACAAAGGTTGGGTATCAATCACAGTATCATAATTTAGGTATCAGTCATATCCCCCTCGATGCTCTTCTCACTAGCCTTCTTGCTAGTGGCTTGGTCAAAGAATTTGCAGAATTCTTTATGACCTCACAAAGTCCATGGACATATACCGGTCTCAATAAGCTGCCTCATAATATTGTGCACTTTCTCATTATAAATTCTTTGGTCGAGCTTTGGTAGCATGAATATCACAATAAACATATAGATCTAGCTATGTTAGCATATAAAAGGAAAATTAAATAAATTAACCAATAGGTTCTTTAGCCATTCATCTTCAATTCATGCCTTCTCCAAGGCAATTAACTCTGACTCCATAGTAAACCTTGCTATGCAAGTCTTTTTGAGGACTTTCAAGAGATAGCTCATCCAGCCAGAGTAAACACATAATAGCCATTAGTATGATTTGCTCATCTAAATCAATAATACAGTTGCATTCCTTTCAATATAGCAGGATAATCACAATAAGACAAACCAAAATTAATTGTGCCCTTTGAAAATCTCAACAATTTAGAGATAGCATCACAATGGCTCAATACCATGATTATGAGTATATCTACTCATTTACTAACAATATATGTAATACCAAGGCATATATAGTTTGTCGAAACATCAAGCTACCAATGATTTGTGCATATTTTTCTTGCAAAAACACCATCACTATGATTCTTAACCAAGTGTATTTTTGAATCATATGGTGCAGAGTCTGTAGACATAGGTGTATAATAAAAGTGTTTAAATCTTTTAAGCATCTTTTCGACATAATATATCCGAGATAAAATACTGCAATCATTATTTCTAATAACTTTAATGTCCAATATGACATTAACTTTACCTATGTCTTACATATCAAAATTAGATGCAAGAAATATTTTAGTATCATGCATAACATCAATGCTAGCTAAACAAAAATAAAATAAGCTAGTTGCTAGCTAAACAAAAATAAAATAAGCTAGTTGTCAATATATATATATATATATATATATATATATATATATATATATATAAACAAATAATGACACATTCATTATTGTAAAACTTGCTATGCATTTACTTGTACCAATAATTAAATATAAATTAGATAATATCACCTTGTCAAACGCCATTGTTTAGGAGTTTGCTTTAATCCATACAAAGATTTCGTTAGTTTGCACACTTTATGTTCTTGACCGGGGATTACTAGTCCCTCGGGCTACTCCATATAAATCTCTTCATCATTTAGAAAAATAACTTTGACATCCATTTGATGTACAACAAGTTTATAAATATAAGCAATGACAAATAACATTCCAATAGATGCAATTTTAGTAACCGGAAAATAAGTATCAAATAATCAACATTTTGCATTTATTTGTAGCTTTTAGCTACCAAGTCTACCATGTACTTATCTATTGTATTATCCGGTTTAAGCTTCTTCTTAAACATCTATTTATAACCAATTGATTTGGTCTTAGAAGGTAACTCAACAAGTTCCCAATAATGGTTAGACATAATTTATTCCAAATCATTATTTATAGCTTCTAACCAAAAAATGCATCAAATAGATTTAATTGCTTCACTATAACACATTAGACCATCATCAATAATATAAGCAATAAAATCATTACCAAGATTCCTTTCGTTCTAGCTCGCTTGCTTCTTCTTACTTCTTCCACACCATCAACAATTTATTAGAAGCAACAAAAAATTCATAAAATAATTTTTTCTTATTTTTCAAAGGAAACACATGCTTAAGGAAAATAACATTTTTAGATTTAATACTAGTATTGTAATCTAAAACATCACTATTGATAATAAGGAATCTATAGCATGAACTATTACATGCAAAACCAATAAAATGCAATCATAAGTTTTAAAACCAAGTTTTCTCCTTTTAGGCTCGGGTAATATAACATTTGCCAAATACTCCCACACTTCGAGGTATTTCAAACAATGCTTATGAATGTGACAACAAAAAATAACGGCTTCTCCCCACACTTTGGTAGATAGCCTAAAAATTGACAATCATAGCATTCATAATTTATTCCAGTATTCTAATTTCTCTTCATTTTCTTGATGTAACCAAGATTTACATGTATAAATCTATTATGCTAAATATTAATGGAATAAATCAAATAGTCACAAGAAAATAAATTTTCAATAATTGCACACAAATGCTTTAAGAAATGACTTCTATGAGCTCATTTTTCTCTAAGTGTGATATGTCATTTACTCTTATTTCTTTTCTATCAATTGACAGTTTTCTAAAGTTGTTTAAAAAAAATAGAAATCACCACTTGTGATGTTTAAACATTATTCTTATAAATAGAAGTTGCATATTACAAGCTCTATCAAGATATTAAAAGAAAATCCTCTCAACTAAAATCTTAGTAAATATGTAAAGTATCAAGCTCAATCATATAACAATCAACTATTATTGACTCACTGTCATAAATATGTCATTGGTATCATTCTTATGACATGATAAATTTCTCAAATACCAAATGAACCTCAATAAGAACATCAATAATCACATATATTTTATTCTGAACCATTATGTCAAATAAATTTGAAAGCTGAATGATATATATGAAGAATTACCAAATTCTTTTAAAGTATTTATGCTAATCTAGCATGTTATTGCTAATACAAATGCTAGATGCTATTTCAATTTTGAAATAGAGTAATCAACAGAGATTCATCACTTATCAAATTACAATATTCATGTAATATAAATTTCAATTCAATCAAGTAGTACCTTCATCACTTGATTTTATTTTTTATTTTTTGCTTTTAATAAATGAAATCGTATATCATGTCTTGAAAAAAATAAATTAAGACCTATGAATCATAATTTAAGAACTCACAGTGGAGCCAACGATTTTACTCAAGATCCTCCAAAATAGATTGTTGCCATTACACACTAATTAGGTGTCGTGAGAACCAATCGACTCAATATGCGCACCACATCTTTTTCTCCTATCATGTGCTATCCTGCAAGAATTTTTAGCAAAGTGGTATTCTATGCACACAATTAGCAATGTCTATATATTTTCTCCATCACAACATGAGTAACCACTCACTTTTGTTTTTATTAATCATCATGGATGTTCTCTAACAAACTCAATACATCACAATAGAAATTGCTAAGTTCTAAAAATCCATAAAACGCTTAACTCTTTTTGTTTCAAGATTCATAACCCAACAATAAAAAAAATTATTTGACAATCAACAAATTTGATTTCAAATAAATGAAAACTCTTTCAATCAAAATATTTTCACTTTCAATACCTACACATGAAATTAAACTCTTATTTTGATAAATGAATCAATTATCAGATTCACAACAAAATCTTTCCACTCAAGATTTGATTTCATCTTTCTTATATGCGAATTGCATACTACAAACTCTTATAGTATTTGACTTCTCATAAGTGTAAACAGTATTATTATGCTCTAATCCAAATATTTGTGCAACCATCATAATCAACCTTTAAGATTGTTGGAAATAATTTTGGATGGTGCACAAATTCCATTGATATAAAATAATACCATTATGAAAATTAACAATAAAAATAAATACATTACAAGAGATGAAAAGTAAAGTATGGAAAGATTTCACAATGTTATAGAATCACACAAGAGCGTTGTCCTTAAAGGTTGATTCGTGCCTCCTGGAGTGTATTACTCGGTGTTAGGGGTGGGTATCGGTCGGTTAAACCGGTTAATGGACTTATCGGTCAGTTAACCGATAAGCTATCGGTTAACCAAGTCTTAACCGATTACCGACCGATAAGAAGTATTAACCGAAAATTATCGGTCATATCGGTAATCGGTTAACCGGTCGGCTAAATCGGTTTGGGCTTTTGTGGGTTTTTTATTGGGCT
This sequence comes from Corylus heterophylla, assembly GCA_016403345.1. Classification (NCBI taxonomy): domain Eukaryota; kingdom Viridiplantae; phylum Streptophyta; class Magnoliopsida; order Fagales; family Betulaceae; genus Corylus; species Corylus heterophylla. Next base: position 17,341,259 of record CM028144.1, on the reverse strand, counting down.
TTTACTGATTGCTAATTGAGCCAAAAATTAATTTGAGACTGCCAGATTGAGTTTTGTGGGCTTTTTATTGGGCTTTTTTTTTTAGTTTGTATTAATATAATAATTAATAAACTCTTTCTAATTTCTCTTACTGGGCTTGCTCCATGGACGGATGGACCAATATAGATATATAATAAATTAATAATCATATGAGATTGCTCCATGGACCATGAGCATATTTGAGCAGAATCGGTTCTAGCTAGGCTAGCTTCTGGAAGTGGAAGCTCATTTTGTTCCAAATTTCCAATGAAAGAAATATGTCCTTGTCAACCAACAAATTGGGCTTTATCTGATTCAAAAAGGCAAAATTGAAATTCTTCATTGAAAGAAAATTCAACATTTCTACCCATAAATATAAATTATATAATGCAGTCACTCACAATAAAACAAAATTAACAAATGCAAAATCTAGTAGTTAAAGACTCAAAGCATTGAACCAATTCAAGACCTTAAACATTTTGTATCAGGGGCTCTCTTCAACCTACATACAGTGATTAGTGGATAATAAGCAATCTCAAATTAACAAAATTCAAAAAAAAAATCAAACATACTCAAACCCAAATTAAAATCCATCCAAGAATAATAAACAAAGTATTAACTAAGTAAAGTTAATAAGTCACTTAGTAAAAAGAAAATAAGTTTAACCCACACAAAGGGCAACACCGATTACACAAATATCAAAAGTAGAAAGAAAACATAAAGATAGTAATCAATATGGATAAACATAAACAAGGTTACACAATAATTTCCAATTCCATGATCCACCTCAAACATGGATCATCTGCAATTCTTTAAATTTGCTTCCTTCAATAGACAAAACATAAACATAGTTAATCGCTATTAGTGATTAATATTAAATAGTAAGAAATAAATATCAAGTAAGAAAAAAATATATGATACAAAAAACTTACCAAATACTTTAAACAAAACATCACCTCGCAAAATTCATCCATCAAACCTTTAATCCTCATCAAATGTGAGGGAATTAGACAGAATTTCTACTACAATTAAATTTTTAAAGGATTAGTAAAAAATAAAAATAATTTAATCAAATAATTAGAACAATGAACAAATTTGAAATTAACAAATATTACCCGACTCAAATTTGTAGCTTTCTTCATCTTCAATATCAGGCAAGAGTTGCTCACCACACTCAAAATTGGGAGAAGATCTCAACCAATTCTGACAACAAATAAGAGCTTCCACTGTTTTCGAAGCCAAAGAACTCCGAAAATGATCTATGATGCGACCTCCGGTGCTAAACGCCAACTCAGAGGCAACAGAGGTAAGTGGAATTGCAAGGACATCCCGTGCTATCTCGGCGAGAACCGGAAACTTCGACTTATTTACCCTCCACCACATTAAAATATCAAAGGTCTTACTTGGTGACTCGACCTCCTCCGTACAATATTGCTCTATCTCTGTCCGACACATCATCACATTTTTGGACGCTCGAAAGGAATGGTAAATAGCTAAAGCATCTTTCTTATTAGTACCCACACCTTCGGAACTTGTACCGACATCCACACCCTCATTTGAAACCCTACTCCCACTTCCTTCAACATTTTTAGCATAATGTTGATAAAATTGGTCCAAGACCTTCTTTAAGTTGATAATAATTCTTGATGCCTTTGATGTACCTACATTTGTCTGCAACCAAAATTCCAAGACGGATATCTTGTAACGTGGATCAAGCACAGCAGCAAGAAACAACAGGGGGTTAATAGCCTCAAAGTCTCCCCAATACTTATCATATTTCTCTTTCATACTTGTTGCCATTAGGGCTGTTAAGTGAGCGAAGCGTCTCACGAGCAAGCTCGGACTCGGCTCGCATAAGCTCGGCTCGTGCTCGACTCGAATATTAAATGAAACATTTCGTGAACAAAAATCCTAGCTCGAATATTAAACGAAGCAAGCTCGGCTCAACTCGACTAACTCGTGAGCAGCTCGTGAGCTAGGCTCGTATAAGGCTCGTCTCGCTTATTAAGCTCGGCTCGTATATTTTTTATTAAGTAACAAATAACAATATATAATCAACATTACTCATTTATTCAATAATAACAAATATATTATATACCTTTTTTTTTTTTTTGTTATTCATGTATATGTGTGTATATATATTATATATATAATATATGCATATATTAATATAAAAACATATAAGAAATATATATATATAAGAAATATATAATATTATCATTAATCATTTTATCATATGATATAATCATATAGTACAACCGCACAAGTTATTGTGTCATTTAATACAAATATTATAATTAGATAGTTTATACTTTGGAAATTGGAATCGTATACATCACATAATCATTAATCATTATATAATCATATGGTATATCTGCATAAGTTATTGTGTTATTTAATCAATACATTATAATTATATACTTTATTCTTATAAAACATATATGATGTATCACATGATCTTAGATCGAAGATAATATTAATATTAATTGTAAGATAATATGATCATAAAATTTAAGTATGAGTATACGACCATTAGATCATATGAATTTATTACTTAGAGTTTGAGTATTACTATTAGATTAAATGATTAATAATTAAGTAACTAATATGTTTCTTATAATTTATACATTATAATCACAATTTACGATAAGTAAAAACTTAACAATTTGAATTTAAATCATATGATCATATTCATATAAATAATGATAATGATCTAAAAAATAATTATTACGTTTATTGTTGTTCTTCATAATATCAAGTAACTACAATTATATATTCTATACAATTGTTTTTGAAGGGAAACAAGAAAGACACAAAAATACTTCTAGAATTATTCTTAGTTTATATGAGATGAATGACAAATTTTTCTAAGCTCTAAGAACAAATACTCGATTAATCTTATTGCTAATGATCAGAAAGTGGGGTTAAGGCCCCTACAAACAATCAAGAGAAAGAGCTAAAAGCTCCTTCATTACAATGTCATGAATACAATTTGGAGTAAGGTTCCTCCAAACTCTATCACCAACACCTTGTATGGCTGCTTTCGCCAACCTATGAGCAGCCTCATTTGCTTCCCTAGGAACATAAACACAGGACCACCTTGGGAATGTCTGTAGCAGATTCTTTGTATCGTCCACTAGATGTCCGAACCGGCTCCACGTGGTCATAGATGAATTGATAGCATCCACTATCTGCTTGGCATCTCCCTCCACAATAACAAGTTGCAATCCCAACTCCCTCATCAAACGGACAGCATGAAATGCTCCTAGAGCTTCCCCTGTTGCAGACTCCAGGGAACCCCTTCTTGTTTTGCTCATTGCCGCTACAACCTGCCCTCTCTCTTCCCTTATGACAATTCCAATTCCCATTATATTTTGGGTTGTGTCAAAAGCCACGTCCCAATTCGCCTTAAAGCTTCCTGTCTCCGGAGCTTGCCATGATTTCCCCCTGTCTGCAGGACTCACCTTCAAACTTTGGGGGACACGATCTTGTTGCTGTTTGAACTCCAGCAAGCTCTCAACAGGTTTTTTGACGATCTCATTTGGGCTAGAGAAGTGACCTTCATGGATCCAAGTATTGCGCCTGAACCATAGCTGTCGAGCAAGAGTCACGAACAGTTCTAATTTGTCAAACAACAAGAGGAGGAACAAAAAAAAAAAAAAGACTTTGTGGCCTCTGTTTGGTAAAAAAAACTTGTGGGCTCTCATTATAAAACAATGTTTTTTTTTTTTTTAATCTTTTTCATACCAAACATTATGTTTTTTTTTCACATTAATTCATTTTTGCTACAAGAAAAAAAGAAGAAGAAAAGCCCCAAGGCTCAATTTTTTTTTTTTTTTTTCACATTACACACTTCCCATTTTCCTTCTTGAATCAAATTCATATCTAGATATTCTTTGAGATATATTCTTTTGTTTGATTTACTGCAGATTGGAACACCTGGGATGGATGGAATAGAGGAAATAAGTAAAAGAAATAAGCAATCTACAATTGCCATGGTCCAGTGGGTCCACGGAGGGAGAAAGAGTTGTGATTCTTGTGAAGTAGAATTTATGAGAAGGGAAAAAAGGTGAAAGAATTGAAGCTCATCCGTCCCACATCGACAAGGAAGCAAAAAATCCCACCTTCAGTTATCTATAAAAGGGCATCCCCCTCACAAGAAGATAATTATTAAAACAAAAGCATTGGCTCACGTGAAGCATTGCTTGTGAGGGTCCCACCTGTGAGGGTCCCACCTTCACACTTTATAATACTTGTTGAGCCTTTTTGGCTCACTTAGTTGGAGCTTGCCTAAGCTAGTAGCTTGGGCAAGGTGGCTTAAAATATAAATTTTACAATAGAAAAATAAAGGTTTAAATTTGTCGAGTCAGCTTGGCTTGAGGGGCTCGACTTGCTGAATAAGCGAGCTGGCGAGTCGAGCTCAAGCAAGGGTAACTCCTTAACGAGCCGAGCTCGAACACAATTGTTAGGCTCGTGTTTGAGCTCGGCTCGAGCTCGAGCTCGTCTTAAACTTATATGAGCCGAGCTTGGACAGGCAAAGCTCGCCCAAGCTCGGCTCGTTTACAGCCCTAGTTGCCATGCTACTCAACGAATAATCATCACTTTCACAATACTCCATCAAACAATGATAAACATTTTGGAGTGTATCAAAAAACAAGTTAGAGGTTGAGTACGAGGAACCCGACATTCTTATTGTCTCCTCATAAAACACATGCAAAAATTTAACAAAGTGTCGAACCTTCTTCCAATCATCTTGAGTCGGAGTCCCCAACTCATCATCATTCAAATAGTTGAAAAAATTCGAATCTTCATCTAACATAAGATCAAATGCCCTTTCATACTTTTGTGCTACCTCCAACATGGTATAAGTAGAGTTCCATCTAGTGGAAACATCAAGTTTCAATGAAGATTTACACCCAAGTTGCTTCCTTTCTACACAAGACTTAAAGAGGGCCAATCTTTGGGGGGATCTCTTCACATACTTCACCATATTTCGGATCCTTTCAATTGAATCATGTACATCCTTCATACCTGCTTGCACAATTAAATTTAAAACATGCACACAACACCTTATATGGACAAAGTCATGGCGACAAATAACATTTGTATTAGACATACACTACAAAAAAAAGGATATTTTTTGACGTGGCAAACAGTAACTTCTGTTTGCCACGTCAAAACATATTGACGTGTCTAAAAAGACACGTCAACAAAAATATTTTTGACGTGTTGCGTTGTAACACGTCAAAAGTTTTTGACGTGTTAAATGGACACGTCAAAAACTTTTGACGTGTCAATTTCACACGTCAAAAACTTTTGACGTGTCAATTTACACGTCAGAAGTTTTTGACGTGTCATAATGGCACGTCAGAAACTTTTGACGTGTGAATTTCACACGTCAAAAGCTTTTGACGCGTAGAATCTACACGTCAAAACTTTTTTTTTTTTTTTGTGAAAAAAAAATTACATTAATTTTGATATTAAAAAATGTGTATTATAAAAAACAATGAATTTTTATTGTCATTAGTACAAATTATATTTTATTATCCTTAGTACAAATTACTTGGTAATGACAATTTTTTAAAAAATTATCATTGCATAAATCGATCAGTCTAGTAATTTTAATATGAGAGCTAACCATATTATTTTTTTAAAAAATATATAAAACATACTTCACACATCTAATTATCTATACATCTAAGTTATGAATTTATTTATTCTATAATTAATTGTAATTGGACAATGTGTTGTGTAGGAGGAAAATATTGTATGAGAGAGTAAATATAATTTTAATAAAATTAAAATAAATATAATTTAAATTACATAAAATATTAAAATAAATTATTATAAGTTTTTGACGTGCCACATTTGGCACGTCAAAAACTTTTGACGTGTCATGCATGGCACGTCAAAAAATTTAAATTATATATATATATATATATATATATATATATATATATATATATATATCAAAAATAATTTTAATTTTGATATTAAAAATGTGTATGATAAAAAACAATTAATGTTAACTAGCCTTAAAAAATAATTTTTATTGTCATTAGTACAAATTGTATTTTATTATCGTTAGTATACATTACTTGGTAATGATAATTTTTTAAAAAATTATCATTGCATAAATCGATCAGTCTAGTAATTTTAATATGAGAGCTAACCATATTATTTTCATAAAAAATATATAAAACATACTTCACACATTTATTTTATAAGACCCGCAAACTTTACACGAATTCAGCAAACACAACATATGTGGTCGGTCAATGGATACATCTAATTATCTATACATCTAAGTTATGAATTTATTTATTCTATAATTAATTGTAATTGGACAATGTGTTGTGTAGGAGGAAAATATTGTATGAGAGAGTAAATATAATTTTAATAAAATTAAAATAAATATAATTTAAATTACATAAAATATTAAAATAAATTATTATAAGTTTTTGACGTGCCAAAAACTTTTGATGTGTCATGCATGGCACGTCAAAAAATTTTGACGTGTCATGCATGACACGTCAAAAAATTTAATATTATATATATATATATATATATATATATATATCAAAAATAATTTTAATTTTGATATTAAAAAATGTGTATGATAAAAAACAATTAATGTTAACTGGCCTTAAAAAATAGTTTTTATTGTCATTAGTACAAATTGTATTTTATTATCGTTAGTATACATTACTTGGTAATGATAATTTTTTAAAAAATTATCATTGCATAAATCGATCAGTCTAGTAATTTTAATATGAGAGCTAACCATATTATTTTCATAAAAAATATATAAAACATACTTCACACATTTATTTTATAACACCCGCAAACCTTACACGAATTTAACAAACACAACATTTGTGGTCAGTCAATGAATACATCTAATTATCTATACATCTAGAATATTAATTGTAATTGGACAATGTATTGTATAAGAGGAAAAAATTATATGATAGAGTAAATATATTTTTAATAAAATTACAATAAATATAATTTAAATAATGGTATAAATGACAATTGTATATTTTTTAAATTTAAATTCAAATTTTTATATAAAAATAATAATAATAATAATAATTAAAATTAAAAGAGTTCTTGACGTGCACACGTGGCACGTCGAGAACTCTTGACGTGCCACATGGCACGTCAAGAATTCCCCTCGGGAAGGCGCGCCCGCCAGGCTCCAACTACGCCTTCCCTTGCTTTTTTGTTTTTTTTCTTTTTTTTTTCTTCCTTTCTTCCTTCCTTCTTTCTTCCTTCTTCCCTCTCTTTCTTTCTCTCCCCCCCGCAGTAGCTACACCGTACCCGTTTCTTCCGCCATTTTTGTTTCTCCATCAGCCCACTATACGCGCAGCATCTCTCTCACCCGCGTGCTCTCTCTCAACCCTTTGGATCACGCGCGTTGTCTCTCTCTCTCGATCTCTCTCTCGGTGGTTCTCTCTCTCCGTCGGTGTTTCTTCTCTCTCATCGGCCGGCGTCCGTCACCGCCGCTACTACCTCCGGCGACCAAGCCATTCCCGATCAACTATACGCCTATCAGGTATATATATACGTATTTTAAAATTTATATATATATATATATATATATATATATACCGAATATACACATGCAGTGTGTATATATACACAAGGAATGAAATATATATATACAGAAAATTAGTTTATATATATATATATATATATATATATATATAAACTAATTTATTTATTTATTGATATAAATTAATATATAGATTATATAAATATAGTATTATATATTGTTGATGTAGTTAATTATATTAGCAAATTTAATTTTTTTGTACATGTTAATTAATTAATTTATTTGCTTAAGATTTATGTTATGTAATATTACTTGTTTGATATATATGTTTTGTATATGGTGAAAATATTGTTTAATGTATTTGCATGCATGCATGCAAAATTACGTACCATCATATATAGTTTGAAATTTGTTTTTTTGTTTAGGATTTTGCATTTACATTTAGACTCGGTCAAGGTGTTGCGGTGGTTTCCGCTCATACCACGGCTACAGAGATTGTTTATGTCAAAGCATACTGCTCCTTCTATGAGGTGGCATGCAGAAGGTCGGAGTAAGGACGGTGTATTGAGGCATCCGGCCGATGGTGAAGCATGGAGGGCATTCGATAATTTGCATCCAGACTTTTCGGCGGACAGCAGGAACGTCAGGCTTGGACTAACCTCGGATGGATTTAATCAATTCGGGAACATGACCACATCCCACAGCACTTGGCCTGTAATGCTTGTACCGTACAACTTGCTTCCTTGGACGTGCATGAAACAAACATCATTTATACTATCCCTGATAATCCCGGGCCCAAAGTCAGTTGGGATGGATCTAGATGTTTACCGACAACCCTTAATTGAGGAGTTACAGGAACTATGGACTGTAGGTGTACGCACATTTGACGTGTCCAAGAAAAAGAACTTTGTGATGCGGACGCAGTTGATGTGGACAATTAATGACTTCCCGCATACGCAGATTTGTCTGGGTGGCCTAACAGGGGTGAGAAGGCATGTCCCTGCTGTATGTACTCGACGAGGTCCATGCGATTAAAACATGGCAGAAAATTTTGTTATATGGGGCACAGGCGATACTTGCCCATTGATCATCCGTGGAGGAGGAATAAAATAACATTTGACGGAAAACAAGAATTTGAATGTGCCCCAGATGTGCCAAGTGGAGATGACATTCTTAGACAATTACAAGATATGGCATATGGAGATGAGAATGCCGGTAAGGCAAGGATTGATAATGAGAAAAAAAACAAGAAACAGAAGAAGGGTGGGCCGACAGAAAGAGAAGGCGAGACTGCTAACGTATTGTGGAAGAAGAAAAGTGTTTTCTTTAGGTTGCCGTATTGAAAAGATAATCTATTGCGGCACAACCTTGATGTTATGCATATTGAGAAAAATGTGATGGACAACATTCTTGGCACAATACTAGACATTCCAAAGAAAACAAAGGACAACATCCAAGCTCGCACAGACTTGCAAGAAATGGGGTTGAGACATGCACTTCATCCGTACACGGGTGAAGATGGTCAAACTTATATGCCCGCAGCTTGTCACACGATGTCTAAGAATGAAAAAATACATTTTTTAAAAGTGCTTCGGAATGTAAGGGTGCCGGACGGATATGCCTCGAATATTTTCCGATGTGTACGACTTAGTGATCATACGATATTTGGTTTGAAAAGCCATGATAGTCACGTAATTATGCAACAACTTCTCCCTATTGCATTGCGTGGATCATTGCCAGAGAACGTGGTTAGACCACTTGTTGGGATGTCTGCATTCTTCAGGGGCCTATGTTCAACGTCATTGACACGAGATGATCTAGACCGACTAGAGGGTGACATTTATATTACTTTGTGCCAGCTGGAAAGGGTCTTCCCTCCAAGTTTTTTTACTATAATGGTTCACTTAGTCGTGCATCTTGTCCGTGAATGCCGACTTGGTGGACCGGTACAGTATAGGTGGATGTATCCGGCAGAAAGGTAAAATACTTTACTAATATTCATGAAATTATTTTTTTCTCCAATATACAACCGTCACTAACTGTAATTACTGAATTATGATCATATGTAGAAGCCTTGGAGTGTTCAAATCTAATGTTCGCAATAAAGCGGCTCCTGAGGGCTGCATTGCGGAGGGTTACATAGCAATGGAGTTGGTGGCGTTTTGTTCAAGGTATCTAGATCACGCACCAACATTTCACAATAGGGCTATAAGAAACCAGGATGGTTCAAAAGGTGCGGGAACACGAGTCATCCTCGACCATGTCACTTTGACACAAATTCATCGATATATTTTGTTTAACTTGGATGAGTTCGTTCAACTACGGACGTAAATCGTGTTAGTAGTGTATGCAAGTTCAATATCATCTTGGACCTTTAGTTGTGAATTATAATATAATTTACACTTTGTATTGTAGGGTACACATGGATACACTTAGACGATCATGCGATAGGGGGCGAACGACGGAGGACCAATTGGAAACCCAACACCATGCGCTGTTCTGCAATTGGTACCGTGACTACGTAAGACTACCGTAATATATAACTGTTGCAGACCCATTTTATTTAGTTATTGGTTCATAACAACCAACAAAACTAACTTTCTTATGGTCAATTGTACGTATGTGCTAACAGGTCGATCGATTGGACGATCGACAAAGGAAGGAAATAGGTGACAAACTGGTAACACATTGTAGAGGGCCGAAGGCAACAGCGACCAGATATAACAGATATGTGGTTAACGGAAAGCTGTTTCGCACTATTGCATTTGATGCTGGAAAAAGGACCCAGAACAGCGGGGTGTGCGTGCCAACTGTTGACGGCGAAATGTACTATGGAAAGTTGACAGAAATAATTGAGGTGGAGTACTTCGACAGAACTAAGTATGTTTTGTTCAAGTGTGACTGGCGGACAACACGAGGGATAGAGGGTACAAAGTAGACGAGTATGGCATACTGCTTGTCAGCTTCAAAAACCTTGTCCACCGGGGTAAGAAAATTACTGATGAGCCGTATGTGCTAACGTCACATGTTGACCAAGTTTTTTACGTCCAAGATGAAAGGGACCCTGATTGGGCTTGTGTTGTAAGGACTAAACCACGAAACGTATACGACGTTGGACAAGGCGAGGGTTCTGATGATGAAAGTGTCAACTACCATGAGTGTGAGCCGCTCCTATTGACCAGGAATAATGAAGTAGATCCGCAGGATGGCATTGACTACATCCAACAAGACTTAGATCCGTATGTTGTTTTAAAAAAATTAAAATTTTAATAATATATATAGTTCACATTATTTTGACGTATTTAATGTTATTTCTTTATACATTGATTGGGTATTGTGGTGCAATGTTTATCTATTATATACATAATTAATTGGGTATATTATGTGTTTTGCAGGTTGATATGAGCACGAGGGGAAAGAGTAGACGACGGGGTCCATACAGATAGACGAGCAGGGTATAGACCCTTACTTCCTGAGCATGGGAAAGGGTCTCTGCAGGTTTCGTATCTCACGGATGCCTCATATCCGTCCTTGACCGAGTTGGGAGTGTGTGAGCATGGTGAGGTAGAGAGGATGTTCCCTCCTGAGTTAAACACGAGTATCCCATACAGTGAGCCATCGCCTCCGGATGATAGCGAGACACAGTATTATGGAGAGGACGCGGATGATGGCTCAGGTGACTTAAAGGCCCCTGATCGTCCAAAGGAGTTAGGCGTTCGCCAGCTCCAAACAATAAGTAAGTATATATGATTTAAATACCCATATTGAACATGTATAAAATTTCAATATTAAATTTCAAACAATTAACATTTGCAATTATTAATGTGTTAGGGATCGGGGGAGACGGCAGCACCCAATTTCAGGTGGTGGACATTCCACCATCGAACAAAAAGTGGGAGGTCCCACCAGGACAAAAAATCGTATGTGAGTACAATAAGGCGTGGCAGCCCGTAGGATTTAGTGGGATGAAATTCAGAAGGGAGACCGGCAACGTCATAAGGGCCGGGACTTATGTTAGGCTCCGGGATGAATGAGAGCATGTACATTCCCGTGTGAATGAAGATATATGGGACGCCTTGATGGTATGGTTAAATTTTTTTCGCATATTTTCGCATGTGTTTTTTTTAATATTTACAATGTTGTTTCAGTTTAATAATTATACGCCTAATTTTTACTTGGTATATATGCAGACTCAATTCTACATGCCGCCTGAATACGATCTTCAAGCGATTAAAAGAGACGCCTTCAAAGATATGGGATCGAAGCTGAAGAGTTGGAGACACGCTGTAAAACTCAAGTTAAAAATCAAGGAGGGCGATACTCCAGACTCAGTGAAGGCGAGAATGGGTGAGGATGCCGTTAGGAAATACGACGCCGAGGACTTGAATGTCTTGTTGGCGAGATGGTGTGACCCAAAAAATCAGGTATGTCTTGAGTGTTTTTAGAATATGGCTGTTTGTTTGGTTTGCTTTAATTTGTTCATAGGCTTGTGATGATCAATCTTCCATTGTTGATTATTGTTTATATAGTAAAGAAATATATGAATATATTTGAATAGGAAGACTAAATAAGCAATTGGCTAGTGGAATAAATTATAATTGTTTAGTTTCATTAATTATAATTGGGTTAAGACTGACATTTTAAGAGTGGTATACATGTAGGAGTTTGCTGCCAAGATGAAGGAATTGCGAGCAAAAAACAATACACCTCACTGCACCGGGTCGATGAGCTACGCTAGAGCGACATATCAAGAGGTATTTATATATCTTTACTGCATATATATATATATATATATATATATATATATATATATAATCGGTTGTTTATGTCTATGTTTTTTTTAACTTTTTTTGTTTTTGTTGTTGTTGTATTGATATATTTTCTATGCAGACCATAGCCAGGGGCGGCACTCCTCCAACTCGAGCGGAAAGTTACGTTACTACTCACACAACGAAGGATGGTGGCTATCCGAATGACGTGGTCAGGGAGAAATGTGTAAGTACTCAAACATATATATTTTGATAAATTACTTATGAATAACGTTCCTTATAAGAGATACTAATTTATTTTTTAATGTACAGGAGAGGATGAAGGAATTGATGCCCACTGACCCGGCAAATAGTAAGACTGTGATGGAAGGGACGGTACGGTGGACACCTGATGACGCGTATGCTCAGGCGCATGGAAATAAGCCTGAGTATGCTGGCAGGGTCCGCTAGCTGGGTCCGAATGTGCTGCCGGTGCGGGGCAGCATACATTCATACTATACACCGTCCCAGACACGGTCTAGTAATTCTTGGAGCTCCTCGTTCTCACAGATGACGGATAGAATTAGAGAACTTGAAGAGGAGCGGGCACAAGAAAGACGTGTGATGGAAGAAGAGCGGGCAGTACAAAGAAGGGCAATGGAAGAGATGGCGAGGCAGATTGAAGCACAAAAAGCGCAAATAGAAGAGAAAGATGCTATGATTGACGCTCGTTTCCGCCAAATCGAGGCCATGTTCGGGTCGACGTCTAGATTTACGCCCCACAGAGGTAATAATATATTTTATTTTATTTTTTTAACAATTGTTAACTGTTAGAAACAACGGTTAGAAACAACTGTTAAAAACTCCTATTTTAGAACTTACGCATATTTGCATCATATTACATAGTAATTTTGAATTTTTGTATTGATTATTATTGGTTCACAACTCATTTGCAGGTAATGCAGATTAAAAGTTGGGGGATGACTGTGTTGAGTTGGGCGCCACACGTCGTTGATTATCACTGTTTGTATACATACTGCTACTTTTTGTTTTGTATATAGTTAGATCAAACTATAGGTTTGTTGAGAGACATTGAAACTTATTTGTAGTAGATAGTCCAGATGTATTTTATTGTATATTTGTTTTGCCTTGTGTTAAAACGTGTTTTCGATATATATATACGTTTTGTTATGTGTTGTGTTGGAATGTAGTATGTGTGTTGAAATTTTGCTTAATGAAGTATGTATTGGATATTGGATATTAGATATATAGTAGTAATGAAGTTGTGTTGTGTTGGATGATTATTTCAAGATATTAGATTTTGTTTAATGAAGTTGTGTTGGATATATATATTCTTTGAAACTCATAGTATGGTCAGGATGTGTATTGTGTATTGGATTGGAATATGTATTGGATTGAATTACGTATTATATTAGATTAGGTATTGGATTAGATTATGTATGTGAATTACAGATGTGTATTAGGTATGTGTATTATGAAAGTGTATTATGTATGTGTATTATGTATTGGATTGGATTATATTGGATTATTTATGTAGATTATGAATGTGTATTATGGATGTGTATTATAGATGTAGATTATGTATTGGATTGGATTAACTATTGAATTAGATTGGATTGGATTGGATTAGGTATTGCATGTGGATTTTGGATTTCTTTAGGTTTATGTATTAGATGTGGATTATGTGTTGGATGTGTATTATGTAGGTAGATTATGTATTGAATGTGGATTATGTATTGGATGTGTATTATATATGTAGGTGGATTATGTGTTGGATGTGTATTATATATGTAGGTGGATTATGTATTGGATGTGTATTATGTAGGTATGTGGATTATGTATTGAATGTAGATTATGTATTGGATGTGTATTATATATGTAAGTGGATTATGTATTGGATGTTGATTATTTAGGTGGATTATGTATTGAATGTATATTATGTATTGGATGTGTATTATATATGTAGGTGGATTATGTTGGTGGATTATGTATTAGAAGTGTATTATATATGTAGGTGGATTATGTATTGGAAGTGTATTATTTATGTAGGTGGATTATGTATTGGATGTAGATTATTTAGGTGGATTATGTATATTATGTATTTGATGTTGATTATGTATTTGATGTGGATTATTGGATGTGGATTATTATGTATTGGATGTAGATTATTTAGGTGGATTATGTATATTATGTATTGGATGTTGATTATGTATTTGATGTGAATTATTTAGGTGGATTATGTATATTATGTATTTGATGTTGATTATGTATTTGATGTGGATTATTTAGGTGGATTATGTATATTATGTATTGGATGTTGATTATGTATTTGATGTGGATTATTTAGGTGGATTATGTATATTATGTATTGGATGTTGATTATGTATTTGATGTGGATTATTTAGGTGGATTATGTATATTATGTATTTGATGTTGATTATGTATTTGATGTGGATTATTGGATGTGGATTATTTAGGTGGATTATGTATATTATGTATTGGATGTTGATTATGTATTTGATGTGTATTATTGGATGTGGATTAGAAATATTGTAATTACGTCAAAAAATTTTTGATGTGTCGATTTTGACGTGTCAAAATCGCCACATCAAAATTTTTTTTGACGTGTCAACTTTTGACACGTCAAAAACTCGGGATTTTTGACATCCCCCCTTTTAACCGCGGCTGAACATCAAAAATGACACGTCAAAAGAGGTTTTTGACGTGTCAATGGCATTGACACGTCAAAAACCTCCGGTCAAAATTTCTGCCAAATTTTGTAGTGATATTTCTTTTTTGAAACTCAGTCATTGCCTTGTCATTAGCAGTTGCACCAACAAATTTTTAATCTCCCATTCCACCAAGCATTGCTCTATTTCCTTGGTAATCATTATTGCCTTGTGATCCGACACTTGGCGAAATGCCAATATTCTTTTGTGATATTTCCAAGAAGGATCAATGAAATGTTCAGTTACAACCATGTAATTCATATTCTGAATCGAAGTCCAAGTGTCCGTAGTCAAACAAATCCTTTGACCAGCTATCAACAACTTTTTTTTGATTAGGTCCCTTTTGGTCATAAACAACTTAACACAATCCTTCACCACTGTATAGCGAGAAGGAAGCGTAAATCGAGGCTCAAGAACCCTAAACATTTTCCTAACACCCCTCTTCTCCACAATTGAAAATAGAAATTCATCAACAATGATCATTTCACAAAGTGTCTCCCTAATAATTTTTTCAAAATACTTAGCAATAATTAGGTTATTGCCACTAGCACCACTACTCTGATTCTCTCCGGCCACAAAAGTGAACTTAGACTGAGAGCTATCTTCTCTTGCTTTTACGCTCTTGTACTTTTCACAATTTCTAAAATGGTACAACATGTTAGAGGTGCCATTTCTTGTAGGATGACATTTATATTGCCTCCCACAGTAGTTACAATTTGCAGTAGGAAACTCTTCAGAACTACTTTTATCTTTAATAAAATGGTCCCATACTAAAGATCTTTTCACTCTTAATCTTTTTTTACCAGGGATTGGTGGTCGTCCACCACGACTATGAGATGTTCTCATAGAACCAGCACATCTAATCCCTTGGGTATCCGTTTCAAACTCATCAGATTCATCATCATATGTTTCTAATTCTTCATCATCTATGGGACAAGAAGAAGTAGCTGATGTAGATGCATATGCATACATCTAAACTACAATAAAAATAAAAATAGTTTGTATTCAATATTTTTAAAACTCATACAATGTGAAAAATTAGTTATAAAAAAAAGAGTATATGAAAACACTTAACACTTAATTTATAAAACAGACCAAGGCCATATTATTGGCCCATATATATACACTTAAGTGCTTAACACTTAATTTATAATTATAAACCACCAACAGGAAATAAGGCCATATATATACACGTAACACTTAATTTACAATTACAAAGTATAAACCACCGACAGCAAATAAGGCCATATATATACATTTAACACTTAATTTATAATTATAAACCACCAACAGCAAATAAGGCCATATATGATATATATACACTTAACACTTAATTTATAATTATAAACCACCAACAGCAAATAAGGCCATATATATACACTTAACACTTAATTCTCCCAATAGCAACCAGTAACCACTAGATTTGAAGCTCCAAAATTTTATGATAAATCAACAACACTACAATAGGCATGGGAAAAACTCGATTGAAATTTGAAACTCTGAAAAACAAGATCTTGAAATTTTTCAGAGAGAGAGATCTAATGGAGTACAAAGTTCAGAAAAAAAAAAATTAACACAGAAAATTACCTGGGCTGCGATGCGATACGACTCTGCGAGAGACGAAGGTGCAGGTGTGCGATGGTGCGAGTCTGCGAGAGATCGACGGTGCAGGTGCTGCAGAGGGACTCGAGAGTCGAGGGAGAGGACGGAGATGCGGTGTTGCTGCGGGATCGATGGAGGGCGGCGCTGCTGTAGGTCGACGGAGGGAGTGGAGCTGCTACGGGATTGACGGAGGGAGCGGCTTGCGGCGCTTCTGCTGAGGGATCAACAGAGGGAGACTGCTGGGCTGTTGGCTGGTGGCTGCTGCACTGCTGCCGCTGTGTGCACCGTGGGTTTGGGTCCTTTGGGAAATTGGGGAAAAGAGGAAGAAAGAAAACCACACAGAATGGCCTGGGTATCGATTTTCTGAAAAGTGAAAACCTAAGCGAAGTGAGTCAAAGTGAAAACCTAGGCGTGATTCACTGATTTGTGAAATCAAAACGACGTTGTCTTGGTTTCACCCAAAACAACGTCGTTTTGGTTTTAACTTTTAATAATAAATATGAAATTCTAAAAAATTAAAAATTAAAATAGCTTATCGATCTTATCGGTCATATCGGTTAACCGATAAAAAAATTTTAACCGACCGATAAGCTTATTGGTATAAAATTTTTAACCGATAACTATCGGTTACGGTTAATATCGGTTCGGTTAAAGTCGGTAATCGGTCGGTAATCGATAATCGGTTAATCTACCCACCTCTACTCGGTGTGATCAGATCCTTTAACACGCAACCTCTTAAGATTAGACTATAGCGTCTAACTTCGTTAAGGACGCACTTCCAATAACGAAGACTATGAGAACAACCCTTTGATCTTCTTGATGAAAAAACCACATAGAGAAAATACAAAGAATAGAAGACAATAGGTAGACATTGCCCCTTATTCTATGCGGCTATAATGTATATATATCTAAATAATCAAATCAGGAAAAATATATATGAATATATTTTTACAGTGTTCTTTGGTGGCTATTGATTCATGCTATTAAATTGTCGCATGAATATACAAGATCTTGTAACTGTCATGAATTAGAAGAAACAAAACTATCATGAAAATATTTAATGACCAACAGTCATATATAACATAAATCAATATATGGCTTGTAAGAAAACCTTTAATGATAATCGGTTTGTAAAATAAGTTTAATGACCCAACGGTCGAAACCATGAAACAAATTAAAGTAGAGTTTTGTTCTTCTTCATTAAAACTCATAGAAAAAAAATTTAATATCAAACGGGAAAACGTTTGAAGCAATTTTAATGACCACCAAATAAAAAATTGTTTGTAACAGTACAACAGTAACATGGTGACTTGAGGATAGAAGCTCAAACCATGCATTTTCCCTCTACCTAAACGTTCTCTACCCATTCTGGCCAAACGTTTGCCCCTAAGCTCGAATGTTCGCTCCTTGGACAGAATGTTCGATCAGAGCACATCTTGCATATCAGTAGGGGTTTGTGACCTTTTAGCTAGACATATTCAATTAGGACATTTTGTGTTTTTATTAAACCCTCTAACACTGTGTATAACGATAACCATATTTTGTTATAATAGGGATTTGGAATGTCGGAGGACTCGAGCAAGCTTACAAGGTAAGTAAACACTTACGACTACTTTCCTTAAAAACGTGAGATATGTTAGCCGACTAAGCACGCGCATGATATGAGCATATTTACCTTTTATGCAACTTGGTAATTTGTCCTAATAACTGATTTGATAAGATGCATCGTATAACATGGTACATCGGTACGTATGGTATAATAATCATGGGCTTACTATATATACATGATTTTATGGCCAAATGTGTGCACGGGGGTTAAATGGTTGTTTCGTGACTAGCGCAACCATGATTGGCGGGTCACTACAGGACATATATTATTAATAGCGTGGGCCTTGTGTAATCAGGTTTGATTAGAATATCTGCATTTCGATTAGTAGCTCCATGACCATACTTGATGATGATACATGTTTTTGTGATGATTTAGACTCCTCACATTTATTTCACCTTTCTATGCATTTACTCTGATTATACTAGAGAGGGGTGGTTCCCCAATTAGCTACTAGATAGTTGAATTTTGGGTAATTGCCAGTAACCCTACTAGACTGGTTAAGGCAAGATTTAGAGGCATTACAATAATACATATGTACAAAACCCTAGTTAGAAGCGACTATAAATATAACCCCCAACTAGGTCAAAACACCAAAACGAGCTAAAAGCCAAAAGCCAAAAGCCAAAAAAAAAAATCCATTAAAACTGTAGGGCTTCTAACGTCGGACTGGGTCGAATACAAACCAAGTTAAAGCCCTATAGATTACATCTTGCTTTTATTGAGTAATTTGAATACATAAGAGTGCTCTCTATTTATAGAGAAGATATGAGGAATGTGCTTCATTCCTTAGCAATGTGTGACAAACATAAAGACTTATTTGTATAAGTTAACGACTAAAACCTCTCCACACTTGAGCAATGTGGGACAAGCCCACATATACTCTAACAGGAAGCACCATGGAACCAAAAGCGTTACATTTTTTTATTCCTTTAACATTATTAAAGGTTGTCTCAGCCGAAACCCCTCCCAGAATTACCTTAAAATTGCGATATATGGCGTGAACCAATTTTTTTTAAAGGTTAAATCGATTTTTTAAGACATAATTTTTTAACCGATTTTTTAAGAATGAATTGGTTTTTTACTTAAAAAAACTGGTCATTAATTAGCGTTAATTATGTTTCAAGAGTTTTCCATATATAAATAGTAAATTATTCAATAAGTTAAGTATTATGTCCGAATCAAATAAGGAAACAAATAATATAAATCAAATTATTATGTATTAATACGTTTAGTCAATTTAATATGTATATTTCGGGGTCATTAATTGCGTTAACTATATTATAATCCATGTATTTTTCTTGCTTTTTTTTTTTTTTTCTTTATACTATTCTTTTAAATTATATATACTTATAGGTAGGGCTAGCAAAACGGGTAATCGGGTAGACCCGATTAGGACCCGTTAAGACTCGCGACCCGATTACCCGAAACACGAACACGACCCGTTTAGCTAAACGGGTTAGCGGGTGTAACACGATTATAACACGAAAAATATCCGGGTAACCCGACACGACCCGCTTAACCCGTTTAGCATAACCGGGTCATATCGGGTAGACACAACCCGACACGACTCGTGCGCTAAACAGGTAACACGACCCGACCCGACCTTTTTTTTTTTTTTTTTTTTTTTTAAAAAACCTTAATCAAAATTGAGAAAAATAATTTAATAAATGGATCTCTTAAGCCAAAGGACTAGTCAAATTTATCTTAACCATCCAAGAAGAATAAAAAGTTTTAAAAGATAATGTTTTAATATATAAATAATGATTTAAAAGATAATGTTTTAATATATAGACCCACATAGAAAAAATAACGGAAAAACAAGGAATAGGCCAGTGAAGTGAAAACTGTGAAGTCGTGAAGTGAATAGTGAAATGAAGCCGTGAGTGAATCGGTAAGTGTTAGGGTTAACTTAGTTAGAACTTAGACATAGGTTTTTTTTTTATTTTTTTTTATTTTTTAAATTAAATGGGTCTAGCGGGTCACCCGAGACCTGCCAGACCCGATTGACCTGCCAGACCTGACTGACCCGCTAGACCCATTTATTAAACGTGTCTAGCGGGTCGACCCGTGGACCTGACGGGTCAACCCGCCAGACACGAATTTAATCGTGTCTTAATCGAGTAGACCCGATTAGAACCCGAACCCGATAAGCCAAAACCCATTACCTGTTAACTTCGTGTCGTGTTCGTGTCGGATTCGCGGGTCGTGTCAAAATTGTCGGCCCTACTTATAGGAACAAAGATTTAATTTTTTTTTTTTTTAATTTAAAAAAGTGAGATATATTTTTATACGTCTTTTAACTTATAATGAAAAATAATGTATTTAAATTTTAAAATTAAATTATAATAAAAAATCTTCGCATAGGGGGAGTTATAAGCTAGTTTAAATAATATAAGAAAAAGATAAGAAAACTATTGTATAATTTATTAAAATAAAAATGCGAAAAGCAATTTGTTTTCTAAATCTAATACAAATACGAGGAAAAGTAGATTTCAATATAAATACGAGGAAAAGTAGAGTTCAATATAAAAGCTCTATGACAATTTACAATTGCATTGGTAATGACTGATGAGTACTTGTTTCATGCTGTCACGCACCTTGAAAAGTATAATTACCATTATATCCTTGACTTCCCAATGGTGCGCAGCCATTAAAGATTAAAGAGTTATAGAGGAGGATGTAAAATAGTCCATTCACAATATTGGAAAAAAAGAAAAAGCAATCGATCACGAGCATAGCACGTGCAAGTTTTGTTCCAATATCTATTAGTAACGTGATCTCTTGCCAAACTCCTCATCATTCGTCAAAAGGAATACGCGTCTCTCTCTCTCGGACTCTGCTTTTGCTTTCCAATCCAGACCAAGCCCTAGCCCTAGATCACAGCAATGTCGTCCAAGCAAGGTCATAGCCCTAGTCTTCTTTTATTTGATTCTCAATTGTGAAAATCTCCGTCTATTTCTTGTTGATTTGGAGAACTAAGCCCTAGGTTTTGTTCTTTGTTTGAAGTCTTTTGTGTGAAAAAATTAACACGTTTTCTTTTGGTTTTGTAGGTGGAAAGGCTAAGCCTTTGAAGCAGCCCAAGGCTGACAAGAAGGAATACGACGAGGTATTGTTTTCAATTTGTTGAAATTTCACAGAATTTGGTTTTCAAAGCTCGTAGTTTTGATCGTTGATTGTATATGGAAAAAATTAAAGTTTTTTGAAGTTGACGGTTTTGTTTACTCGGGTGGTTGTTGATCTGATGTTTCCCAGAGATCTTTATTTTTTGTGTGTGGATAAATATATAATGATCTTTAGCCACTACATAAGTTATACGTATGCAATTATTACTTTCATGCACGGTGGAACTAATACAAGAAAAGCGTAATTTTGGATTCTACCCAGTTGAAAGAGCTTCTAATTTTCCAGTTAAGAACTTCTCCTTGAGTGAAATACTATGGCTCTGATTCTTACTGATTGTTTTGGGGGTGTTTTTTGTTTTTGATTTCAAAAAAGATGCGACTATTTTGTTTATAGGAGTGATTTGTGTTTTGGGGAGTTTGTTAATGGTTTTGTTTTGAGAACAGAAAACAAATGACAGAGAACAAAAATTTTAACAAACAGAGATGCTACTATCCTTTATTCAGTTATAGCAGACTGGTGCATCATACCTAGTGCTTGACTATTTGGTTTCTTTTCGTGTTTTTTGCATCTTCAGAATTTCAGAATTTAGCTCATATTCTGCTGACCAATATATGGGTTGCATGTCTAGTATTTTACATGGAGAATTGGCCCCCTGTTTTCTGATAAACTTCTGAGTCCCATTTACCATACTTGTGGGGTTTGATCTTAATATGGTTTAGTTCTGTCTCTCTAGAAACAGGATATGTTTGAATCAAATTACTAGGAGTTCCCTTATTATCTCAATGAAGCTCATTGCTGTACTATTCCTGCACTAGTTTCTTTGTAATCATGCCTTGTACTTCCATAGAACCCTGGTTATTTTTTATGGAGTGTGGCTGTGCTTATTATGATCTAAGTGTAACCCCGCACATCTTTGAACTTGATTGCTATTCTTGCTGATTAATTTGAATATGAGTGTGTCCTGTTCAATTCTTAAAAAAAAAAAAAGGTATTATAGATGCTTTGGTGATATGTTGGGATTGACAAGTTCAAATTGCAGTTGTTCCCCTGTTTACATTGCTTCTGCTATCCATGTTATGTGAACCCCTGGAGACTCTAGCCGTGTTAGAGTTCTTAAGGCATTAAATTAAAACAGGGTCGCACCCTCGGTAGCCCTAAGGTACTGGGGGTTGAGGGTGTGACCAAGGTGGTATCCTAGTGGTCGACACTAGGAGTGACCTAAGTAGGGGCAGTGGAATAAGGACCTATAGATCATAGGAAAAATTCTATGCCAGAGGTTAGATTTAATTAAAAAATTCTATCATTTAGGATAGATAAAAAATATAAAAATGACATCACATTAATAATATAACAAGCAAATGTTTAGACCTGGCCCAGTGGATGATAAAAGAGAGTAGCCAGGCCACAAGAATACTTTGATTTTTAAATCCAAGTTGATTTTTTTGCAAGGCCTAACCCCTAGTTTACTATGGTGCTACAACCCAGAGTTAGCTCGGGAAGGGAAAAAGATGTAGGGGACCCTCTCAAGTCCAAGGGACTGCCGTAGACGCTACTCATTTATCCATTTATGCTTATATATACCTTATATACATCATATAAAATATCCATTGATAAAACTTTCATTAACTTTGTGTGGTAGCCTGTAATATTTTGAATGACCTCTAATGTAATGTAAGTATTATAAATGCTCTGGCAAAATGTTGGGACGGAGAAAGTTTAAAACCCTAAGCAGGCTAGGGGCCTGGGAGTGACAAAAGTAGCCTTTGGTGGAGTTTGTTATATTACTGTGTAGTTCTTTTTGAACTCTTTCTGTGATAACGCCTTCATTTGCTCGCTGCAGGTTGATATGGCCAATATTCAAAAGAAGAAGGAAGAAGAAAAGGTAAATTATGTTGCACTTACACGTTCCCATCATGTGCTGTTTGAGAAATTCTTAATGTGTTTTTGACTTGTATCATGAGCAGGCACTCAAGGAGCTCAGAGCCAAGGCACAGAAGGGACCCATTGGAGGTGCTGGGCTGAAGAAAAGTGGGAAGAAATAATTAAAGGGTTTAGGACCCAAATAATGGCTCTCTCTATCAATCTATCAATTCTTCAGCTTGGATTATGATGATGTACTATGATTAAAGTTATGATCTATCCTCTTATTATGTGTGTTACCAAACTTTGAGGAGTCATCTTCAAGTAAGACAAAATTTGCAAGTTGAATGTTTGTGCTACTTACCTGTCCATAAAACTGTCGTACTATGAGCTCTTTGTTTGAGAACATGATTTTGATTGTGTGCCCTGCTAAGGTCCTCGTCCTTATTGGGAAACTCAGTTCCTCGGCTTTTTAACAAGTTATGGTAATATTTTTCTTTTCAAATATCGAGGAACTGCTTTAAGGTAGTCCCACTTCATGTATTCATCATTTTTAGATAAATTTCCGACCCGAACAAAGTCTCTCCCATACATGGAATGGGTAATACTTTGACTTTGCTGGTGGGTTGTTAGTTGCACTAAAAAAATTTGAACCTTAATTAAGTGCAGGCAAATACTTGGTCATCTTCTAAATTTTGATGTAAAATTAAAAACACGGTATGGCCTTTAGATCATTTATCTTACAAACAGAAATTATAGGCCAGAACTTTTATGGGCTAAAGCATCTGAATGGTGGCTGAACTAGGATCCCACACAGGTAGCTTTCGTATAGGAACACATTTTAAGTTGCTTTTGTGTAGTTATTATACTCTATAACAACTCTCTTTTGCCAGCTTTATCTCCTGCCCTAAGTCATTAGAGCATGTTAAGAGTGCGTTTGACATTTATGATTTCATAGGCTAAGACCTAAAAATGTGTCTTTAAAACAAAAATATAATAAGTGCCCAGTTTAGCGGTGCGTGCAAAATACAGTGAATTGAAAACTTGAAAAAGTTTATGATTTCTAAAGGCCAAAGTATAATTTTATCAAAGGCTAACTACATTTTGAAATTGCCATTTTCCATATCTCATGTTTTAAAACCGCTAAATCAAATGAATCTAAGAAAAATTAAGATGAGGTCAAACTAGAAACCCCCTCAAATCTTGATATTTCTTTCTGAAATAAAACCAATGACACCAATCAATTATCGACCAACTCTTGGCATAAAGATCATTGTCCTTTTGAATTGCAAGTTGATTTTGTGACCAAACTAAATTACGATCTTCCATAAAGTCAATTCACAGTCAATTGACCATATTTGCTGACATAAAGGTCATTATCCTCTTAAATTGCGAGTTTATTTATTTATTTTTTAATTTTTTATGTTTGCCCTTTTGTCAAGTAATCAACTCTATATTTTCATTAAAGCCAGAAAACTTGTAAGCTCTCATCAGGATATTTACATGTTATTCAGACCCAAAAAAATGAAAAAGATTAAGATAGAAAGGATACAAGCATAAATTTATTAATTAGAAGAAAATGGTATTTAACCGTCCAATCAAACACGACAAAATTGTATCTAAAGGTACACTCCCTAAAACTAGCAATTCTCACACAACAACATAATACAAATGCCAACAACGTACAAGAAACTCCTTTCCCTAGTTACTGCTTTTCTGGCTTATCTGACTCTTCGTTTTCTGGATCGACCTTTTCCTCTTCCTCATATTCCTTGGGAGGATTTGCTGGCAATGGAGATGGGGGAATGTATCCGACCATCTCTGACTGGTAGCTGCAATCCTGCTTGTGTGTGTGGAGGAGACTAGCCTCTCAATCCTAATCTCTTTGATGGCGTAAATAAAGTCTAATGGGTCACCTTTATTTATATTTAGGGTGAGAGTATAGGTCTCCCTCAAGTGCTTACAAAATGATCAAACTCATTATAGATCCAGTAGTAAAATAACTGTCATTCCACGTAAAAGGAAAAAAAAAAATACTACAATCTTTCACTTAGACGACATAAGTCATTTAACCAAAAAATAAATGCAAATAGACATTCCAAAACACAACTTAATCCAAATGTATTTGCAAATAACAAGTTAAGAATATACCAATAGGATGCATGACATAACATATACCTACAATTACGTGATCCAGGCAAATAAAAAGTTAATGTAACACTCAAATAGCACAAATAATGATCACTATATATTCACATGAAGCCCATTGAGCCTAATACACAATATCATATTGAGACTAACATTAACGTGGGATGACCAAATCAATGATGCCATTGATCGAGAGAGGCCTTTCCACCAACCGGAGCATGACGAAAAGATCTAGGAGGCAACAAAGATGGCCAATGATAGAGCACCCCTACTCGGGCCTTGAAGGAGTAAAGTGTAACGCTCAATTAACTGGTAATTGACTACATGGTTTGCCTCCTACCCTTATTCTTCTCAGAACAAGACTCATGGATCTCATCATCTCCAAAGAGAGAGACTGCAGCTGAAAACTTTGACTAAGGGACACAAATAATAATAATTTAAAACCACGATCATAACAAACAGAGTAAAACTTAAAGCATCATAATATCGATAAATATCCAAATGTAGCAGTCAAAGACCGATCATAACATTCCATGCTCTTTGGCCGAACGTTCGACCTCGAGTCAAAACGTTCGATCATGTGACAGAACGTTCGAGTGTCCAGGATGTATCAAATTAGGATTTTATGACCTTCTAGCTAGATGCTTCTCAATTAAGGCTTTACGTGTAGTAGATTCGCTAGTACTCCACATAACGATGAACTATGTTCGTTATAGCAAGAACTCAGAATGTCGGAGGATTTGGGCGAGCGTATGAGATAAGTAAATACTTACAACTGCTTTCCTTAAAAATGTGCGATATGTCAACTGACTAAATATGCGTATGTATAAGCATAATTACTTTTCATGCAACCTGGTAAATGCCTCAATAACTGATTAACAAAGATGCATCGTATGATATGATAAACCGGTACATGCGGTATAATGACCATAAGCTTACTATATAAACTTCATTCTATGGTCAAAATGTGTGTGTGTTATATGGGTCTTGAAACCAATGGTTGTTTCGTGACCGACATACCTATGTTTGATTGGCGAGTCACTACAGGGCATACATCATTAATAGAGTAGGCCACCCGAGGTCGGACTCGGTCGGACTGCTAGTGTTATGGATGGTAGTGTACAATGGCTGGGGAATCGACATTCTATTACAGGTTCTTTGGGACAGCGCCAACCCTGCTGAGAATGAGTAATATCTCAGGTAGACCATGTATGATAGTTATGGCCTATTAACTCATTAGTTTTCTGCATTAAAGCTTATAGGCGACTGTCCTTGGGATTACACCTATACATCTCAGAAACCAAAACTATATTTTATGGTGTAATGACAGAGGCAACACCTCATTTTCCTATAACAAGAGCTCATATCATACTCGATTGTGAGATTTACTTACTAAGTCTTAGACTTACGCAGTATTTGCTGCTTGTTAGGTTATCTATTTTAAGAGAGCTTTTAAAGAAAAGAAGCCTAGGGAGTATTGTACTTATACCGGGTTTAATTAGAATAAATGTATTTCGATTAGTAGCTCCCAACTTGTGATTGATGATAGCATATGCATGTCTAATGACTTATTTTAAATATCTCATATCAGTCATTTTCACCTTCCATTACAATTACTCTGAGTATGCTTAATGGACGATCCATTCAGTTAGTTACCAGTTAACTAGATTGGAGGAATTGCCAGTAACCCTACTAAAATGGTCAAGACCAGTTTTGGGGGCATGACACCTATAGACAGTATTTTTGTGGAAAGACAACTCATTTGTCCGTTCAGTGCATTAAGGTCTCAGCACTTACATGTTAAGTGCTAAAATATTCATATTTTAGCTCTTAACTTACATTTGTTAATTCTTAAATTTTGATTAATTTATGCCATTTTAGTTCTTTTGTGTGTTTTCTTTATTGTTGTAGGTTGTTGGAAGAAAAAGAAGCAATTTCGAAAGTTTTGAGCATAAAAAAGCTATTTTGGGAAAATTAGAGGCTCTGGTAGTATGATTGATCGCAAGGGAGCTACGATCGAGCGCACTATAGGCGAAGACCATGAGCGCAAGGCGTGTGCTCATGCGCACTAGAGGAAGCCTCGATCGCACTTGCAATCGAGCACCAGCATGAAGGATCAATCGCATACCTGCAATTGATCACACACGGGCTGCGATCGAGCGCACCCGTGCGAAAGGAGCAAGCCAGCCGCTAGCCTTGACATGGAAAGTGTGATTTTTAGGGTTTTGTAGCTTTGTGCGAACTAGGGCTCAAACCCTACGATTTTTAGGGTTTTTAGAGTATTCCTAAGGCTTATAAATAGATCCTTAAACCTCTAGAATGGACACACAATTTCTGAGGAGAAGATTTGGAGCTCTTCAAGTTCAAGTTTCGAGTTTATTCTTTTCCTTTCTATTTTTATTTTATGAAGAAGTTTAACATCAAGCTCATGTGTAACTAATTTACTTAGTAGGACTAGATTGAAGCCCTAATTATGTTTAGTTGATATTTCAATATTGGCACCTTTGTGATGATCATGTTGTGATATTTAACTTGATTAATTCATGTTTTAATGAATTTCTCATATATGTTTGTCTGATCAACATATGCATGTGGTATGGACTAGTTAGTTAAATCAATTTGGATGATCGAGTCCTGGGTTTAATAAAAGTAACAAAAGAAATCCATACCGGGTTCTTGGGTTAATCAACATGAAAAATCGAGAGTATACACCCATGCCTTAGGTCCCGTGTGTTTGTCGATTTCCATAGAATCATGCTTTCTTAAAGAACAACTTAGTATACACCCATGCTAAATCCTTTAAGAATGAAAAGAGTTAGAGTATACACCTATGCCTAACTCGTTGCTTAGGGAAATCTATAGCCTAAGGAGTATACACACATGCCCTTAGGTTGACAAACATTAAGTATTCATAACATGATCAAAGCATTGGCATATTGTTATATTATCTAAATATAATTAGTGGTGGATATCAAAGCTCTACCTTTTATTATTATCAACTCAAATCAATCTTTGTTTTGTTTTACTTAAGGTATTTATTTTAAGCAAAATTTAGCAATCCTCGTGGGAATGATCTCATACTTGCATCATATACTACTATGTTGACCTTGTGCACTTGCGGGTAAAACGTACAATTATTTGCCTATTAATTTAGGTAGATATTTGCACAACACTACACATCAATCTGAAGTCACCGCTTCACTTGATTAAGGGAGATCACCAAGATTCGATATGTAGCAGTCTTTCTAAAAATGGAATGTCTTAGTTCCATTTACCGACTGCAAACTTTCTATATTTAAGGATATAATGATTATGGACTAAGACCTTGTGTGATAGACAAATTGTTTACTAACATCCATAGCTATATTCAATGTAATCCTAAGACCTTTCACATGCATAATAGATATGACGAACTTTCTGGTAATAAGCATGTAAACGACATTTTATATGTGTTAGGTTGTATTTGGCCTTATTCAATGATCAAAATATGTGTTTGTATTTCCCAATTCCTTTCCCTTGTGGCAGGATAAAGATTGGAGGTGTTTTGGGTTTTGTCATTAAATGGCCAAATGGGGAGATTTTTAGGTTTAGTTTGACCTTATTTAATGATAAAAACATTTGTTTGTAATTTTTAATTCTTTCCCAAGTGTCGGGGTGAAGATTGGATGTTTGTAAGAGTTCTTTGCCTTCCCTGTTGGATGAGGCATCAGAACAAGACATGTAACGGGGAGTTACTATTTTTCCGTCAGGAACCGCGTCAGAACGGGACATGTAACGGGAAGTTTCTATTTCCTCGTCAGGAGTCTCGTCAGAATGGGACATGTACCGGGAAGTTACTGGTTCCTCGTCAGGAGTCCCATCAGAACAGGACATGTAATGGGATGCTATTGTTTCCTCGTCAGGAACCTCGTCAAGACATGACATGTAACGAGACCAAAGCTGAAGCTACTGTTTTCTTGTCAGAAGTCTCGTTAGGATGGGATCGTGACTGGTATTCAGATATACTTTTTACTCTTTTTGTGTTAATAAGGATTAACTCCCGTTATGATATGAATGGTTCAAAATATCATATTTTGGTCTTCCCGTTAAAACGAAGATAATCCCCGTTAAGACGGAAAGATATAAAATTTCAGATCTATAAATACCTGTCGTTTTTTCTGCAGAACTCTTTGAACCTCTCTATTTTCCATTTATGCTCTTCTGAGTTTGGAGGTTCCCGGTGAAGAAAGGGTTGCTACTATAACTAGTGGAAGTGATACCCTTCACCGTTGTTTGTACCAAGTAAGGCTGCCTAAAAGGCTTTGTGTCTTCTCGCTTACTTGGGGTTTTTGTGCTGATTTCAAACCACGCCATACACATCACTCAACCGCAAAGAAGTCTATCGAAGGATCGATAAGGAGATGCACTCGGTGAAGATGCTCAGGATGGTGACAAGCTGGGATGGTTGTGGTTCTTACTAAGTCTAGAGGTCCTCCAGGGAGTGAGTATCATCTACTTTGTAACTCTGAATCTTCATTTAATGATTTCCCGGGTTTGGCTACCTTGGAGTGGTTTTTCCCTTTGACGTGTTCAAAGGGTTTTTCACTTCGTCAACAAATCTTGTGTTGTGATTGTGTGAATGTTCTTTATTGTTGTGTTGGTTTATTATTAAGCATAGCTATTTATTTTTCTTATATAAACTGCTTATGCATTTTTTTTGGTTATATAAATCGCTTATTTGTTTAATTTGGGGGTAGAACACGATCCTAGTTGTTCTTTCAATTGGTATCAGAGCGGGTTCACTCGGTTTAACTCATGTCTTGAGTGTGTTCAATGATCCCCATTGTTTAGGGACGATCCACTTCTGTTCCAAGTGCTCCTTCCATTTTCATTGGAAGTGATTTTGCACTTTGTAAGTTTCAATTAAGATTTGTTTGTCAATTTTTAATTAGCATGGCTAAAGGTTGTGTTGCATATTTTAGTGGGTTTTTTTTTTTTTTTTTATGCCTTTCTTTGGGAGTGCTCTCTCCCTACATCATAGTTGAATACTTTAAGGGCAGACCCAAGTTAGGAGGTGGGGGGGTCTATTGCAACCCCAAACATTTGGAAGACCCTTTAAAAAAAAAAAATAAAAAAATAACAATTACAGTGTAATGGTCCTTGAAAAATTTGAAAATTAACCTCTACAAGTTTTTTCTTTCTCTATTATACTAGAAGTCGAGAAAAAACTACTATGTCATATATATATATATATATATATATATATATATATATATATATAAAATTAATAAAAAAAACTAATAATAATAAACCCCTTACAAAGTACAAGTCACAACCGTGTACCTTTAAAAAAAAAATGATAAAAAAATAAAAATTATTTCTTTGCTTTCCTTTGCACACAATCGGCAATACCATCGTGTCAATCAAAATTTACATACGCACATTGCACAAGGGGAAAGGGGGCAAAGTTTTTGTTTCAAACAAATTTCAAATTTTACTCTATCTTATAATCTCACCCAACCCCAAGAAAAAGAGAGAATTTTTGTGGTTGAAGAAATACCGAGAGAGGCTGAACAGTGAACACCATAATTTGTCTCACATCCACCGTCTAACTGTTGATCTATTGTAGATCCACCGTCGGCTGTCCACACACCATCTGCGGCAGCAGTAGTGCATCGTGAGTTTCCTCTCTTCTCTGTAGAATTTAATCTGAATTATGCTTTGAGATTTGGGGCTTTCCTGAAACACTATTTTTTTTTTTGGAAGAAATTTGATCATGTGAGAAGAGAAACACTTTGAAACGGTGAGACTTTTTTCTTTTTGGCTTGAGGCGTGCCGATTGCGTGAAAGACCGAAAGAGGGGGAAAGAAGACTACTATGAAAGAAGATACTTGAGGCTTAAAAGATAAGGTCAAGACTCAAAGTTCACGAATAAAAAATTAAAAATTAAAAATTAAAAAAAAGATAAGAAAAAAAGAAGAAAAAAATATTTGTGGTTGTGGACTTGTCTGTGGCCCTATGGGGCGTTAGTCGTGTGAGTGAAGTGAAAAAAAAAAAAAAAAGAAAAAAAAAGTTGATTCGTGGTGGGTGAAGTGTGTTGATGATAAAGTAATTTTGTCTTTTTTTTTAGTCTTTAATTGATAAAAGAGTTCTTTTATTGTAGAAGGTTGATTAGGGGTGGAAAAAAAAAATTGTGTTTTAGCTTGAGATGAAGAGTTTGAGGAATGAGGAAATAGTCTTTAATTGATAGTAGAACTCCCAAGAAGATTGCTTTGGAAAAAAAAAAAGAGAGAGAGATACGAATTTAATTCTAAACAATCTAATACTTTTTCAAATCTTTTTCAAATAATTTTCAAGATAATCTTTAGTGTTTAAATTTTAATAGTCATAAAATAATTCAAACAAATAAAACAAAAATAAATTGCAATGACATGTTCATACTTTTCTTTAGGGCGTTTTTAATTGGCATAAATTATGTTTGGATTAAAATAGTAGTACTAAAGGCCTTGTTTGGCTAGGCATGTTTTTGTTTTTGTTTACAAATTTATATTTTTTTAATTTTCAAAATAATTCTATTTTTGATTTCTAAGTAAAAATAAGTTTACAATGTAATAAAAATTGGTTTTGTACTTAGAGAACAACAACTTTTGGTGTAAATAAAAAATGATTGCCAATGATTGGTATTAATCATTGGAGGATCTAACTTCCATTGGATTCAGAAATAGGGGTTGACCCAACTAAAGTAATATTTAACACATTATTAAAAAAAAAAAAAAAAAAAGGGGGTTACTTTTGACAACACCTTCAAGCCTCCCACTGCACGCTATAGTACCCGAAACGGATTCCACTTCTGCTTTTATTTTTATGCAAGTTGGGCTTCGCCAACTATGTTTTACACCTGTTGGTGCAGGGTCAAAAAAACAAAAACCCTAAACAAATCTTAAATCCATATAATTTCATTAATTGAAATAATATAAATTATGAAAAAAAAAAAAAAAACTGCTCTTGGTCTTGGTGCCTCTCACTACACGTATGGACTAACAACAAATACCCTTATGCTTATTTTGTCGTTAATTCGCTAACATTGTCGAAATAGATGATATATGCATAATGCAAAAAATAGGCAACTATCTTCAATAGGTTTAAACAAACAATGGTTCGCCCTAAGTACATAGTACCAAACGATGCATTCCCGTTACCCTACTAACAAGAGATCAATTACCATTGAGAAAAAATTTCAAATCAAAAATTGATCAACATTTACTACACCAAAAGACCAATAAGTAACCATAACATAAGAATATAAATCATAGTAAATTGGTCAAATGGTCAATTTCAGTGGGCTCCAATTGATTCATTGTGTTGAATGTCATTTTTGGTAAAATAACATAAGGTGGCATGGGACTAAACACACCATAAACGGAATTTAGCATACCATCCATTCAAATAAACATTTGATAATATTCTAGGGTACACATTCAAATATATAAGAGAGTCATAAAACCCAAGAGAAAATTTGCCTAAGTTGCACCCATAAGGTGACAGTGGCTCATTGTCAAGGAATATTACATGCCAAACTTAAACGCCATTTACAAATAAAGATTAGTAGCATAACATAAACACGTCTTAGCCATACGACATAATAGACAAAACAAGGAGCATTTGGAATGCTCCAACCTGCATCAATGCAGTGAACATCAGGCAAAAAACATGTCAGAAGACTAGCAAAGATTTGGTGAAATTGCTATAGTGAGGCTACCCATGCCTTCTTCCTAGCTGAACGCATAGCTCTAAAACCATCTCGAACGCTCTCGTCCCTAAAAAGATTAAAGGCCCTCAGGTATCTCTCGTCATCCAAATCAAGGGCAATCTCATCCAATATGGCTATAGCCCTACTCATGCTATTAGAAAAGGAAACACCACTACCTGCACCACTGCCACTGGCTTCTCCTCCACTACTCATTCTCTGCTGATCTTGAATCAACATCTCCTTCTTCAGACTAGACAAGTCACGAAACTCTTTCAGTGCATCACTTCTAAGGGAGTCCATTGAAGAGGACTCATTTCCCTTCCCCTTCCTCTTGTAGTCTGAGCTGGGACCCGAGCTATCCACAGGACGCTTGCCACGCCCATTTCCCCCCATTTACTACACCTCTACTAGTGGGAGCAGCATTGCCGCCCCCACCCCCTAAACCCCCAACAGAATCTACACCATTACCAAGACCTGCATTCGCCTCCCTACTAACATGCATTCCAAACCGTAACAGTGCATCGTTCAACTCTTCCTTTTTATCAATATCTGGTGGGGTCTTAGTAGAGGAATGCCGAAGCACCCCAGTGGCTGTTGACCCATTGAAAAGAAGACCCAATAGTTCATAGTTTCGGCAACCTTTCTTTTTGAAACGCCCAGCCTCCTTGTTGATCTAAGACAGACACGAAAAAAAAGAGAAAAAAAGAAGGAAAATACACTGTGTTGCCTAAAGACTCAAAGACAGAATGGAAAAATGCTAGAGGGTTGTGCGAAAGCTACCCTAAGATATTGCTGCCACTGAGTTTCTGTCTCGTGGACAGTGTTTGCCACTAGGTCCCAACTGAACCCAGTTTTGTGATGAAGGAGGTCGGAAAACTTGCAGTGGTTCATCCTAAGATGCGAAAATTTTGTCCGACATAGGGTGGCTGTGTAGGTCTGACCAGTCATTTCAGAAAGTTTGGAAGCAATAGGGGACCACATGTTCATGTGGATTGACCCATTCACTATTTGGCCATTGTTAACGAGTTCAACCAAAATTTGAACAAATATGTGTTCAAACTCAGGAGACCAAATGGACGAGTCCTCACCTTCAATGGGTTTCATCTATGTATATGTATGTTTATCCAACTCAATTACCATATACTAGTACGAGAGCAAGCACTTACAAAAAGGAAACAAAAACATACATATACTTACCTTACGCCTCTTGCAGAATATGGTTGAATCTGGGGGAAGGTATCATTTGCTGCTCCTTGTCCAATAAACCTACACAAAATCCTCACACAGTCACTACTAAGAATAAGAACACATGCATTTCCATTTAATATATATATTGTGGGAGGTATAGACGAACCTTCCAAGTGCGTGTCCTTGGAGGAGAGCCCGTGTCCGTAGATGCAGAACACGGATGAGGATGCGGGTGCTTGCGAGGAGATGGTCGAACGAAGGGGCTGGCTGAACCACTATGCGATTCTTCAGACCAACAACTGTGACGTTCAGTGTGGGTCTGCATCTGGCAAAGCTGTATTCCGAATTGTCTTATACAAACGTTGTGAACTGTTCAGCTATCAATTCAAAGATGTACTACAATTGAAGGCTCTGTGGGTATTGATGATATGAGCAGATGCTCGGGGCTCGGGGCTCACTGTTAAAGAGGATACGACCTACTGGAGAAGATGGAGAAGACAGGCGAATCTGTTTTTCTATTGATATTTCTTCACGCACAGTAGAGATTTGGTTAGGGGCGTTAATCAGGAAGCCACGTGTTATTAGATTTGTTTGTGCTTCGTTAATCAGGAAGCCTGATGTGAAGGAGAAGTTGGGCTTATGTTGGACTGATATACTACTGGATTTTCACTTGATCACGTATTCTAGAAATCAACGGTGGAGATCAGTACAAGACGCCACCATTAGCACATTGGACGGTCACATTTGCCTACAAGAAAAGGGTGATTTGTTCTGAAAAAAAAAATCTTGGGCGATTGGATACACTGGCCGAGGCATGAGAAATTTTTTTTTTGATTTGAAAAGTCACTTTTCTAAGACTTTGCTAACGTGTAGCGCAATCGCACAACAACCATTCACTTGGATCAATCTTGGACATTGATCATTAACAAGTGCATTCGCTAATGAGGTAGCAGCAGTTGATTTGGCACGATTTAGAGTGCACGGTAGGGGTATGCTGCACGCGATTGAGGTAGAAACCCATCTCCATCTTAATCCTACGGTCCTGGACGAGTGGATGCAAATCAGATGGTCCGAAAGTCGCGGTCGTTTACCACGAGATGCCCCTTGTGCTTCACTATATCTCTGCACATCTTAATGGGAATGCATGTGAAATAGCCGTTGGGGAATCTTGACAAGCGTGCTTGGTTCAGATTCATACCACCTAATGGCAGCACATGACCCAATTGCATGGAGCCTCAGCAAGTTCCTGTATAATATCAAAAGAACACATGTCAGCGTCATGGTAAGAGTAATGTAAACAAAAGGTCATGACTTGTCCACAAAGATCTGATCTCTAAGTGGGCGCAGCTGTAATACACATTGAATCCAACCCACATTTGATATTCACAATAAAGGTTACGACTTCCTATGTACTAACAGTCCAACAAAAACACGCCTATTACCAATGCCTAGCTGTCAACTCATTTTCAGGTCGGTGCCTGACTAATTTCAAGACTTTTTCTATTATTTTTATTGTTTTTTAAGAAAGTTTTTCTATTATTTATTTTTTATTTTTTTAAGAAAGTTTTTTCTATTTGTTTACTTTCACTGTGAACCACAATTTCACTGAGACATGCTCGCACATTCCCCTCCATTAAACTGTTTTTCAACTTCGATAAACGGTAAAGAAGGTGGGAAAAATAAACAGCCACCTAAAGTTGGTAATGGTTAGATCATTACTCCGCATGGGTGTCGGGCAAACGTGTGGGCTGTCTGTTGGGGTCAAGGGCAATTATTTCGACCATTGGGTTTTGGAGACCGAGACACAGAATTTGGGCTAGCACGATTCTTTCAAGGTGTTCACTCTCCATTTTCATTTTCACTTTGGGTTTCAGACTAAAAGGGCTAAACAAGAAACTCACATGGGTTTTAACAAAAAACCAAAACCAAAACCAAATTTGGCCCAGCCAAACAAGGCATGTGGGAAGGAAGTTAAGAGGTAGGCGTGAAATTTATTAATGTAGTTGTATTTAAAGTATTTGTGCAATGTGAGAATTAGGCATGTCTTTTTTTAGTTGAAGTACTAAGTAAAATACAACTCCTTGATTTTAGATGGATAAAACTCCTCCAAATTAGATTGAATTTTTTTAATTTATTCTATTAAAGTAATAATTTTTTTTTTTTAAAAAAAAGTAATCAATTTGGAAGAAAACTTCTTCTTTTTATTGTGTTCCATTATTTCTTCTTCTAATTAATTATTGGCTTTTATTGGTTTGCAGCATTCGGCTAACTCCTTATTGTGGTTGGTTTGTTTTCAAGAAATCCCTCAAGATAACTGATTCACTGAAAAGTAGTCATTTTTCTTAAACACTATTAATTGTACTTAATTTACTTCACAAGTAGTTTAAATTATTATATGTTTGTGATGTCCTTAGATGAAGATTTTTAATAGTTACTTTGATTTTTGGTTTTTGATTTTTTTTCTTTTGGTAATTTGATGAATTTGATTTAATTAATTTATTTGTTACTCTTTTCAGTTGTTGATGCTAATAAGAACTATTTTGAGTAAAAAATTCGAACAAATATTTTATATTTCCAATTCTATGTACTTTTCAAGTTAATTATTGATCCATAAATTTTTCTTACAGCATAGAAAACTATGGGCAAACCAAAAACAATCGAGTCATTCTTTAAGAAAAAAGATGCGAGCGATTCAGAGGCTAATACACGGTTAGATAGACCATTAGCAACAAATCTTAATGCTTTAGTGATTGATGAGCAGCCTTCTAAATATCCAAGAATCCAACCTGAAGAAATGAATGCTATCTCTTTGGAACATGATCCAGGATTACGTCCCCAAATAAGAGAATTTTCTGTAAACTTACAAGATGAAATGCAGCATGCTTTTCTTAAAGTTGGTCCATATCAACCCAAACGTGCAAAATATCCAGCTTCAGGATCGGATAATCATCGTCGTCGATTTCAAGCCTCTTGGTTCAAGACATACTCAACTTGGTTAGAGTATTCACCTTCACAGAATGCCATATTTTGTCATCCATGTTATATTTTTGCTAAGCAATCGACAGGCCGTCCGGGATCAGATACCTGTACAATGAAATGTTTTAACAATTGGAAAAAGGTAAACGATAGAGTGAATTGTCCTTTAATGGGACATGTGGGTAAAGATCCAAATTCACCACATAAAATTGTTGTGAAATGTTGTGATGATCTCAAGAACAATTCATGCCATATTAGCAAGTTAATTGTAAAACAATAACTACAACAAATGGAGAATAGTCGGTTGCGACTCAAAACCTCAATAGATAGTGCTCGATGGCTCACATTCCATGCATGTGCATTCAGAGGTCATGATGAAAGCTCAAACTCAAAGAATCAAGGTAACTACATTGAATTGATAAAGTTCTTAGCAACTTATAATGATAGCATTGTTGAAGTTGTATTGGAAAATGCTCCACTAAATGCAAAATATACATCACCAAAAATTCAAAAAAAAAATTTGCATATCATTGCAAGTAAAGTGCGAGATATGATTTTTATAGATATTGGGGATGCCAAATTTTGCATTCTTGTTGATGAAGCTCGAGATAAGTCAAAAAGGGAACAAATGGCAATTATTTTGAGGTCTGTTGATAAAGATGGTTTTATCAAGGAGAGATTCTTTCATATTGTCCATGTCACAGATTCTACTGCATTAATTTAAAAAAATGAGATATGTAATGTTCTTTCTCATTACGACCTCCCAATTGAGAATATTCAATGTCAGGGATATGATGGAGCTCGTAATATGCGTGTTGAATGGAATGGGATACAAGCTTTGTTTCTTAGAGAATGTCCCTATGCATATTATGTGCATTGCTTTGCTCATAAGCTACAATTAGCTTTAGTTGCAGCATAGAAAAGCAAAATA
Source organism: Corylus heterophylla (assembly GCA_016403345.1). Lineage (NCBI taxonomy): Eukaryota > Viridiplantae > Streptophyta > Magnoliopsida > Fagales > Betulaceae > Corylus > Corylus heterophylla. The sequence continues at coordinate 17,303,019 of CM028144.1, read as the reverse complement.
TGTTCATCAGCTCTTTGTCCATTTGACTTCTATTATCAATATTGTTGTTGGTTCTTCAAAATGCCATGATGAATTTCAATCTTTTCAAGTAATTGAGATTGAAAGTATGACTGCTGCTAATGAAATTGAGGTAGGAAGGGGGGCAAACCAAATTGGTACTTTGCAACGACCTGGACATACTAGATGGTCTTCTCATTTTGAATATGTTTGTAGCTTGAGAAGATTGTTTTGTCCAACTTGCTTAGTTCTTGAGAGAATCTCAAATGAGGGAATCAACTATGCTCAACGTGGTGATGCTGAGGTGGCTTATATGGTATTAACCTCATTTGAATTTGTTTTGATCTTGCATTTGATGAAACAGATTATAGGATTTACTAATTCTCTTTGCCAAGCTTTGCAACAACATTCTCAAGACATTTTAAATGCTATGACTGTAGTTTCAACTACAAAATTACTTCTTCAGAAGTTGAGAAATGAAGAGTGGAAGCCTTTCCTTGATATTCTTAAATCATTTTGTGAAAAAAATGAAATTGATGTCCTTGATAATGAATGCTCATTACACTATAGCTCAAGGCAGATCCCGTCGCCAAGATGAAGAATCTCCGATGCCAATTGAGGATGTTTTCAGCCCTATTTGGAATGACGCCATTTTGAATCGAAATGACGTCGCTCCTTGTACACTCGAACAGGCACATAAAAAATGACACGACGTTTCGGACAATACCAAAGACAACGCCGTTTTGGATTTTCAAAACCCAATCCGACCCAAAGTAAAAATTTACATCCCGAAAATCGGTTTTAGGGACCCAAGCCATGGCACAAAAGGCCCAAGCCTAGGTCCAGTCAACTACCCATGGCCCAGACCAAAACCGATATCGACATGAGATCCAACCCGCAGGGCAGATCTGACCCACTTGTCACGGCTGACACGCGCCAGCCCAGATCCGCTCCACGCGTCAGGCTTGAGCTGCGCGTGATAGGCGCGTGGCGTGCCCAGCCGCCGCATGCCGGTCCGGTCCGAAACGATTCGGTTCACCTGAACCCCCAAAACCACCATTTTTCGACCCTAAGGTGGTTTTTTTGCCCGTTCTCACTCATTTCATCCCCGATTTAACTCATTTCAAAGCTATTAGAGAGCTAATTCGAGGGGGAAGAGTATTGCAGGGTTTTCAAACTACAATTTCCAAAGAAATTATTCTAAACCACATTGGGAAAGGGGTGGATCTTCTTATCAAGGTCAAAGGCACACAAAATGAGGTTTGTTCGACCGTGTTGGTTGTCACCAAGGCAACATGAGGTAGTGGAATTCATTCTACCAGATTTGGCTCAATCAGAAATTTCAAGTGATAGATGCTTGAGGGGTCCACGTCCTTTGAGGATTGCAAGGACAATTGTGCAAAATTCGAGGGACTCGTGGCCGATGAGCAACAATTGATATAGAGGTGATCAATTTATGCCACCAAATTCAAACCTCCCGTACTACAGGGCCTATATGAATAATTATTAGGCAAGATTGACTTATCTTAGAGACGAGTGATCTCATAATATAAAAATAATAATAAAGTTATTTATTTATTATTATTTGCTGGTTTGTAATAAGTTAGAACCACATTTTTAATTTTTTATGTTGGTGTGTTGTAATTAATATTAAATATATTACAGTTATTGTAAATAAATATTTGTATTAGATTGTTGGATCCATATTTTAAAATGGCTATTAAAAGTAGTATAGATTCCTCAAAGGTTGAAAGCCTTAATGGAATCAATTCTAAAATATGGAAACATCACATCTCTTATGTATTGATGCATGAGAGAATTTTGTACACTCTCACAACAAATAGACCCGAAGTAGAAGACCAAAAAGATGATGATGCCATTAAGAAAAAAGAAAAATGGATGGAAGATGACCTAATGGCAAGGGCCACTCTTCTCCATAGCATGAAAGATAATATCATCACTCTCTTTGAATGATATGAGACAACTAAGAACATTATGGAAGTACTAGAAAAAAAGTATCGTCCTAGGTTGGATACTCACATACATCTATTATTGGACAAATATAATATTGTACGTATGAGTGAGGAAGACTATGTGGGTGACTTTGTGAATCAAATGGAACTCAATGCAAAAGAACTTGCATCTGTTGGTCATCCAATATTCGACAAAATGCAAGTAACTATAATACTAAATGGTCTTCCTCTGTCTTGGGAACATGTGATAACCTCATGGACCCATAGTGGAAAAGATATATCCATGATTTCCCTACCAGTGTTGCTCGTGTTAGAAGAATAAAGGATGAAAAGAAGAAGGAGAGAAGAGCAATCCAGCAACCTCATGCTGGCCCAAATCAAAGCTCAGACATTATGTGCTCCAACATTTAAAGGCAAGCCTAAAAAGTTCAAGAATAAGTGGAAGGGTAAGCTGAAGGTAAAAACAAAATCAAATGAGCATGTGATGCAGATCATAGGTTCCCTGGAAGTGCGATCGAGCGCACTTCCAGACACTTGCGCATCAGGCCCCTGGTTGTGCGATCGATCGCCCCTGTAGTTGCGATCGGGCCCACTCAGGCATATCTGTTCCGCAAAAGAGACATCAAACACACTTATCTTAGTTTTAATCTTTTGTTTTAAACTAGGTTTCTTTGTTAGTTGTTATTTTATCTTATCTTTAAGTTGTTCAGATCAGATTAGGTTCTTTATTAGTCTTCTATTTGGTTTAGTCTTCTTTCATAGACTTCTAAACCCACTTTATTTCATTGTTATTTTAGAATTAGGAGTCTTGGGTTATAAATATATGCTTATAGCCTTTAGCAATTCAGTTGTTGATTATTATTGATTTTGATTAATGAGAATACTTAGAGTTGAGTTTATTCCTTTTTTCCTTTAAACTTTAGAGAGTATCCATTGTTTTTTAGAAGAATTCTTAGATTATTGATAGACTCAAGATTTAGAATTAGTTATCCGTTGCTTTATTTTTGTTTTCCGCTGCAGCCTACTAAGTTACGCTGCATCAGCATGTTTCAAATGTGGTAAAATGAGACATTTCAAGGTGAATTGTTTGAAAAACAATGGTGACAAGAAACATAAAGCAATAGCTATGGTCATTATTGAAGTGATGATGGCAGAACCAACTACAAATTCTTGGTGGATCGACTCAGCAGCAACCAAACATATCACAAGAGACCGAGAATTCTTCGTAGATTTCATGGAGAAAGCAGTCGGAGAACACAAAGTATACATGGATAACAACACAAACAGTGATGTATTGGGCGAAGGAAAATATAAGATTTCTGTTAAAGGGTCAGTCGTTGTTTTACATAATGTTCTGTATGTGCCTAATATCCAAAGAAATCTAATATATGTTCCCGTATTAGATAGCATAGGATAGTATTAAGTTTAAGTCTGGGGGGGGTGTTTATATTAGAATAGGGAATGTATCTGTTAAAGGTGTGAAAATAGATAATATGTACTTACTCAAAATTGATAAGAAAGTTTCTATTTCACATTATTCATATGTGTCTGAAGATAATTCTTTCTTATGGCATTTAAGATTAGGCCATATCAACACAAATAAAATGATAATAATGAGCAAGAGTGGATTACTACCTAAAATTAATTCTGAAGATTTTAATACATGTGAATCATGCATGTATTAATGGAAAAATGATTAGTAAATCTTTTTCAAAACGTTAGAAATCATCATAGTTATTGGAAGTAATTCATTCTGATATATGTGGACCTTTAAGAACTAAAACACATAGAGTAATGGAATACTTTATTACTTTTACGGATGATTATTCAAGATATGGACATATCTACCTCATCTAACATAAATCTAAAGCTATTGAAAAATTTAAAGAATACAAATTAGAGGTAGAAAAACAATTGGGAAAGTCCATTAAAAACTTGAATAATGATAGGGGAGATGAATATGAAGCCATGGATTCCTTCTACAAAGAAAATTGAATAAGACATTTATATACAGTGCCTTGTAAGCCTCAACAAAATGGGGTTGCAAAAAGAAGGAACATAACTTTAATGGATATGACAAGATCCATGATAGCATATGCTGAGTTACCCAACTATTTTTAGGGAAAGGCTTTATCCACTGCAGCATATATTCTTAACATAATTAAAACTAAAACAAAACCTCTTACACCCTATGAGTGTTGGACATGCCTAAAACCATATTTTAACAACCTCAAAGTATGGGGATGTAAGACACTTGTACTTATTCCAAAACCCTTATGGGATAAGTTAGGAAGTAAAACATGGGAATGCATATTTATATTATATATAGAAAATGGTAGTGGATATAGATTTTACCATCTAGATAAATGATTAATAGAAAGCAGGGATGCTGCATTTCTAGAAAATACCAATCAGATTACTTCCATGGATGAAATCAGACTCTTACAAGGTGAAGATCTTGAGTGTCAAACACCACAAGGCATTTTGACAGAAAATGAACAAAACACAGATCTTCAGAATAGTGGGAGCAAAAGAAAATCCAATGATCCACCTCATTTGGATATAAATGATCAGAACAGTGGGAGTAAAGACAAAGATGACCATCAATTACACTCAATGATCATTATGTACAAAGTACAGATTATGTAAATTTGCAAGAAAATTCAGCAAATTTCAAAGAAGTTGTAACTAGTCATGGTATTGAAAAATGGATTGAACCTATGAATGAAGAGCTTGAATCAATCTAGAAAAATGATGTGTGGGAGCTTAGGGATTTACCAAGTCAAAGGAGAGCAATTGGATGCAAGTGGGTTCTAAGAAAGAAATTTAAACGCTTTGACAAGAATAAAGCTAGATTGGTGGATAATGGGTTTACTCAGCAACCTGGTGTAGACTTTATTGACACATACTCACCTGTGGCAAAATTCGCCTCAATGAGGATAATCATGTCCATTGTAGTTAAAATGGATTTGGAATTATATCAATTGGATGTTAAGGCAACTTTTCTCAATGGAAAATTAAAAGAAGCGATATATATACTACAACCTAAATGATTCTAGATCGAAGGACACGAAGAGAAAGTCTACAAATTAAAAAGGTTGTTGTATGGACTTAAACAATCTTTGAGGCAATGATATTTAAAGTTCACCAAGCAATACTAGAAATTGGTTTTGAGGTAAGTCCACTAGATCACTGTGTTTACATATGTAATGAGAATGATGAATTAACATTATTATCATTATATGTAGACGATATATTACTAACTGGTAATTGTTCAGATATGATAAATAAAACAAAATACTTTTTGTCATCCATATTTGAAATAAAAGATATGAGCGTTGCTACTTATGTCTTGAGAATAAGAATTTCTAGAAATAGAAATTTAAATTCATTATATTTGGATCAAGAAAAATATATGGAAAAGATACTTAAGAGGTTTAATATGGATAAATGTAAACCTTTAAGTACACCTGTTTTGAAAAGGTTAGCACTTAAGTAAAACAATGTGTCCTTAAAATAAGACAGAGATTCAAGAAATGGAATATGTCCCCTATGCCCAAGCAGTGGGTAATCTTGTGTATGCAATGACAAGTACAAGACCTGATATTTGTCATGTAGTAGGATTAGTAAGCAGATATCAATCTAATCTAAGGAAGACACATTGGCAGGCAGAAAAATGTATATTCAGATATTTGCAAGGTACTAAAAACATGGGCTTATGTTTTGGTATAAGTGATCTAGGAATTACAGGATTCACAGATACAGATTTTGCTGGAGATGTTGATGATAAAAAATCAACAAGTGGGTATGTGTTCTTGTTTGGTGGAACAACCATTTCTTGCTTGAGTAAGAAACAAAATTGAGTTGCAAAATCCACTATGGAAGCTGAATATATATCATGTAGCACAGCGGTAAGTAATGCAGTATGGATTAAACGTTTTGTAGAAAGCTTAAATTTAGGTTTAAACAGTAAACGAGTCAATATGTTTTGCAACAACAAGTTTGTTATCTCTTTAATAAAAAGTTGAGCACGGTACTCCAAAGGCAAACGTATTAATGTAAATTACATCTATATTCAAGATATAGTGGAAAGAGGAAAAATAAAAGTTGAATTTGTTCCCTCAACAGAGATGGTGGCCGATCCTATGACCAAAGGATTGTCTTTGGATAAATTCAAAGTGCATGTAGCTACAGTGGGATTAAGAAACACCTAGTGGTAGCTGTATATATATATATATATATATATATATATATATATATATATATATATATTAAAGCACATATGAAAGGATTTGGGGACGCCTGAATGAACGATTCTCTGTAATTCTATTAATATATAGGGAATAATTGGTTAGATCATAGGCAGAAGACACTAAAGAAATACGAATATTACAATTCTCATACATGTAAGGTTCACCGAGAAACATTATGTTAAAGTAAGTAATATACATGCTTTAAAAGTGTGAAAGACACTGATAAGGTGAATCAAGGAAACACTTGATCGAAACTCAGTAGAGGTCAGCACATAGTTTTGTGTATGGCTGAAATCGTCAATTGTGAAATAGGTGTGAACTAATATTCCTAACCACAAAGAATTGATGTCATTCGTTTAGTTGAAAAGCGAAATAAAGTCACCCTAATATACAATCAATAAGAAAGTATATGGTAAAAGGTGCGGTTAGATAAGATGAAAAAATTGTATATACATTATAAAATGTCATAATCTAACGCCGATCTGTAATCTCTATAGATGAGAGTTGACATGTATAAAAGTTATTATTGCTACCAAAGCGATAATGTTCAACTAGATTACATATATGATGTTATAGTGTGATCAAGTGGGAGATAATAATTTATGGATGATCACACCATAACTAGTTTGGTCATCCACATAGATAATCATACCCTTCCATGGTGGTTATGATAAGTAATGAGATATAACTCTTGGTGAAAAGTTATATCATGACTCTATAAATAGAATATACTTATCATTCTATTCATTCATTCACTGACTTCTATCACTTTGTCCTCCATAAGATTTTCATCCTAACGGGAGACTTCCTACATACAAAAGATCATTTGTATATTTTCCTACAAATTTAATGTTAATTAATCACAAGCCCAATGATAATTGTAAAAGAGGAATGCTAGGCTTACAAACAAATTTTACGAAAAAAACTTTTACAACATGATGTAGCACAACATAATTGGAAATGAGATAATTTCAACTTTTGAGAAACTCAATCATATTATGCTACATCATGTTGTAAAAGTTTTTTTTTTTTTTTTAAAATTTGTTTGTAAACCTAACATTTTTCGTTTTAAAAACCACATCATTTTTAGAGTGACATAAAAAGAACTTCTAGCATATTCTAACGTGTCTAAGAGAGGCCGAAATTCCATATAACACTAATTTGTGTATTATTTTTCATAATCTAACATTTATTTATTAATATCAATGGAATTATTTTTCACTGCGTATAATTTTATATGCATAATTCCGACAGTAGTTGACGAGGGAGCGAAATTGGCGGAGGCCATTGAAGAAAAAAAGAAGGGACATTTGTCTCCGTGGGTCTCTTGATGCAAAAGGTTTGAATATCTTATTTCACCACATGGTTAAACAGTACATGATAAAAAGCATATCTATATAGTTGATTTGAATTTTTGATTGTGTGATGCACGTTTTCTTTCTCTGAATTGCCACTTGTCGTATTTTGTTTGATTTATATGTGCATGTGAGGCACACATTTTCCTTGTCTGAGTGGTGTGGTTTGTTTCTTTGTGTGTGGACATGGTTTTCTTTTAAATTGTCTCTTGACTTGTCAACATGAGATGATTTTTCACCCAAATTTATTACAAAAAATTACCCAATATATATATATATATGGAAAAAAGTTACAGGAGTTTCACCCAATATAAATGCTAGAACAATATTACTCATCATCCCTCTCCTCATCTACTAATCAATCAAGAATATTTCTTGATTCCTTTTAATATTAATATTAATCCTGGATTTTCTTCAACATTTACGTGGTTATTTTAGCTGGTTTTGTTGATGATCACGTAAGCAAAGAAGGTGGCAAGTCAATTAAGAGTGAGTGACACGTAGGGTAGATGTTCACGTGGTTTTCCACGTAATTTCGTGGAATGTGGACCACTCTGACTCCCAAAGCAAGGCATGGGTGGCTCGAGTTGGAGTGCAGAGGCAAGCGGAAGAGCCAAACAATCATCGAGGCTCGAGCATTGCAGGTGATGTCAGCCGTGTTTATTTTAACTTTTATTTTGAAACCCCTTTCCAACAAATCCAACTCACCACGGCACATACGGACAATCCGTACCCTCCACTTATGTCCCCCACTTTCTCCAACCTTCTTTTCCTCCAAAAAGGGTGATCAGGTTATGGTGAGGGCGACCTCACCCCCATCATCCTGCGACCTCACCCATTTGCGGACGGATTTTCGTATGACATATATCATCAAGCAAGTTGTAACATCCAGAGGACTTTTTTTAAAAAAAAAATTTTCTTGTCTGGGGGAGAGAGCAAAGAAAAACAAAGAATATGTCAAAATGGCTCCTAAGTCCTATCAAGAAAGTGAGAAACCCAAGACCAAAGAAAAACTCTTAAGTTCCATCAAGAACAAAGAAAAGCTCCCATATAGCAGGGGAAACATTTTGATTGATCTACACGTGATTGTCCAAGGGCCAACAATGATGTGTTTTGATGGGAATGAATATGCCTTTTTTTTTTTTTTTTTTTTCTCTCTAAGAAATGACAATGCTTGACATGACTACCTACCAACACAATTCCAAGATACCAGGTGTTTAATTAGTCTAATGGGTTTTTTTTTTTAATGCTTTTTTAATGAAAACGAGGTAATCCATATCCATATACATTGGGGTTTGGGGTAACTAATGGTTTGTGTTTGCATGTTTTCTTATGGTTGTGTTTAAACATTTGTATAATATTATATAAATTAAATATAATTTATTAATTTTATATTAAGTTTGTAGATTATATTAAAAATTGTCAGTTTTTATGTTACATGTTGAGTTCAAGTTGTATTGAGGTATGAATATAAAACTGTATAGATAAATCTTAAACTTTAATTTGACTTATTTAATTAAATAAGTAAGACCCATCAATCTTAATCGACTAATTTTATATTTGATTTATGTCGATCGTATTAAAAATTGACAATCATAATATACACATTTAAAAAAATGAATAAAAAGAATCGGATTAAGTTGTCTAACCGGCAATTAATTTGAATTGGATATAATGGCACTTTTGGATAATATTTTAATTAAAAGAATTTGTTATAGAATTTATTTATATATAATGGCGCTTTTGGATAATATTTATATTCTTATCAAATGATATTAATTTAAGCCCAAGTCAATTTTGTATCAGTTTTTGTTGAATCAACCTGATGGAACTTGTTTATTCAATAAGTTAAAAACAGTTCCATTCATACTGTTAAAACTATTAATTAAAAAATTAAATTTATCTCTTTAAATCAATTCAAAATTTTAAAATAATTAGTAATTTAAAACACATATTATAAAATGTCTCATTTCCAGTTAAAATGATTTAACACGTGTCAATCTAAAACAAACTTAGTTATTAAATAAATTATGTAGGGTTATGCCATGTTACTCGTTCAATAATAAAAAGATCGAAGATTTTGAGAGGATGAGATCAATCAATCAAGGGGTATGGGGCTTGCATCATCCATTTAATCATATACAATTGAGTGGTCGTGAGCGGCCGACACAAATGACCACTATGGGACATGATACAGGGCATTCCTTTCAAATTCTAATCCCATTTGATGACGTCTCTTAATTTATGCCCAAAAATTTGACTGAGCTTCTCAAGTGTCATTTCAGCGTGCCCTCATCATGGAGCTTTCCACCAAACAGATAATCATCCACCCAATGAATATAATTGGTTGCGTCATTTTCCACGTGAAGATCTGGATAAAGAAAAAGAAAATAAACTTTTTTTAAAAAAATTAATCAATTAATTATCTATTCCTTATGGTTTAAAGTTTAAGGTGGTCCATGCTTTATTCAAGGGAATAAAATCATCTCTATTTTATTATTTATTCAGTGTAAAATAAATAAATAATATTATCCTAATATTAAAGCTGAGTGATAAATACAATTTATAATATTACACTGAATAGATATTTTTAATTTTAAATGAAATAGAGAAATTATATTTGCTAGTCAAGATGGTTCATAGTTAATGAGTTACTTTGTTGTAAAATTACAATTTTATTTTCAAATTAAAATGAAAAGAATATGTTGCCTATGATCGCCCCTCAAATGGTAAGAAAAAGTCTCCCTTTGTGTGATGAGGAGAGACAACCCTTCACCACGCCAGTCACCTCAATGTCCCTCAAATGGCCTCCCCTCAAAGTGGTGCGGTCGCTAACCCCCTCATATTGTCTCTACTTTGTGAGAGATGGCCTCCGAATAGGCTACCACTCTTTTATATGGCCTCCCTCAAAGGGGGTGCAGTCAGTTCCCCCCCTCTCCCTATCTCCACTTTGTGAGAGATGATCTCCCTCTCATGATACAAGGAATAATCAGCCACTCTTTGATAGATGAGGGACACTTCAACTATCACTCTCTAAAGAGTGGCTGCCCTCTTATGAAATAGATGAGGGGCAAATCAACTATCACTCTCTAAAGGTGGCTGTCCTTTTATGAGACATATGAGAAGGGGCACGTCGATTATTCCTCTCTAAGGGGTGGTTGCTCTCCTATGAAGGGAGGCCACACCTTACTCGGCTGCTCTTCATCTAGTGAGGAGCTGTACCTTTATTTTTATTATTATTATTTTTTTAAAATTTAAAATAAAATTATAATTTTACAAAATGCACTAACTTGTCACTATGCCATGTGTCAATTGACAATTAGTTGGTTATACAAATCAATGTGCATTTAATGCTTTTTGTAGACACTTACACAATTGAAATAAAGTGGCACCTAAGGATTGATTTACACTTTCCCATTATCAAATTTTATGGCAATTGTACGCGGTCCACTAAATAACGTTATTTAAAAAAAAAAAAATTAAGATACGTTTGATTTCCCACCATAATAAATAAATAATTTTTTTTCATCGTCTAAAAAAGATGGACACGTTTAACACTAGGCTAAAGGCACCAAGAGAAAAAGCAGGCAGCACGTGATGCTCATATTGGTCCACGTGGCATCCTCCTACTGCTTATTAAACAAGGAAGACGTTTGCCGTTTCGTCTCCAAGGCAAGAGTCCCAATAATACGAGCAACCGGTGGCTTTTGTTTTGTTTATTTGTGGAAACAAAGTTTTGAGGCCTTGGGTTGTTCTCTCTAATCTCTGTTTTTTTTTTCTTTTCTCTTTCTCCCTTCTCTAGGAAAGGAAAGTAAAAAATATTGAGAAAAGAAGGGAGAAAATTGAGAAAAAGAAGCTAGCTAAGGCGTTGTATTCTCGGATTTGGTAAGTGAGAAAGAATAGATTATGGGACTTTGTTGGTTTTTATAAGGAATTAAATAGAGTGTTTGTTCGGTGAGAATGAGAGGGAGATTCCAAAAGTGAATGCTTTTTGTAGAGAGACCCAGAAAGGTAATTTGTTGGTGGATATACTCTTGTATCCCAATTGGTTATCTCTAATTGTTTAGAGATAGAGGATATATATATTTATTTGCAATCCTTGTATTGTTCGTACATAATCACACACCCATAGATTAATATATTTGATCCGTGTAAAGCCAAAGGGATCACGGTGATTATAAGAAGGCAAAAGGAGAAGTGGGTTTTCACCACAAGTGAGAACTCATTAGTATCTGAGCCTTTTTTTTTTTAATTTTTTTTTGTGTGGGGAATGGGAGTTGTTGTGATGGATTTCTGGCCAGAGTTTCTTGCATGCAGCTGGGGTAGAGAATTTGTGGCCGGTGGCTTTGGAGGCATTGCCGGTATAATCTCCGGTTATCCCCTCGACACCCTCCGTGTCCGGCAACAGCATTCGAATGCGGGTTCTGCTTTTCGCATCCTTCGCAACGTTATAGCCGCAGAAGGCCCTTCTGCTCTCTACAGAGGCATGGGTGCACCGCTGGCTTCTGTCACCATTCAGGTCTTTTTTTCTCTTTTGTTTCTTTGCTTGTTTGATTAAATCATGTTTCAGTTTTCTTTGTATTGATCGTATGATCTTCCATGTCCTGGATTTGGGTTTAATTCATGTGTTTGTTGCTGTAACTTTTAAGGTAGTCACATGGTGGGTTCTGTAGTGCCCTTTATGTGATGTGAGGTAATAGCTTATCGAGATTTTGATTTGCCCAACCTATTTTTCCAACCAAGTATAGCTTATCAACCTTGTTTGGCTCTCAAAATTTCTTGGCTAAATATTATCTGGAAAAAAATAAAATAAAATAATTACTGGTATTATGGTATTTTGCTCCATGTTACTGATGTGCTGTCACACTTCAGTCCTTTTCGATGTCGGTTTTATATAAAAAAAAAAAGTGTTTTTGTTTTGTGTCAGTATCAGGAATCAGGCTGGGAAAACCAGCTCTTCTTGTCTTGGACTCTGCAGATAGCCTACCAATACCAGTCATGTGATATGTGGTCTCAATGGCATGGCGTTTTATATATATATATATATATATATATATAAAACGCCATGCCATTGAGACCACATATCACATGACTGGTATATATATATATATATATATATTTCTTTTCTGTAAACTTTTGTTCTTCCATAAACCATAGGACAATGGAATTCTTGGACCCTCCACACGTGGGGGGGACCCCTAAAAGTTTGATTCCATGGGGGATATACCTCTTTGTGTAGGTGTAGCCTGTGGCCTGCTGTGGTCTCCCACTTCTCAAGGAAAAGGAATATGACTTGGAATGCTTTCAACTATAGGGAGTTTTTAGGGATTTGGGATCCCTGCACTTGGGCCACCTCCCTTTGAGACTTTATTCAGGATCCAGCAGATTCTTTGCAACACAGTCTGCAATACCTAAAAATATCTGCCATTCAACATAGATTTTAGCTCAAGGTACTTTGAGGCTTATTCAGGATCCAGATCAATTCCTAGTGAAAATAGCTAAAAAGGTAAAAGAATGGGATGATTGGCCGCTCCATGAAGTCTTTTCAGGGTCCGCCTCCCACCAAAACGGTTGGAGTGTGTTTGATAAAAAGTTTTTGTTTAATATGGTAACAAAAATTGATTGATGTAAAAATTTTTTTTTTTGAAAAAGTAAGAATATTTGGTATGAAAAAAAAGAGAAAAAATTTTATTTGGTAGTATTATTTTTTATTTGAATAATAATAAAAAGTGATTAATGTGATATAAAAAGTAAGAGAATATAAAAAAATTAAAAAGTAATATGAATAGTATTGAAGGCAAAACCTGTTATCAAACAGAGCCTTGATTTGGGTGGTCATGGATAGCCATCCCTTTCTTTTTGCGTTTTGTGTTGGTTCTCTTTTTGAGGTAGTGATGACATGACATATTTTTATCCTTTCATTACAAACGAACATTAGGGTTCTAGGTGTAACAGTACCTTTCTTGTGAAGCTTTTTCAGCCTATTGTATGATTTGTATCCGTGATGCCTAGAATTGGTCTTACTAGATGGCTGTATATGGAATTAGCAAGTGAGAGCATCTCCAACAGCTCTTTTAAAAAGGCTTTATGGTTATATTTAGTACTTAGTACTTTTCAGCATTTTCACTTTTTAAGCAGACCTTTCAAACTAAATGTTTTTAGCCATTTTCCTACAGTAGAGTTTCATATATTGTAGCACATACTAAACTTTTTTTATTATTTCCTCTCTCCTCTCTCTCCCTCTTATCCCTCTCTGGCTCTCTCCTTGTCCTCTTTTCATATAATAAAATAATAATAAAAAATAATATTTAATTAAAGTAGATAGATAAAATAGATGTTATGTTGAAGTGTCTAGTGAAAAACTAGTAGCTAAAATGAAAAAAGTTGTATTTTGAATAATTAAAATGAAAACACTTGCTGATCTCAAAGGTACATAATCGGAGTTCGTTTGCCTTTAGATTTTTTATTTTTTTGGTAAATACAAGAGAAATTGTACCAAACTTTCAAGAACATTGGGGGCTAGGAATACAACGAGGGAGGGAGGAAATGGAAATAGTTCTAGTCTGGAGGGATGAGTTCTTCATTGATTAAAGCTATCTCCCATTAATGAGTTACCTTCTAAAATGATGTTGTGCAAACCAAGCTCTCACACCTTTAGATGGTTTAGTTTGCAGTGGTTTAAACACACAAGTGCGTTTAAAATCACATACCCATATAAATAACTGAGTTTTAATTCTGATGAGTTGCTTCATAATGGAGTGTCTTTAAGTAGAAAGTTGCTGTCAATGCAACTGTTCAATCAATATAGTGCAAACTTTTGTAGTATCTATGTTCTTCCATTCTTGGTCCAGCTAAAAGGAAAAAAGAGGAAGGTTCATATTTTTGTGTTAAAACGTGTGTATGAATGATCTAACTTAAGTAATGTTATTTAGTAGACTCTATACAACTGTCATATAATTAGACGATGGTTTTTGGTTTTGTTAAGCTGATACTACAATTCTTTCCGCTGATTGGAGCCATGCTGACAATTCATTTGCACATTGCAGAATGCCATGGTCTTCCAGATCTATGCTGTTCTCTCTCGAGCACTTGACCCATCAGTCTCCACCAAAGATCCTCCTTCCTACAAAGGTGTTGCTCTAGGAGGATTTTGCACCGGTGCTCTTCAGAGCCTACTGCTCTCTCCTGTAGAGCTAGTGAAAATCCGCCTCCAATTGCAGAACAATAGCTATGCAAAACTCCATCAGGCAGATTCTTACAAAGGCCCTGTAAGTGTTGCCAAAAGCATATTCAAAACGGAAGGTTTCAGGGGAATGTACCGTGGTCTAGCCATAACTGTGCTGAGGGATGCACCCTCCCATGGTTTCTACTTCTGGACATATGAGTACATGAGAGAGCAGCTTCACCCAGGCTGCAGA